>CM062292.1:401399399-401755676 GCA_031216915.1 Pictodentalium vernedei | reverse complement strand
GAAAAAAGTGTGAAGGTCATTCAGTGGTAGACCATACGGTAGTTGTGGAAATTCGAAATTTAAACTGAAATTTAATGTGGCAACATATATTTTTTTCCAGTTTAATTTTTCAAGAGATGATGTACTTTGTAAATGTATAGGTATTTTTTCAAAACAACTTTGTGTGTTGTACAGAGAGTGGAAGGTTAACACTGTGGTCAATGGGATTTATTTAGTGGTTCATAACCTTCAATGCTGATGTTATTCGGAGTATTTTTGTCGGAGTTATTTCCCTTTATGGATTTGAAATTTGTTCCACTTTTACAGTCCACTGCAGCTAAGGCGCGATCTCGCAATTTTGTGTGAGTAGTGCTGGGCGGATATGGCTGTTACTGTAGTTAACCCTTTACCTAACATGAAAAGCAGACGACACTTGCAAAAAAAATTCTTGAATAACTAATTTTTTTCATTTTTTGTCTCAAAAACATAGGTTATGACCCCTCGTTGGAACGAGCTCGAAGAGCTCGTTCCAACGAGGCGTCATAACCTATGTTTTTGAGACAAAAAATGAAAATATTTTGAAAATTAATTGGCGATATTTGGGAATAGCGCTGGCCGGTTTTGGCCGTTACGTTGGGTAAAGGGTTAAAAGGTTAAATCTAACATTAACAACTTGGCTGTCTCCTCGAGTAAGGCGTTGCATGTTAATTGCCTTCATGGAACTGCAGTGTGCCCAACAAATCTTCAACCAGGGATACCTTGTCTCATACCCATCCACCAGAAAGAAACTAACTGTATTTGTGATTTTGTCGCTGTGTCCTCGCTTCCTCCCCCGTGGCAACTCATTGAAATCGTGTTTCTGATAAGTATGAGGCAGAAATTTACCTTCAGAGAGAAGAGAGTCAATAACGTGCAGCGCAGAACGAAACCTTGTTCACCAGATGACAATTATCATCAGATGTCGGGATGTTGCATGCTTGATAACAGATGGGATGAAGACAACATGTAACTTCATTGTCTTTTAAAATACGTGCCTGAATCAACTGGAAATGACAGCCTCCATTATTCTAGATTTGCGCATTACAAATCGAAACCCTGATGTCATTGTCTCATTCTTTCAAAGTTGAAACCCATTGGCGATTAGAGAGATTGCTTCTACTGCTGCTTTTTTTGCTCATCACCGATGATGAAATTAGATATTAACTCTCTTAACACTGAGGGCGAAATACCAAAATTTCAAGAAGCAACTTTTTTGCGTAATGGAACTAGGAGTTTAAATAATTCACAGGTGCGCCGGAACGGCCCAAACATTGGTCCGACCATAACACTCAGATCCCTGTTT
Organism: Pictodentalium vernedei; assembly: GCA_031216915.1. NCBI lineage: Eukaryota > Metazoa > Mollusca > Scaphopoda > Dentaliida > Dentaliidae > Pictodentalium > Pictodentalium vernedei. The sequence continues at coordinate 401,754,355 of CM062292.1, read as the reverse complement.
TTTCTCGAATTGTTGCCATCGATTATCTGGGGGAGAAAAAAAATGACAGCGCATGCAGTTCGTTTTTCGAGGAACATAATATGACAAAATTCCCTGCCAAATTTGGCAATTTTGCAGGGAATTTTGTCATATTATGTTCCTCGAAAGACGAACTTCACTGTGGAGGCCCCCCCCCCCCCCCCCCCCACAAATGTGGGGGCCCTGGGCGTCCGCCCAGTCTGCCCATTCGTAAATCCGGCCCTGCCCCCAGAAAATGTTTCAAAATGACACCTCTCAGACGCATTTTGGGGCTGCTTCTGTAGTATTCCAACCGTTTCCGGAGCGGTTGGAATACTAAAGAAGTAGCCCCCAAAATCTCCTCATCTTTCGTTAACTCGTCATTAATAGCCGCCATTGTGTGCCCAATATTAAAGAAACAAGACGATCTCTGCGCGCACTATTTTCAGGTATCCGCCAGAACAAAATTAAAAAATCACAGCCTAGTTATTTGATATGAATGACGTTCGGCTGAAGGTCAATCACAAAAATATCATGATCAGCAAATTTTTTGCCCCGACATTGGTCGGGGTAGCCCCGGCGCCCCTGATTCAATCTTGATTGAATTGGTCAAATTCCCAGTTGCATTATAAGAAAGTTTTGCTAGAAGTTTCGGTATTTTGACATCAGAACTGGTATGCGTAATTTTTATGGCATTCAGTGTCAAGACGGCACAATGGTAAGCCAATTAGTGAGGTAGATCGGGATAATTTCATCGTACAGCTCCATAGAGCTATCGAATTAAAATATTACAGAACCTCCCCACAAGTACAAAATTGATGCGCCCATTTTGTCAAATATATTGTTCTGCAAAGCGTTCACATTCAGCCACTGAGTGTAGAAAGGATTAACTTCTAGTATCGCTTGACTGTTGATGCTTGTTTGATGAGCCCGTAATATTAATTGTTCCATACCTTTTGTCTTTGTTGCCCCCTCCCACAACAACTACGGTACCTTAAATAGAGATGAATAAGGCTCAGGGTGAAAACTCGATTTGGAAACATATACCACACATGAATAATATGAGTTCAAACAAATGTGCCGGCGCGAACTTTTGAAAACCCAGATGTCCTAAAAACTAATAATCAACATGTTTTGTATTTCGTTGTATCAAGTAAATTAAATTTCTGGTCTTTAAGCTGGTAGTAAACACTTTGTTGCTTATTCGCAATCCCCAGGGGCGAACAGGCCATGGAAATCCGCCGTAAAGGGGCTTCACTTTGGTAGTATCGGCGAATCAGCAGTCGTCCCGCTGCCCCAGTGTCTCCCGCGATACTGAGTAGAAATACATTTTGATTTCAGAGGCAACAGCATATGTTACTTCACTGTGTTTCGCTTTTATTTTGAATGATGAATCGCATGGACATCCTCTATAAAACCAGTGGAGTAGCCCTCCTAAATAAAGAATGACACGGAATGTCGCAAAATGACATAAAATGATACAGAATGACATTTATTTTACAAATGCTCGACTCCAAAATGTATTTTGCTGATTAACTAACAAAAGACATAGAGTCGAGATCGGAGGAATGGAAGTATCATGGGGGGGGGGGGGGTTACAGCCGCCCCCCCCCCCCCCCCCCGTCGGAGATTTTTAGTCAGTCCGTCGGAGAGTCTCGTAAACCCGACTTCACGAGAAATGTCCGACAATCGAATGCAGATATCTCGTCTTGTGTCGATCAAGAACGAGGTATATGATTCTTCTTTGTAAGGCATTATGACAGTTTGACAGTTGTTATCCAACTGGCGTTCCATTACTTCCATACCTAATCATCGGTTATCGTTATGGTAAAAGTTTGGAATCTATCGAAATCTAAACAACAATGGCGTCCCGCTATAATGTGCGGTGTTGTATTTGCAGCGAAATATTTCAAAACGATTATGCAGTTAGGCAGTCGTTCGTCAAACTGGCTTTATAGATGAAATATTTCTCGACCTTATTATAATATGTTTACGTTAAATAATCAACAAACACTCAATTTGCTTCTATTTTTGTTCTCCAATTTACCAATTTTCACTCATTTTCCTTCGTTTGGGAGGTCAAATATTATAGCGCCCCTGTCGGAGAGGCCAGCCCTCTGTCGAGAAATCCCTGGCGCCACCCCTGAGCTGGATGACAGTCCGCGACATTGTCATTTTGCACCCTTTTAAGAAAGTGTTATAAATAAAATAAAAGAACCACGCTGGAGAGTGCATTCATTTATTCTGTCAAGGGTTGTTTTTTTTCAATCAACGGCGAGTTTGAGTTGGTGGTTCATTCTTAAGCAGTTACTGTTAGACCAACTGGATAAGCTTTCAAAACCCTTCATCTGCTAAGTCGAAAATTTTTTTGGAGCTTTGTCACCACATATTGTTACTGAAAGGTGGAGCTACTCTTTGACAAACTTCTCGCGTTTTTTTTTCCACCTTCAAGTCAAAAAAATAAAAGAATTCTCTGCAGTAGCTAAACCATATAGACCGAACAAAGCGTCAGAAATTTCCTGTCGGCCTTTGCTGTTTTCTCCAACTTTATCTTTTAAGTAGTCCAGCACATTGTTTTTGTGATGTCTAGTGCACGATATGTTTTTACCATCAGGAAAGGATAATTCAATAGCCTTTCTCATCACTTTGTCGTCATCTGTGCCAATGACTGGTACTGCTGGTGCGTCATGCAATGCCACCGAGTGGAGCGTAAAATACGTTTGGAAATGCGAAGTGCCTTTTCGGACCATCAACTCAATTGACTCGTGTATCTTTCACAAACAGCGGGATTAGCAATCAGCCACTGACCAACCTCAATACAATTACGGTCAGTCGAGTTCTGACTGCGTTGTTCTCACTCTCACTAAGTAGTATCTCTACTCGCCACTTTTCCAAAAAAGTATAAAAATAGTAATTTATTGTTAAGATCGCGACCCTGGCATGTATTAAATCACATTTTTCACACTAAAATGTTATTTTTTTTATGACATTCCGCGTCATTTCGTGTCATTCCGCTGTTTAGGGGGACCGGAGTAGCCATGGAGGCAGGGACGCTGCTGGAAGAGCCTTGCCTCCCCCAAAATCTTCAATGGTCAATCTTATATTCTGAATTCTACGATCTGCATGGGGCATCAGCTAATGAAATTACAGATGACAAACCACGCATAACATTTTTTCGAGCCTGAAAATAGCGCCATTTGGCCAACTCAAGACTTCGATCTTCGTGATATGCTTAAGGCATAAAAATGCTTGGGCAACGCCCACAGGCCCCCAAAATATCCACGCCCCAACCCCCACCTAAATGTAGATACACGGGTAAACGTCGGTATTTATAAACCTTCTGCTGTAGCACCAGACGAGTTGAGTACAGAAGCTTGACTCAACGCTGACGTCACGGGTGTCGGTAATTAAGTAAGAGTGCAATTATTATTGCAGTCTGCGAAGTTCAGGTGTGATGATTCCTCTTCTCATATATTCCATAATGACTTTTTTTTCACAAGTGATATATGTATTCCAGCTGCAGAATGTGTAATATCTAAGTTTCAATTAAGCATTTTTTTGTATTTGAGGCCTTTCATAATTTTACTTAGTTTTCTGTGTTTGTTAACTCTCGAGCTCACGTGCAGCCTTAAACTGGCACTTTTGTATTGCTTTAAAAATTGACTTCCAGTGTATTTTTTCTTGAGAATTCTGTGCAAACAGCCAAGAATGGTGTAGAAATACTTTTAAGGCATCTGTAGCTCCGTACAGGTATATAAGGTAGTAATTATCGTAAAAATTAATTTGAGACTTTAAGGTCAATCTGGCATCGTCCTGTTTCTTCTCACTGGGAGGGGGGGGGGGCACAAGATTTTATGTATATGTTGTTGTGGGTGCTCTGGCGGTCAAAAAGACACCAAATTCGGTAAGTTTCAAATTTCTTCAAGGTTCAACCCTAAATCGACCAGGCTAAAATGATATGGGACAGTTTAATTCACGAAGTAAATGAGCTACGTTTGTCGAGCACAATTTAAAAAAAATGTCAACCCCACGCTTAGACGAGATGGAAAATTTTGGCCCGTGCATGCCTTCAAAATACGATAATCTCTATAGTCTGTACATGAAAAGATAATTCAGTTTAGTATCTGAATCCCATTTTTCAAAAACGATCCCTTCAGACCCCATTGTTAAATCTCGATAGCGAGAAAGAACGCGAAAAACAGCACAAAATTAAAAGGTTGTTTCAAGTAAAAAGACGCATTAAGTGCGGTCTGAAGTTGACACCACTGGGGGTTGGGGGGGGGGGGGGTCAACCTCAATACTCTGTGCATCGTGGTGTTGAAGAGAGGCGTTTATAATTGGTAGTGATTTCTAAAAATTCAACCGAACCTAATTCAAAATCAACTGAAATTAACCCTTCAAAACTATAGTCAGTGTATGTTTTGAATAAATGAAAAAGAGGGTTTTGGTTCGATTTTCGCACAGTAGTGGATTTCTAAGAAACGAAGGAAACGACGTGTAAAAGTATTAACAATATGTCGTCCCTTGAGTGCAACAAGGCACTATCTGCAATGCTTTAGCATTGCAGATGGGGGTCTTGTTCCACTCACGGGATGGCATAATGTTTGAAACCCCAGTCAGTTAAATGTTGAATTGTTTGGAGTTGAAAACGTGACAAACCGATATATCATTTTTCAAAGTTGGCCCTTGGTGATGAAGATTTGCCATATCTCGTGTCAGTTGCCATATGCCCATATCCATGGATGCATTGCGTGATATGCTTTACGCCAATGATTTGTTGATGTTTTTATTTTGCATTCTTACATGTGTTTCGTTACTTCCTTCTTTTTCAATAGGTAATAAAATATCAGTGCGTGATGAATTTGATGTCTTGTACTTGACTTTGACCTAGCATTTAAAGCTGTCTTGCTTATTAGAGTTGTTTAAGATTCCGATAAACATCACTATCAAAGCCAGAGGCAGGGAAGCTTAATGAAAGTGCGTGCGTGTGTGTGCGTGGAGAGGGGTGGGGGGGGGGGGTTACAAATGTTTCAATTCACACCGGATCTGCTATGCTTCGACCATGGGAGAGAAACTTTGAAAAATTGTTCCACAGAAATAACGTTTCCTTCATTGCTATGTCTTTACCCGGGGGTAACGGCCAAAACCGGCCAGCGCTATTCACAAAAATCGCCAATTAATTTTCATTTTTTGTCTCAAAAACATAGGTTATGACCCCTTTTTGGAACGAGCTCGCCGAGCTCGTTCCAAAGAGGGGTAGTATGCAACATTGTGGGGTGGATCTGATTCAAGTTTGTTCAAATCGGCCCCTGGGTTTATATTTGGGCTCAGTATAGAAGCTCGAATTCGAACTTAGTGCATTTCAGGCAAATTTCTTAAAAAATCTTCTTCTCCAGATTCAGCAGGCAGAATCTTTAGATATTTGGTATGCAACATTGTGGGGTGGATCTGATTCAAGAGTGTTCAAATCGGCCCCCTGGATTCATATTTGGGCTCACTATAGAAGCCCGAATTCGAACTTAGTGCATTTCAGACAAATTTCTTAAAAAATCTTCTTCTCCAGATCCAGCAGGCAGAATCTTTTGATATTTGGTATGCAACATTGTGGGGTGGATCTGATTCAAGTTTGTTCAAATCGGCCCCCTGGGTTTATATTTGGGCTCAGTATAGAAGCTCGAATTCGAACTTAGTGCATTTCAGGCAAATTTCTTAAAAAATCTTTTTCTCCAGATCCAGCAGTCAGAATCTTTTGATATTTGGTATGCAACATTGAGGGGTGGATCTGATTCAAGTTTGTTCAAATCGCCCCCCTGGATTCATATTTGGGCTCACTATAGAAGCTCGAATTTGAACTTAGTGCATTTCAGGCAAATTTCTTAAAAAATCTTCTTCTCCAGATTCAGAAGGCAGAATCTTTTGATATTTGGTATGCAACATTGTGGGGTGGATCTGATTCAAGTTTGTTCAAATCGGCTCCCTAGATTCATATTTGGGCTCACTATAGAAGCTCAAATTCGAACTTAGTGCATTTCAACCAAATTTCTTTGAAAGTCTTCTTCTCAAGATCGAGCATGCAGAATCTTTTGATATTGGGTATGCACCATGCTTGGGGGGGGGGGGGGGGGATTCAAGTTTGTTCAAGCCAAGTCCCTGGGTTCATATTTGGGCTCACTGTGGTAGCCCGAATTATAACTTAGTTCAAAATGAGAAATTCTCTTTAAAAATCTTCTTCAGATCCAGCAGTTGGAATGTTTTGATATTTGATATACAGCATCCTTAGGGGGGGGGGGGGGGGGGGGATTCAAGTTTGTTCAAGCCATGTCCCTAGGTCCATATTTGGACTCATTGTGGGAGCTTGAATTGTAAGTTAGTTCAGGATGAGGCCTCTTTGGGCCTCTTGTTTTATTCACTTTACATGAGGGGTGAAGCTGTCTTTACAATAATTAGCTGGTGAAAAAATTATATTTTGCGTGTTGGTCATGTGGATTGCTAAAATACGTTCATAAAGCTGGGAGTACCAGTCTATCTATTAATGTGTTGTGTGTGTTAATTTTTTGCAAATTATTCCATTCTGTCATTCTTTTCACAGCTGTTACTACATCGATAGGTAACCAGCAAGTGTGTACTATCAACCACATGTACTCGAGTATATGGGTTGAAAATGAAAACAATGAGAATATTCTAAAAACCACAAGAGCAGTCACTTTGAGATCTACCCTGATCCGTTAGATCTCGCCCTGAACTTTCAGTGTTAAATACCTGTTGAGTCCTTCAAAATCGGAAAGGTAAATTCCAAATTTGTGTGTCATGTGTGTTGCCCTGTTGAAGGCCGCCATTTTGGGTTCTCTGACGTTACGTGGTTACTATGAATCTAGAAAGGCCTACAGCTGTTTTATTGTATGTTTTACAACTACCTAAGCAGACTCAAATGCGCCCGTTTTTACCCTGGGTAGGATTCTCGTTTTCTCACCTATACTACCATTGTGCTGTCAAGTCTTGGGTATCACTGATTACTTTGCCATTGCCTGAATCAAACAGTGAGATAGCTTCACCAGGATCAACCAACGAAGGGAAACCCCCCATTATCTGCCGCCAATCCAGTCCTTTGACAAAGTGGATGCGAATGTTACCAATGGCTCCTAAACTACATCCAGCACAGCACACGGTCACACACCAGAGGTGCCAATACGCGTATGTGTGCTATTGCACAATCTGTCCACATCACACAGCTCCTAGCTTTTAGACTATCACATAGCCTTCATGGGACCTAGACCGCTGCTACTGACTTGTCAACGACCACAGCTTCCGCGGTCTTCGTGTAGCACTATTGTCTTCCCCAAACCTGCTGGCTAGTACCATAACTATAACTACTCCAGTCGTTGCTGTTAATAGTATATACTGTTGGCCTCTGCTCCTACTTCTCCCATTTCAAGAGTCTGCCACCATTACTACTGACTTGTAGCACAAGTACATACATAGAATGACACATGCGTGTGAATGGATTAATCGATATGGCACGAGTGTCAGTGCGTAAGGATAGAACGAGAGGCCGCATGCCTCGAGTGTTTTATCCTTCCGCGATGGCACAAGTGCCATATCGATTAACACATTCACACACGCGTGTCTTTCTGTGTTTATTACTCGCCTTCACGTCTATAAAAACAATTATTAGAAGGACACTCAGCAATTCATTTGACAACTATCAACAAAAACAACACATTTTATCGTCAACCAAATTTGCGAGGGAACCCGTGTTGCTATTTCGCCCCCTGAGTTCCAATGTGTTCTATGTGCCTACTGGCACATAGAACACATTGGAACCAGGGTACGATTTTCAGCTCTCGCTACCGATGCAAATTGTAATTGCGTTGCACGATTTGTAGAAAACTCCAGTGAAATTTCGCTTCGATTTAAAAATAGTCCGTCAACGATTTCCGTTCCACACATATGTGCGGAACAGGTTTTCATATTCCGCATAATCCCACCTGCGGCAACCGCGTTGTGTCCTTGGGCAAGACACTTCATCTCCATTGCCCGCGTGGGGGCACGATGACGCCGTGTACTAAGGCGTACTGCACGTCGATGGTGCGCATGTATTCAACCAATCTAACCCTGCCTGTGCTGCAGTGCGGAGTTACGATGTTGGGGAGCTGGTAGCTGCTCGTCGTTGCTCGGTGGTTCTCTCCGGGTACTCCGGCTTCCTCCACCCGTAAAACTGTCACGGTCATGATTAGCCATTGTGCATAAATATGTGACCTTAAAACACCAATAAATAAATAAATAAATAAATAAATAAATAAATAAATAAATAAATAAATAAATAAATTTTCCGCATGGTCTATTGTTGCTGTAGATGAAGATTTCATAGAACAGGCGTGTGATAAAAAATTGTTAGCTATCTCTGAGCCTGTACCGACCTTTGCACTCGATTAAATTTTAGTAGGTTCAATCAGATCTCATTCATCACATATCAGTCATATCAGACCATACAGTTTCTTGACTTACTGTAAACTAGAGTACCTTACGTATATGGGACCGGATGCTGATCTTGCCGCGATGCGATAATGTGATTGTTAATGTATGCGCAATACACGTAGCACATATACACAGGTGGGTGTGTCCAGATATGCTTGTTTGCTATAGTTCACAACGTGTAACTAAAACATATAGCACACACATACATGCGGGTCATTGGAGGGTACTTAAGTCATGGTAATGTACTATTGGATGATATATTTGGAGGCATAGTTATCGGTTGACAGGTCGTCCCATTTCCGGGGGTATAAAAAGCAGGATATGAAAAAACTGCATCATTTCGATAGCAACTAGCGATGGTTTATGAGGACGATAAATAGCGAGTTGATGTTTGATAGGCGAGAGAAAGCTCCCCAGTCGAGGGCCGTTAGGCCCGAGGCGGGGTGCTTTCTCTCGCCTGTCCAACATGAACGTGTTATTTAGTTTAAACAATATTTTATTTCCAAAAAAAGACGACAAAAAGACAGACAATAATTGGTTAAAATTGAGAACAAAAATATCTTGGAACATGGAAAGAGGATTCAGCAGTAAGCTAAATGCTTATTCGATGCCGGTGGCGCGGTGGAGTTGCAGTAACCGGTTCTCGTCAGATCACCGAAGTTAAGCAATGTCGAGCCCGGTTAGTCCTTGGATGGGTGACCGTCTGAGCGATCGATTCGTACTCCCGCATCGTGTTCTTTGGCAAGGCAGTTACCCCCGATTGTCCACATGGGGGCACGTTGACGCCGTGTACTAAGGCATACTGCACGTCGATGGTGCGCATGTCTTCAACCAATCTAACCATACCTGTGCTGGCAGCTGCTCGTCGTTGCTCGGTGGTTCTCTCCGGGTACTCCGGCTTCCTCAACCCGTAAATCTGTCACCGACACAATATGACATTGGCTGGTAATGTGTCGTTAAACCCGAATAAATATATAATTAAATATTCGAGGCCGTCTCCTAGTAGTTGTATGTTACAGTTATAATGGCTGGTACGAACTATTTATCCTACTTGAAAACTTTTTCTTGTTGGATAGTTCAATAGATGAAAAATATCCCACAGTCAGTTGTTGGTTATACCACCATTCAACTATTGAGCACGGGATAGTCAAACTATATGCCAATGAATAACATTGGATGACGTCAGTAAAAGTTTTTAATTTTGCCACATCTGCTTCAAATATCATGACTTGTCATTTTCTACTTGTTTTTGTCTTCCACCAATGCTATTTTTACATCATTTTCGCCATGTCGGCGTGAAATACCACCACCCGACCGACGTTGCTTATGGGCATACCTCTTGGTATTTATTGGTGTTTTAGGTCACATATTTCTGCACAGATGCAAACATGAGTTTTACGGGTGGAGGAAGCCGGAGTACCTTGAGAGAACCACCGAGCAACGGCGAGCAACTGTCAGCTTCCCAACATACTAACTCCACACAAGCAGGGTTAGCATTGGTTGAAGACAAGTGTACCGTCGACGTGCAGTACGCCTTAGTACACAACGCCAGCGTGCCCCCACGCGGGCAATGGCGGTTAAGTGTCTTGCCCAAGGACACATCGCGGTTGCCGCAAGTGGGATTCGAACCAAAGACCTCTCGGCTTGCAGCCTGTACCTCTACCTACTGAGCCACCGCGCCCTCTGCCTCTTGGTATGCAATAAAGTTATATGACTGTGCTGAATGAAAAACTTCCAGAGGATACACCGACAAATGAAAGTGCTTGATTGCTGTAGAAAACACGTTTTTTCACTAGTATAAGAGTGTCCGTTAACAAACCCCTGGTTGTTGATTCGTCTGAAGTGGACAACACCAGTATAAAAGATTGTCCAAGTTTTATACGCAGCTGCCAGGTTTGTTGAATATGCGCGAACGAGCTGAAATATCAATAGTTTATGCCACATAAAATAAATTAATTGATTCTCAGGCAATTTGTTTTTTCAAATCGGCGATGGAGAGAGGGTTTAATTTTTAATTTTAATTTTTTTCTTGAATTTAATGAGCATGGATTGAAAGGCTTTCAGTTGTTATTACACACTCAGAATATACAGAAAGCATGGTTATACAAATTAACCTATTTCACTTGAACCCTCAACGGCCTAATTTCAACTTGTTTACTGCAACAGAACAGGTGCCCCAGCATGCTGTCGCCGGGGAAGCTTGCAAGTTCCATTCTAAATGTCTTGGTATTTGTTGCCTATGTGGGCAGTCAAGACTCGCCTAAAAACAACTGCAAAGCCATTCGTCGGGCAGCAAGGTACACCCCCTATGGGACCCCCCCCCCCCCCCAAGACCGAACAAGACCGTTTTTTTCAGGCACCTGGACATCTCGAGAGTAGATTTTCAGATGTTAATAAGAAATCATCCTGGCCGGATGTGATGTAATTGACGATGAGGCTGGGTCAATTTCGCGATTTTACACCATCTTTAATTTTTTTCGAATACGGAAAAACTGTATGAGATAAGGAACAGGAATTAACTCATTCGTATTTCTGATACCATTCCTCGTACAATAATATCAATCAAGTAAGTGAAAATCCACCGCCAAAATATGCCTCAAAATAGACGGAAATCGAGTTTTTCGACACTTTTTTCGCAAAAAACTTTTTTCAGTCATGATAAAAAATTAGAAAACTGTAAACTTTTAGATGTTAAGTTGATCGCAAATTATTCCCCGTTAATACCCAGCGTGAGCATGCATCATCGAAAGCCGAAGTGTAAAACAAGATGACGGCAGTGCGACCACCCGTTTTCAGTTATCTCGCTTTTGTAATGGACAAGTTTACACTATCTCAAGCTGTACGATGGTTGCGGAAAAAATGTTTGATACAGGGCACAGGAATCAACTGTATAGTATTTTGGACACTTTTTCTGCGTTTGATAAAACCAATTTAGCCAATTTAGCCAGTGAATATCCAAGATGACCGCGAGAAATATGCCTCGAAATTGAAGAGAATCAGTAGTAGATCATGTACCCGACCGGATGGACTTAGTGGTGGATCTAGGAATTGACGTCATGTCACGTGACCCAGTTACGTCATGTTTGGTTGCTCGCGTGAGCGGCCATCTTGTGACGTCATATTGATACGTGGTCTTAGTGCGCATACGCAGCGCATGTTGTTAGGGTGACACGTGTTTCAGTCGTCCATTTTTTTATACTGGAGGTCGCCATCTTCGTTTCAATGGCAGCACGTGGTTGCTATGTGACCCCAAAACCCTACAATGGGACAGGGGTATGTTTGGAGGGGGGTGGGGGTGGGATCGATTGAATAGAAGGGAATCTAATTACCACAAACAACCGGACAATCCCTCCAAACCACCCCAAATTAACGAAACGGACTGTATTTTGTTTAGATTTTCCCATTTTGGGCTTATAATATTAGCACGGTGTGCTATAGGACCGAGAGTCTCCTGGGGGTAAGTTCGATCGAATTGGAGTAGTTTGCTGGTTCGGATACTTCCTATTTATCCAGTTCGGATTCCTTTGGAATCCTCGGTTTCTATCTGTTTTGTCAATAACTGCCAATTCTGCCCCTATTCTAACTATATTAGCTGCCTATCTAGTCTCGGCTCTCTCTGTCCCATCCTCTGACCTCAACCAAGTCTTATAATCACCAGTCAGATTGCTCCATTTCCCATAATCTGTGCATATCCATACAGAGTTATCTCCCATGTGTATAACGAACTCCTATATGATTTTATGATTTCCAAAGCCAAGCGGCAATCGAGCAATAACAAATATTGCTCGAATGACTCGAATCTTATCCAGCAAATAAGCTAACGGGTAGTGAGTGGAACAGGCATTGCTCGAATCTAATCGATCAAATAAGCCATAGATTAATTACTCCAACGAGTGACTCCTCTTACGACTTTTTTCTTCATCTGGATATTGGAGGATACCTATGACATGGTGATGTAGTGCTGGGGGATAACTTTGGGGATACCTCTTAGAGGATACTTATCGGAGGATATCTATCTGAAGACAGTTATGGTTCCTAGTGTCTGTTCAGATCCTTGCATCTAGACCTCCCCATGGCATACATAGCTCCAAGTTACTGCTGACTTGTCCAATATCGCCACCGTCTGTCCTATGATTAGCTTCTACCGTAATCGTCCAATCCTGTAGACCTCTCCCAGCCTTGTACCATTAGTACTGACTTGTAGCACTACTACACGCTTGCTAACTATCTCAAATTCCTCGAACATCTAGAATCCCATCGAGCAAATAAGCCATCGAGTAATTGCTTGAACGAGTCACTCGTCTTACGACTCATATCCTCATCTCGGTATTGGCGGATACTTATGACATGATGATGTACTATTTGCTGGTACCTTTCGAGTATACCTTTTGATGATACCTTTTAAAGGATACCTATCGGACGATAACTATCTGAAGATAGTTATTGTTCCAAGTGTCTGCTCCTTGTATCTAGACCCCCCCCCCCCCCCCCCCAATCCCCCGTGGCCTTCATAGCTCCTAGACCGCTACTGCCGACCTATCCAATATTGCCATCGTCTGTCCTGTGATTAGCTTCCACTGTAGTCACGCAATCCTATAGTCCTCTTCCAGCCTTGTTTCATTACTACTGACTTGCAGCACTACTACAGGCGTGTTAACTATGTCAGATTACTCGAGCGACTAGAATCCCATCGAGCAAATAAGCCATCGAGTAATTGCTCGAACGAGTGACTCCTCTGACGTCTCTTATCCTCATCTCGGTGTTGGAGGATACTTATGACATGGTAATGTACTATTTGGGGATACCTTTGGAGGATACCTTTTGAGGATACTTGAAGATAGTTATAGTTCCTGGTACTTGATCGGCTTTGCTTTTTATAGCTCTTAGACCACGACTGTTGACTTACCCATATTCAACATCATCTGTCCTATCATAGCTTCTACAGCAATCACCCAAATACTATAGTCTTCTACCACGGAATCCTTTGCGGAATCGGCTTGGAATAATACGTAGAGAATTCCTTCCATAGCATGTTTATATCTATAAATGATATACAAGGGATTTGAACTCTGTATAAAATGGTACATGTGGGGGAATGATGAAGCAATGTTATTGAACCTGTTAAAGTCTTGGCCGGGCGTAGGATCAAGACATAAAAAGTCAGCATGCCTGTCGTATAGTGCTACAAGTAAGACGTAATGGTTCAAGGCTACAAGGGTGATAGAAGACTCTGGTATTGGGTAACTACTGTAGAAGCTAATGATAGGACAGATGATAGTGAATATGGGTAAGTCAACAGTAGTGGTCTTAGAGCTGTAAAAACCATAAGCCGACCAGGTACCAGGAACTATAACTATCTTCAGGTAAGTATCCTCTAAAAGGTATCCCCAAAAGGTATCCTCCAAAGGTATCATCCAGTGCTACATCACCATGTCATAAGTATCCTCCAATACCGAGATATGGGTAAGTGGAGTCACTCGTTCGAACAATTACTCGATGGCTTATTTGCTCGATGGTATTCTAGTCGTTCGAGCAATTTGAGATAGTTAGCAAGCCTGCAGTAGTGCTACATGTCAATAATAATGGTACAAAGCTGGAAGAGGACTATGAGATTGGGTGAGTACAGTAGAAGTTAGTCGCCGGACAGACGATGACGATACTGGGCAGGTCAGCAGTAGCGGTCTTGAGCTATAAAGGCTATGGGGAGGTCTAGATGCAAGGAACTGAACAGACACTAGGAACCATAACTGTCTTCAAATAGATATCTTCTGATAAGTATCCTCTAAAAGTATTCTCAAAAGGTATTCTCCAGAGGTATCCTTCAGTGCTACATCACCATGTCATAGGTATCCTCCAACGCCCAGATGAGGATAAGAGTCGAAAGATGACTCACTCGTTCGAGTAATTACTCTATGTCTCATTTTCTCTATTAGTTTCGACTTTCGAGCCATTCGCAGTGGCATAGATAGCTTTTCGTTGTCGGAGGGGCAAGCCCAAAATTTTCCGACGACCGAAAATATTTTCCGACAGTGTAACAACAACAAAAACCCAAACAAACAGAAAGAATCTGTTGTTTACTGCAAATGTACTGAAAATTGGTCTTTTTTACCCAAAATGTACCCCAAATGGCATGTTTTTATCCCCAAAGCCAGCATTTTAATGTTATTTGGCATAATTTCGCCTAAAAATGGTCCCAAAAAATTTCCGACAAAACTTCTGGTGGGGGGGGGGGGGGGGGCTCTGACCCCCCCCCCCCCCCCCTTTATCTACGCCACTGGCCATTCGAGCAATGCCTGTTCCAGTCGCTGCTCGATAGCTTATTCGCTGCATAAGATTCGAGCCATTCGAGCAATATCTGTTCCTGCTCGATTGCCGCTTGGGCTTGGGAGTCAGATAGGACTTCGTTATACACAGGGGAGATAACTATGTATGGATATGCACATATTGTGGGAAATGAAGCAATCGGACTGGTGATTATAAGACTTGGTTGAGGTCAGAGGCTAGGACAGAGACAGCTGAGACTAGGTAGGCAGCTAATATAGTCAGAATAGGGTCATTTACAGACAAAACAGATAGAAACCGAGGATTCCAAAGAAATCCGAACTAGGTGCCCATTACATAAGCGGGATAATTGGAAACGGGTGGTCGCCCTGGCGGCCCTCTTGTTTTCCATATCGGCTTTCAATGGTGCATGTTCACGCTGGAAATTATCGAAGAATAATTTGCGATCAGTTATCATCTAAAAATTTACAGGTTTCTTATTTTTTATCATGATTCTACGACTTTTTTGCGAAAAAGTGTCGAAAAACTCGATTTTCTTCTATTTCGAGGCATTTTCTGGCGGCCCTCTTGGATATTCACTTACTTGATTGGTTTATCTGACGCAGAAACAGTGTCCAAAATACTATACAGTTGATTCCTGTGCCCTGTATCAAACATTTTTTCCGCAACCATCGTACAAATTGAGATAGCGTAAACTTGTCCATTACAAAAGCGGGATAACTGAAGACGGGTGGTCGCACTGGCGGTCATCTTGTTTTCCACATCGGCATTCGATGATGCACATGTTCACGCTGGGTATTATCGGAGAATAATTTGAGATCAATTTAACATCTAAAAGTTTACAGGTTTCTATTTTTTTATCATGATTGTATAAGTTTTTTTGCGAAAAAAGTGTCAAAAAACTCGATTTCCGTCTATTTTGAGGCTTATTTTTGCAGCCATCTTGGATTTTCACTTACTTGATTGATATTATTATACGAGGAATGGTATCAGAAATACGAATGAGTTAATTCCCGTTCCTTATCTCATACAGTTTTTCCGTAATCGAGAAAAATTAGTGATGGTGTAAATTCGCGAAATTGACCCAGCCTCATGAGCGCCATCTTGGATTATGTCATATCCGGCCAGGATGATTTCTTGTTAACGTCTGAAAATCAACTCTCGAGACGTCCAGTCACGTGAAAAAAAACGGCCTAGTTCGGTCCTGGGGTGGGGGGGGGGATCCCATGGGGGTGTACCTAGCTGCCCGGCTACATAGGGTGTATACTGTCTTTTGTTATGCTCTTTATTTTTCAGTTACATACATCAATAAAAAAACATAAAAAGTTTCGAGTTAGCCGATTTCGTAACAATATTGGGAGACACTGAAGGGCAAAAAAACCCCGTAGTATTTAACCGATTACCAAAACTGGCCACTGACCGATTATCGGTCATTTGAACTCACACTCGGCCGACTCGATTGTAATACTGTGCACTACATGACGAGCTGTGGCTTGGAAGAACTACATTAAATTGAACATATTTCAGAGTGTTAAGCGTCGTTGACTTAGGTCGCAGTAAAATGACCAGACACGCTCACTTGGGCGGTATACGTGGCTCTCAGAGCCACGTGTACCGCCCAAGTGCGCGCGACTGGTCATTTTACCGCGACCTCATTCATTGGAGTGCAGCTTTTACCTTTTCCGTCATGAACTGACGATTGCCGCAATTACGCACAATTGTAAGCTTCACATGTTGCTCAACTTGTATATCCCGTAAAGGGGCGCATGTCTAGAGAAATTAAGAATACACATTGTGGTTGTTTCCCAACTTTATTGAATGGTATCATTGACATCATTTTATATTAACAATTGAACAATTGCAGAAGATAATAAAATGTGGTTAATGAAGCATCACAACAAAATGCTTGGCAACAATCGGTTGAACCGATGTTCCAGGAGCCGTTGCTGTTTTCATACGATTGCCCACAATCGGCCGATTGGGGTGGCCGATTCCGATCATCGGTTGCACACTTTTAAGGTCATTTTATACTGGAGGCGAACACGACCACTGCAACTTTCCGCGCGAATTATCGTTCAAACTGAAAGCGGTGATTCGCGCGGAAATTCGCAGTGTTGATAAACAAACCTCTTCCTCCCTCTTGAATACGGCAAATAACCTATATTACCCTATATAATAATTAATATATATTATATTAATATATTATGTTATTTTATATTATATTATATTATATATATTATATTATATTATATTATATTATATTATATTATTGTGTAATAGACAGACATTTTGCAGAAAGATAAAGGAGATTATGTTACGCCTGAATAACATTCGCATGCATGGTTTTCTTAACTCCGTGGGCAGTTCATGCAATATACTCACCAGCCAAGCCAGCTGCATCGGCTATTTCTCGCCATACGACTTTCTTCTTATCAATGTCTTTGAAATCCTTTCGAGTTTTATCATAAAGAAAGGGATATTGTTCAATTTTCAGTATGAGTTCTTCTGTTTCGTCTCCACGAGTGTCTCCGCACAGATGGGTCATAGTACGCCCTTTGACCTCGCAATCTGATTGGCTGAATAGAATTGTTCGCGCGAACAATTCCCAAAAATTCGCTCGGGGACAATCTCTGCGGTTTTCCGCGCCTACAAAAAAATGGGCCGCGTTCGCTCTTAGTATGAACGACTCCATTAAAATTGGTGTTAATAAAACAAATGCGACCATCGCGGTCGGAGTCGCGGTCGCGTTCCCGTCCGCCTCCAGTATAAAATGGCCTTAAAACCGTTCAATGAGGGGGTTCTATTTCAGTGAGGGATTGCCTCAGAATAATTTAAAAAAATGTCCTTAATGGAAAAACATATTTATAAAAATTACAGAGTGTTTTTAAAAAATAAATAAAATTATAATTAAAAGAATATTCACTGACACATATTCTGTAAATTTATTTGGAAATGGTCTGCAAGACAATTTTCAAGTAAGTGGAGATAAATATTCAACATTTTGGTCATAAATTTGCTTAAATCAGTTAATTGACTAAACTCTTTAATCGGGATCCTCAGATTCCAACAAACTCACTGTTGTAATCTGTAATCCCAAATTACAGGGATATTCCCAAAATTAGAGGGCATTACAGATAGTTTGGATTCCTTTTTTGTGCTTGTTTCTCCCAATATTATTGAAAGTGTTTAACCCTTAGAGGCCTGGAGATTTTATACATTTGTGCTACACATTGACAGTCCATATTCTGTGGCTTTTTCCCACGGGAACCCCGGGAAGTGAAGCAGTGCCTGTTCACTTCGGCAAACAGGCTCATGTTTACTGATAAAATTGGACCCGGTCACCAATGCTTGGGAGTTGCAAACCCTCTCTAAAATGGGCAACATGGCTTATTAACGCTCACTCCTGGTCTTGAGTTGATACTCATGTTGTGGTCATGATAGGCCATTGTGCAAAAATATGTGACCATGAACGCCAATAAATAAATAAATAAATAAATAAATAAATAAATAAATAAATAAATAAATAATTCTGTGGCTTTTGCAGTTGTTTCTAGGCAAGTCTTGGCTGCCTATATAGGCAGCCAAGACTTGCCTAGAAACAACTGTAAAGATACTAAGAATATAACCTTGAGTTTACCCAGAGACTGCATGTCGTGCCACCTGTTCTGATGCAGCACAAAGTGAACAAAGTTGGAAATAGTGCTTTGATGGTTAATACATATTCTCAGTCACCAATACAGTAACGCTGAGAAGCGAAAAAATGAAGATAAAATAACCTTTTAGGCAGTAAATATTCTCAGTTTTTTCTTCAATGGGGCTCAGTGTCCGGGCAGTCACGGTTTTGTTTTCGTTATTTTCTCTGAAACAAAACTTTAACTTTTCCCAGAAACGAAGAAACAAGCTCGTCGGGTTCGTTCTAATGGGTATGGGGATTTCGCGTTTTGTTGGGAGTGGATGATGCAGGGAGTAGTGATGTAGATACAGACGGGGCCATTTTAATACAGGGAGTTGACATATAATTCTCTACAAAAAAACTAGCGACGCAAAGTAGACGCGGCGCTGCTTCACAGCTCTAGTTTTTGTTGGATATTTTATCACGTTGCCTTCTCCATGGGAATCCCTGGAGGTGAAACAGTGCCCGGTTACTTTTATAAACAAATTCTGTTTTATCAGTAAAATAGGACTGATTACCTACTCTTGGGGTGTCCCCTGAAAGTGGGGAGCACGAGTATCAGCGAATGCCTTTACTTTCCTTTTCCCGTGTTGCGGTCATGATGTAGCCATAGATGCCGAAAGTGACATTAAATTCCAGATAAAAATACCTCGCCCCTTCCCACCAGAGAATGCGAGATGCGCCAGTGTGTGGATGGGGTGGGAAAAGGATAAGGGTGTTTCTTTCTGAATCAATCTTATACCAGACATGAATTCCAAGCATTGTGGTGTAGACTTATGCATATTTAGTTCACCAGTTTCAATTCAAGGCATGTTTTGAAATGTGCAGTCGTGGCCAACACAATGCATAGCTGGATGATGGTAAAAAGTGGTAGAGTGGAACTTAATTTATTATCCCATTTGTGGATTCCATTTCATAAGCTTTGAACAGTTTGAGTATTTATTTAAGCATAACATGATCAAACTTCATCTCCTTGCCATTCAATGACTCACAAAGAACGAAATGTTGGAAAATACTTTAATATATTCGGCAACACAACTTTACACAATGTCATCCGCGATCTTATACTTTTTCTTTATTTCTGGTCACACGCCGCCGGGGCTATGAATATGTATACTCAAAAATAAAGGAAGGAAGACTGTAAACATGGAAACACGAGTAAAATCGTAGAAATGTTTATTTGTGGTTGAGTCTAGTGTAGAGTCATGAGCGTACATTAGACATTTCAATTGGCTTGGTATGAAATCATTTCCGTTATTGCCACTATTTACTTGTCGTAAATCTTTGTGCTTACCACAACCCTTTGATTACTGAAATCACCGTTGTATGACGATAACTTCAAGGTTAACCCTCTGCATCGGAGGGCGCGTGGCTCAGTAGGTAAAGGTGCAGGCTGCAAGCCGAGAGGTCCTGCTTTCAAATGCTTTCTTACATGACGTTCTTACGCGTAGGTCGGATCGACGCGTAGTGTATCTACAACATTTCCCACTATCTGTATTGTATAGGATAGTTTTAAATACACACAGCAATCGTGGTATAAAAAAAAACGTTAATTATATATAGAATAAACGTATGGTGTTTTCGAGTAAAAAAATTATTCTCCTCATAGGATTAAGAATGAAACCGACGATCCTCGGGCGAGTCGGTTTCATTCTTAATCCTACGAGTAGAATATTTTTACTTGAAAAAACTATACGTTTATTTTGTTTATCCCATAAACCTTCTACAGGGCAGTCGCGGCGAAGTCGTGCTGTAACCTCGGTCTAATTCGATCGACAAGCAAAACTGCCAAGAATAAACAAGGCGCAGTGATACATTTCTGTCTAAAAATAATTCCCCTACAAACTTGAGCTTAACTTGCAAAAATACTTTATTAAATGAACAATGTTTATCTTTCTTATTTTCGTTGTTTATTGTTGTTTTTTTCCTTGTCGATTCAACTTGAGTTTTATAAACAAAGCAGACGACACGAGCATTTGTTTATTTACACTTTCCTAATTTGGAAAATGAAACATTACTCATCATGCCCCCGCCTTTCACAATCGAACTTGTATGCATTTCAACGCTTGGTTTGGATTGATTTACTTTGAGTGTTCTTTGTCAGTTTTCGTTCGTTTTATTGTCAGACAGGGGAGCGCGGTGGCTCAGTAGGTAGAGGTGCAGGCTGCAAGCCGAGAGGTCCTCGGTTCGAATCCCACCTGCGGCAACCGCGTTGTGTCCTTGGGCAAGACACTTCATCTCCATTGCCCGCGTGGGGGCACGATGACGCCGTGTACTAAGGCGTACTGCACGTCGATGGTACATATGTCTTTAACCAATCTAACCCTGTCTGTGCTGCAGTGCGGGGTTACGATGTTGGGGAGCTGGCAGCTGCTCGTCGTTGCTCGGTGGTTCTCTCCGGGTACTCCGGCTTCCTCCACCCGTAAAACTGTCACGGTCATGATTAGCCATTGTGCATAAATATGTGACTTTAAACATCAATAAATAAATAAATAAATAATAAATATTGTCAGACAGATTTGAAAAGTGTCATATATTTTAAAACTAAACATTTCAGCGACGGTCAACGTTTGATAAACGTCGGTTCATTATGTTTCCTACAAACGTAAAACAGGTCACAACAACACGAATGCGCTAGAGGTCAGAGGTCAACAAGTTCGTCACCACTGGAGGAATGAATTTTTTCAGTGTTAAACCTGAAAGAGAAAATGTATCACCCTACTAGCAGCTGCTACTAGATGAATAAAGCAAACATTTATCCAAGACTTTTGTTGTTCGAATAAACGTCCATTTATGGGATAAAAATCGTTATTTGTTAGTTTATCGCAACGCTCGCATCGCATCGAGTGTGTAAAGCCTTTTAGGCATAAGGTCTGTCGCTGGGAAAGAAAATAAGAAGCGATGGCGTAAAGCAGGGTTTCCGCAATGAAAAATATTGCGCCCGTCCATGGGGAAAATCAGAATTTGATACAGCATCAAATGTTCTTTGCGCCACACACAACGTGTTGTGTGCCGTTCAAAGATTTGTTTTAGTTGTGACAAGCACCTCCATATGTGGTAATGTCGATCTCTCTGGAGGTATGTTGATCAGTCTGTCGGTTCTGTGACCAACGAGATTTTAAACTCAGTAACTTTTTTAACTCTTTGCATGCTGCTGACGAATATTCCTTCCCAAGAGAGGATTTATCTTGTCACTGAGATATGTATTAATTAGGCATAGTTAATCCAATTTCCACCCTGTAAATTGAGTGGATTTTTTCACCAAAGATTTATTGAGTTTAATTTAGATGAATTTTTCATCAGATCTAGCCATGGCTGCTTCATAGCAGCCATGACTAGATCAGGTGAAAAATGTCTTAAAAATACTCGGCGGGCTAAGAGTTAAACTACATGGTGTGATGTCACTACATTCAGGGACGTGGCTAGAGGTTTCCGATTGGGGGGTGTAGGGTAGTGAATTTCCAACTAGGGGAGGGACCGGGAAGGGGAAATACCCCTTCCGGTCCCTTTCCATAGTTGGAAATTCACTGCCGAGAAACATTTTGAAGATGAAGCCATGAAAGGGGTCATTAAATTGATTCTGGTAACTGAAATGCCAACACGTTTATGAGAGAATTATCAGGTTATTATTATTTGGTATTATTCTGGGAACTGAATATGTGTTAAACAAATGCTCAAGCTTGGCACTATGAGCAATTCACACTGTCCTGACATTAAATCAGACCTTATGCGGGAATGACCAATTTTCAATGTTTCATCATTTTGTAACTGTGAATGTTGGAATTAACTCAGGATAACGATTTTACATGATGTGAGTTTCCAGAAGTGCATTTTGAGGATTTTTTTTATTACGATAAGTAAACGTACTATTGAAATCTCGTATCGACTGACATGCATACATACTTATGAAGCTCGAAATTGCGTACACTGTAGTTGTAAATATTAACAGTTGGAATATTTGCCGATTTGACACCGAGTTGGAATTTTGGGAAGTAAAGGAGACATCAGCATCGCCAAAGAAGCTCTAAAATCCATATATATAGAATTTCCAACTACTCATGACTTGCCCTCCGTATTCCCAACTATAGGAATGTTTTGCCAGGATTGGGGGGTGGGGGGTGGGGGGGGGGGGCGTGACACGACTACATTTGGTGTGCAAGAGTATCTTATATTCTTATTTGTGTTCATCCCCATGTTCAATGCAGGTGTTATTTGGAGTATTTTTGATAGAGTTATTGCCATTTATGGACTTGGAACTTGTTTCAGTTTCACCACCTGTCGCAGCTTTGGTGCGAACCCGCATATTTATTTGTTTGATATATAGGTCTGAAACACTATTACTTGGTGCCTGAGACAACACAATCTTCGGGTGGAAATTGCTAACATACAATGCAAACAAGCTGCCCGACTCACATCACCCATCTCTTAAATGTCAGGCAGCGCGAAATGTGACGGCGGTTTTTAAAATACGATTACACAAAATATGGCCCGAGCAACATACTTTAACGTTTACGCTGATCACATGTGGTAATAAGCCCAAATAAGTCGTAACTGCTGAACTTAATCAACTTTTATCATTTGAGTAACCACCAAAGCAACATATAGGCTGAGCTAAATGAATGGAAACTGTGAGCATCCCCGCAATGGACACGATATATCGATGTTACTGTTAGGTTTGTCGTGGTTGCAGAACAATTGGTATGGGGAATGAGGCTGTTCAGTGGACCCTCTAACCCCAGGCGGAAACCCCGGATAATGCTGTGTTTGATACTACAAGCGAAGCCGAACAATGGGGAGACACAATGGCCTGAAACATAATGCTGCTAACTTGGACGTTTCTGTCGTTATCCCCACCCGGCATTATGAGTCTCCTTTAGACCTTTGTTACAGCAAGTGAGAAGTGGTTTTCTTCTCAAAATGTTTCTAAATTTGGTGCTTCAAAAGGCCTTTAGTGCATATGATGCAAATGCGATATCGTTGGCCAGGCACCTGCATCTTCTCTCACCCCCTTCCAAACTCCCAGACTTATTTCTTCACATAAACCCTGTATATATCTGGACACCATTCCTGTCCTGTTCTAGCATCAAACACCTAAAAAATCACCAAAGCAGGGATTGACAACAACTATTCATTTTATTTACCCTTCTGACAGACAAGTGGGGCATTGTTAAATATATCCGAATTCACATTTGTATACTTCTTGAATGCCCGTGCCTGTTGCTGCGCAGTGTTTTATCATTCATCAGCCCCGTGTAGCTAGCTTTTCAAAAGGCCGTTCGTAATGAATATTATCTTGAGCATAACCCAGAATGCATTATCCCATCCTCATTCCTGAGAGCTGGGGAACTCGTGCGTGAGGGTTGGTGTTCCTCGTTTCCAAATAATGAAAAAAGATATATATATATCGCATTCTGATGCATTCGGAGCCTAATCCCAAAACAGACGACGTTAAGATGCGCTAATGCTAAAGAAAATTGGTCGTTTGATTCTCAGGCACTGGCGCATTTGTTTTTTTTTTCGGCCAGCGTTCGTCATTTTTATTTCGGAGGCAAAATTCCAAATGTTCAAAACTACCATGTGATTTTAGCGGTATCATATCGTGATTTGCGATGCAATATGTCATATACATTGATACAGTCTTCGCGAAATGCGACACGATTCTCATATGTATGTACAAAATAATTATTTAACTGGTTGAGGACTAGATTATTTTTGGTGGAGAAATTTGTTCATCAAAATTGTTTTATTACAAATTATTGGAGAATGCCAACAGGCACTCTCCAATAATTTGTAATAGAACAAATTTGTATAAACAAACTATTATTTACGCTTAACTGAATACGAAACATGGGTAAGGAAAATGTTACTTTTGCACTGGTAACCTTTTTTTTGAAAGGCCTGGTTGTGTGGCTTCTAGCACTCAACCAGTTCAAAAACTCCTTATTATTTTTTGTCTCCATTTTAGTTGTTCTATATTGATTTTGTGTTGTGTGATCGCTGTTCCAAAAAAAAAAAAAAAATCTGTCAGCGAAATCAACATGGAAGCTCTAGTATTGAATTTTAGACTCTCACAATTGGACTTTATGCATCGGAGACCATTCCATCAGGAATAAAAAAATAAAAATTAAAACCGCCCTCCCCCCATTCGTTTTAAAAAAAAGTACCTGAGAATCAGTGATTTAATTTTGTTTGGCCTAGTACAGAAAATGCATCATTAGCACAACAAAATATCAGCCGTCGTAATCTCCCAGGAGTCCGGATTATTCAGAGCCATCTCAACGTGATCAGATTTCGGAACTGTTTCTAGTTAACATGATTATCTTCGCCACGTGAATGTTCGTGACACTTTCCGAAAAAGAGACGAGCGTTTGAACGAGGCACAAACCCTCTTGGCTACGAGTTGGTTCACTCAATAAAATTGTGAGATCTCTTCAGCACTATATACTCTCAAACTAGTATTCGAGTTTCGTAATTCCCCCTTTCTTCGACATGGACAAATCAGGGTGCTGTCGGTTCTCATTCCTCATTTTTTTTCTTAAGAAGCACAGAAACCACGCAAAGGACACGGTAATATCCGCGATAACGCATGGACATCCGCTTCGGGCGAAAGTGGATGCCCATTTGTTATCGCAGATCATACCGTACACCGCGCAACTATACAGCAGTGGCTCCCACGCGGATCCTCTGTGCATCGTTATAAATTAGCTTGAGTCTTAATATAAACTCTCCCCGTGGGGTCCGGGGAAGTAAGCCATGCTTGTTTACTGTAGTAAACGAGTTCTGTTTTAACCATTTACCTAACATGAAAAGCAGACGACACTTGCCAACAAAAATTCTTGAATGATCATTTTTTGTCTCAAAAACATAGGTTATGACCCCTCATTGGAACGAGCTAGAAGAGCTCGTTCCAATGAGGTATCATAACCTATGTTTTTGAGACAACAAATGAAAAAATAATGAAAATTAATTGGCGATCTTTGAGAATAGCGCTGGCCGGTTTTGGCCGTTTCGTTGAGTAAAGGGTTAAAATATGACCCAGTCAGCAATTGCCGGTGTGGAAGTCCTCTAAAATGGGCAACTTGGGTGTAAAAGATTGACTGGACCTGACTTTATATCCATGTCGCGATCAAGATTAGACATTGTGCAGAAATATGTGGCCTTAAACACTAATAAATAAATAAATAAATAATAAAAAAATAATTAAATAAATAAATTAAATTGCGGGAATAATTTGACTGGAAAGCAACGCGGTGACTGATCAGATGCAGTGAAAACACCGGAGGGCCACACTGACCTTCTATTTTCCAAAATTTTCTCTGGAAGAGGTCCCTGGATCCCACCAACGAGAATGGGAAAGGCCTACCCACTCTCGTAATCGTTCCCAACTGGGTAAACTCGTCCCTTTGCGCATCGGATGATGATTCACACCATGACTTACGGTTGAAATGTGTCACCCCCTCAAATACAAACGTCTGGTTCCGCCACTGTTCTAAACTATAGCGTAATATGACTCATGATTAGAACTCGACGTGCTGTTATTGATTGAGCTTGTATATGGGTTAACGTTGACACAGCTGGTGTCTATCAACTGGCGAGAGACCGACTTGCATGCAAAATTGCACTAAGTTAGCACACAGTCTACCATTTATATTTTCATTTTTTTGTTTTCATGGCAAAAACAAATCGAACCCATCGGGATAAATTGTTGAACATTGCAGACTATAAAAACGTGTCGTATCTACAAATGACGTCAAAGGCGCGTGCTATCTGTAGTTAGTCCTAATGTTTATATTGGAGGGAAGTAACCGATAGCACACAAACGCATCCGCGTTATATTCAAAGTGAAAACTTAAGAAATTTTATGCGCACTTATTTCTCTGTTTGATTTATTTTGTACACACGGTTTTCTACAAGAAGAAACGTGATTTTATTGGACGATTTTAACCGAACGTGACCAAGTCAAAAGTCCTCGCTCCAATAAATCGAAATCCTTGTATGTGTTGTGAATTGTTTGGATTCAGAGTATTATATGGCAGAATCTTTCCATCTGCATCAAGACAGTATTCTTGCATCTTCTGAGAAATCCATCTTATTTCCCAGGGCACAAAGCCTTGCACTGTTAGAAAGTAATGTTAAATGTTCGGTAAAATACTGCCTACCAGCTACAGGTCCTGCCATCGTGAATTCTACGGTAACACCATTTTCTGCTCAAAGTGTAATCACATCAACAGAGAAGTGCACGTGTTCAGAGGTGCTTGCTTTTCAGCACGAGGACATTTGATTCTTTAATTACTGCTTTTGCACAACAGTATCATCCAGGTCGACTTGTCTGTGAAGAGCCCGTTCTCAAGGCAGACCAATTAATATCTTTAACCTTTTATCCAACGTACCGTCAAAACCGGCCAGCGCTATTCTAAAAAAATCGCCAATTAATTTTCATTATTTTTTCATTTTTTGTCTCAAAAACATAGGTTACGAGCCCTCATTGGAACGAGCTCGTCGAGCTCGTTCCAATGAGGTGTCATAACCTATGTTTTTGAGACAAAAAAAATGGAAAAAATTAGTTATTCAAGAATTTTTTTTGCAAGTGTCGTCTGCTTTTCAAGTTAGGTAAAGGGTTAACCTTAAAATATTGATTGGGGTATCCTTGAAGACTATGGACAAGCGTCTGATATCGCCTAATGAAGTTGTTTATAACTATGAGGCCATTGGTTCTGCTTCTTGATCGAACAAAATGTCTCCGTTGCAAAAATACGTGTTTTACCGTAACATCTTGCGGGAATACACCCGCTGCCAGTTCCCAGTACTTGGTCGTATTTTCTATGATTATTGTTCTGTAACTGGCGTTAACCTATAGATAGGTTACATGAGTTAGGTGTGGCTGATCATTCGTACAGTTGATCTTCTGGCCAGTCAGGCTCCTGATTTTTAAAACAAGGATCTTCAGTTGTTAGAAAGCAGCAACAAACCTGCATTATTCAACATCAGAGCTCCCTTTTAAACTAAAAGACTTCACAATGTACACATTTTAAATCCAATGACTGTAACAAGCCTTACATTACTGATACCATGCAGCTTCAATGACATAACCTATTCTATTGTGCTACTTGCATATCAAATTCTGGATCTTATCGGATCCTGAATTAGACTGAGCATTTCGAATTGCACTGAATCTCTTCCCCAATATCGCCGATTTTCGAGTTGCAGGTGTTGCACATTCTTACAACAGTGCATATTACAAATCTCCACTCGGGTATTTCATTCAACTGCACCTCGTGGGCAAGTCAATCCAAAAAAATGCGGAATATTCCGGAAACGGACTAAAAGTTGTTTCGGAAGCGGAACACCTCCTTAAACTCTTCTAGCATCAGGTCTCCTGTACAGGAGACCTGATGATAGAAGAAGATTTTAAAAGGAGGAGACACTTGGTGGATATTTAAGAAGATCGGCACGATTCGGAAATTTCCGAATCGGTGCGATAAGTGTCGAACCGAATCGAATCATGCGGGCGATTTCGAATCGAATCGAAGTCCGAAGCTTCGCACGGCCCTACTCTTCGACTGGAGATCAACGTCGTAATATGCTTTGCTATTGCTGGGAAAAAGCTATTATGTGACACACTGTTGGAAGGGATTTTTTAATTGGGGTTTAACGACACTTTCGACAGCCAGGGCCGCCTCGTGTTGTACAGTTTTGTGGATGGAGGAAGTCGGAGTATCTGGAGAGAACCACCGAGCAGCGACGAGTAACCATCATACTCCCCAACTAACTCCGCACTAGTATGGTTAGCACTGGGTGAAGACAAGTGCACCATCGTGCAGCACGCCTTAGTATACAGCGCCACCGTGTCCCCACGTCGACAGTCGGGAGGATTAAGTGCCTTGCCCAAAGACACAACGCAGTTACCCCTGGTGGAGATCGAACCGTGGACCTTTCGGTTTGAAGTCCAATGCCGTAACCACTGAGTCACCGCGCTCCTGGGGGATGCTCTGAGAGCCCTTCCAACAGTGTCTCAAAGAATAACATTTAATTATTTTAATGGACGAAACTTCCGATGTGCACTGAGATATTCAAGTAGATCTTATTTAAATGCCGTTCAGATAAAAGTTGACGTTGTGTTACGTCCAAGATCACATAGCACAAACAAATTTTTGTCAGTGTGCTTGCAAGATAAACTTCCCTACCCTAAACATAAATCTACCGCCGCCACTATTCACTAACCAGTTTTCACAATTCAGTACCCAAATCAGACGGTGTGTATTTTTGGCTCATTTGAACACACTTGTATTTGACCGTCCTATGGATGCTGTATATTTGGTATACATCATCCATAGGACGGTCAAATACAAGTGTGTTCAAATCGAGCCCCTCTGTTCATATTTGGGCTCAACACAGGAGCCCAAATAATTAACTTCGGGCGCTATGGGGAATAAGCTTTAAAAATCTTCTTCAGATCATACAGTCAGATTCTGTTGATACTTGGTATGCAACCTCTCTACAGGGGTCAGATTGAAGTTTGTTCAAATTGAGTCCCTGGGTTAATATTTGGGCTTCCTATGGGGAATAATCTTTAAAAATCTTCTTCTTCAGATCCTCTAGTCAGATTCTTTTGATATTTGATATGCAGCATCTCAAGATTCAAGTTTGTTCAAATGGGATGCCTGGATGAATATTTGCGCTCTTTATTGGAGCCAAAATTTTAACTAAGTGCAATGTGAGAAAATTTCTTTAAAAATCTTTTTCCGATCTACTTGTGAGAATCCTTTCATATTTGGTATGTGACATCTCTAGGGGTGTAAGGTTCAAATTTGTTCAAATCGAGTTCCTGGGTTAATATTTGGGTTCCCCAAGGGAGCCCAAATATTTACTTTGTGCAAAATGGGGAATTTTCGTTTAAAATCATCTCGATCAGATCCAGCAGTCAGATTCTTTTGATATTTGGTATACAACACCTCTGGGAGGGTTAGAATGAAGGTTGTTCAAATCAGGTTCTGGGTTAATATTTGGGCATTTTATTGAAGCCCAAAGTTTAACTTAGTGCAATATGAGAAATTTCTTGAAAATTCTTCTTCTTCAGGTCCACCAGTGTGAATCCTTTCATATTTGGTATGTAACATCTCTAGGATTTGTCAAATTTGTTCAAATCGAGTCGCTTGTTGTTTTTTCTTGTTTTTTTTAGAATATTTTTTTTTTGGGGGGGGGGGGGGGGGTGGGGGGGGGGGGTGAGGGTGGCTAGAGAGAACCACAGTAGAAAACAAAAATTTCGTTCGGTTGTTTTTTAATACTTCACAGAACAGACCTTGCTGGGAAGCTTTCCTTGGAAAAGCAGAAATGAATGGCCAAACAAGTTGCCTTTGGTTGTGACATAGCAAATCAAAAAAATGCTCTTGCTACTGATCATTTACTGATCCGCTCATCTCTTTTGGCAATTTGAACCAGGTGAGCGTTTTGGGCTCAATTGAGCCTCTGGTTTATGATCCGCTAGTAGTCATAAAAACACCCGCCTGTTTTTTTTTTACCAGCCCTGTTGTTCATTCTGTCGTTTCCTCGTCGTTTTCATACTAGAAAATATAATCATTTGTTGATAGGGTTAATATTCATAGAAACGGCGTAGTCATGACTTGACAGCCAATCTCTGTCCCAATACCACATTCATCTACCATCTGTTAATTACTTCTGGCGTTTTTGCCATTCCTTTTGCGTGTGACACGCAATCCGTTCGTGCGTTATTTTTACCAACACGTGCCGTTTCTGCTTATGTATTCCTTTCATTAAAATAAATCTCTCAGTCCCCGTGCGTGTCGTGTGTACTAATTGCAGTCCGTATAGTCTTCGTGGATGTTGCCTACTTCCATGGAATATAACTGAATAATCGTTAAAGCGGAGTTTCGCTTCAATCATTTTCTGTCATCTGTTGAATATTCGTCTTATCGAACAGTCTTCTCTCTCTCTCTCTCTCTCTCTCTCTTCTCTCTCTCTCTCTCTCTCTCTCTCCTCTCTCTCTCTCTCTCTCTCACGCGTGCGGATAATTATCAGAGTCACATTCGCGCCCCCATAAATTTTCTGACTCGTGTGTTTTTACATACATACAAAATCAATTTCCTTGATTATGCCCACGTGGGCATAATCAAGCATATTGCTTTTATTCTATACAATACACTGCATTCTCTTTTAGTATTATTGACATTCAATTCTACGGACATATGTTTAGCCATAACCAGGGGCGCCGGGAGCACTTGGGCAGCCCCCCCCCCCACCCCCTGCCTTCGGACCACGAGGGCGAGAGGGGGTAGACAGTGACCTTTCAAGGTGCGTTACTTAATTTTTTTCAATGATTTATTCTCGAAGTAAAGCTGGGAGCTTTCAAATTTTTTTATTCAATTCAGTGGGGGAGTTTGGGAGGCAGAGCCCCCTCCCGATGGGAGGGGACAATTCCTCTCAAACTTCCCCATCTGGGACCTTCGAGACATGCATGCTTTGGGTTGTCATGGCGGCCCTTTTCCTGGGGTTTGACTCCCCCTTCCCTTAAGTGCTTCCGGTGCACCTGATTATAACGCTCCCCATTTTCAGTAACCTGATGTATAGGGACATAGCCGTAAATGCAGCAGAGAATTCCTTATAGAACGGTATCATTATATACCATGTGTTGTCCCCATGCGCCATGGTAAAAACCAAAGTGCAGTACCCTGATATATACCATGGTTACCTATTGTACTATATATGAAAAGCCTATGACATAAATTTCAACTTTACACACCAGCCGTGGTGAACACGTCAGCAATGGGATTTCATTAGTAGTTAAATTTTACACCTACAGTGGAACTACATCCAAGTTGACCTTTAGTGACGTCGACCTGAATGCAAACTTGTCTAAGTTTATCGCACGTCGCCTCGCGAAGAGTGAAATGAAACCGGCAATTATTCATTGTTTTTAATGGGTTTACCTCCCAAGATGTCAAAAATTAACAAACATGCATTGTCTCATGCTAATAAAGCATCCGTAACTCGAAATAGAATGTGATTATGTTATTAAAACGAAAAAGGCTTCGTTTCGTTTTCCATTTCGTTTCGGCGATAAAATTGATAGCGGAAGTACCGCCCTCCGATGCTCATATTAAAAAAAAACAGATTCGCACTATGTACGTCTGCTGTTCAGTAAAATCGAGAAAAAATAATAGCGACTCTTAATAATCTGACGATCATGGTATGAATAAAATATACCCAAAGTAGCTTGGTGTACCAAATGTTCACTAATCGCGGTGAAGTGGTGTTAACCGCGCGCCAGAGGCTCGCGAGTAACACCACTTCACCACGCGTGGTGAACATTTGGTACACCAAGCTACTATCATAGTATGGGTATATTCTATATATATACTATACGGGATACTTAGGACAATACCGTGGTGTGTCATTCTACATTTCAGTATTTTAAAGGGGCACACAGAACCGCCCAGCTTTCAGGGAACTCTAGTGGCCCGCACCCCTGTGAATGGGGTGCAACTTCCACGCCTTGCTGATCAGAATTCCTGGATCCGCCCCTGGATATTCTGGCAAACCTTTCGTTTATATATTTGCAGGTATTCAAACAGTTTTAAATAGTCTTAGTAATAAATCTATTCAGTCAACTGGTTAGAGCATTGGACTTACGTTCGATCCTGCCCCCATGTCATATGCGTTGTGTCTTTGGGCACAATACTTATCCTCTATTGCCCAAGTGGGGCTCAGTGTCGCAGTTTTGTAAGGCATATATCTGCACGTCGATGATGCACATGCCTTCAGCCGATGCTAGCATTGCTAGTGTGCGGTCCGTAAGTTAATGAGTCTGACAGTCACTCGCTGCTGGTTGGAGGTTCTCTGGGTACCCCGGCCCCTCCATCCGTAAAACTCTTCGACACTGTATGATGACCCTCGCTGTTGTAATGGCGTTAAAACACAAAAAATCAATATTTCATCCAAAAATGCATCCGGGATGTTGTGTCGACCCAAGACCTACCGTGAAGCACATCTACAAAATAGGTCATCTTCTCTTCGAAACGTTCCTTGAATGAGTACAAAAAGATGCCATTTGAAAGATGGACTTTCGTTTCAGCGTGTATTTTTTTTTTTATCAACTCAGAAGATTATAGTACATGGAGCGTGGATTACCGCTAAAACTCTTTCAGGGTGGAGTTTCCACCCAGATAATAACTGTTCTCACGACAACGGATAAGGAACAGCATACTTTCAGCCAATGGACTTCCATATCGAGGTCCACTGGCTGTATAGTTTTTTCTTGTTCTTGTCCTTTTTCGCAGAAAAAGGTTTTTTGTTTGGGTAAAAACTCCGCTCTAGAGGTGCTTTAGTGGTAATCCACTCTCCATATACTGTTGCATAAAACATTTCGGGTCCCTAAACTTCTGCTTGCCCCTCCCCACCCACGAAAAAACCCACCTTTCTGGGTACCGCAAGTTTGTAGGATGGAAAATAATTTATCTACGAGTGAGGGGAGTGGAGGTGTCAATGGTGGCGTATTCATGCGAAATATATAAATTTATATACGCTGCCCCCACCCTTGAACCCACTCTATCTAAGACACTAGCCCCAGCGTATTTATTTTGTTTTGTTTTTACTTAACTTTTAGATCCCTGGTTATATCTCCCATATCAGTTCAATGGCAGCAATTGGAAGAGGCCATATTCATTATTTGTGGGCAGACCAATTAATATTTTCAACGTGCAACCAAATATTGATTGGTCTTCCCCAGACATTCACTTGCCAGCTATCATACTTAATGAATTCGTAAAGTCTCATGTTCATGGGCCGGAAAAGCGGCGCGTCGGGTTCAAAGGACTAATCATAACTTTGAAACCGTCCTTTGAGCTCGTTCCAACGAGGGGTCATAACCTATGTTTTTGAGACAAAAAAATTAAAAAAATTAGTTATTCAAGAATTATTTTTGCAAGTGTCGTCTGCTTTTCAGGTTAGGTAAAGGGTTAAATAAAATCTTGAAAATCAATGTGGTCAGAAATGTATAGGTGCTGTGTAGTGACCATAGGGGTTGTGTACGTTTTGTCGGAAAATGCCGTTCGGGTACCAAAAATTGGTGAAAAAGTGCCCCCCCCCCCCCCCCCCCCCCCCCCGCCCCGGCTCCATCGATTGGTCCATTCCTTGGACGCCCGGGGAAACACGGGGGATTATCAACGAAGCTTCACAGACAGAGTAAAAGAATTAAACAGTGCACGGCGAGATCTTGAATAGTTCGTGTACAATTCCATAAAGCATAGGACATTTATAATTTCTAATACAATATCTTTTATGTGCTTTGAAAACATTGAAATAAATTACAGAAATGTAATTCTGAAGGCGCACACGCGATGTTTTTCTCAACTCGATCATCTCATGCATGTATTTTTTAAGGATAATTAAAAATCGAACCAGTAGTTGGCTGTGGCGCATAACATGAATTGATCGGATCACTTACGCGCTGTAAAAGATTACCGTTAAAATTAGGATAGACGTACCAGTTGCAGGCCTGGAAATAACACGCGAACGATCGTTTAGGTTACGTGGGCGGTTACGTCAATTGTGGAATACGTGAACGCAGTACAGGTTACGATAAAACAACACAGCATAAATTATCTTCCTAATTCCGCAAGTTGGAGCGCGGTGGCTCAGTAGGTAGAGGTGCAGGCTGCAAGCCGAGAGGTCCTCGGTTCGAATCCCACCTGCGGCAACCGCGTTGTGTCCTTGGGCAAGACACTTCATCTCCATTGCCCGCGTGGGGGCACGATGACGCCGTGTACTAAGGCGTACTGCACGTCGATGGTACGCATGTCTTCAACCAGTCTAACCCTGCATGTGCTGCAGTGCGGAGTTACGATGTTGGCGGAGCTGGCAGCTGCTCGTCGTTGCTCGGTGGTTCTCTCCGGGTACTCCGGCTTCCTCCACCCGTAAAACTGTCACGGTCATGATTAGCCATTGTGCATAAATATGTGACCTTAAACATCAATAAATAATAAATAAATAATTCCGCAAGTTTTACTGGACGGATATGACAATCTTTCGGAACAAATTCGACTCAAATGTTGCGCATTGCATCCACATATGGCCAGAGTGGCCTGTCGTTTACATCTTAACCCTTTACCTAACATGAAAAGCAGACGACACTTGCAAAAAAATTCTTGAATAACTAATTTTTTTCATTTTTTGTCTCAAAAACATAGGTTATGACCCCTCATTGGAACGAGCGCGACGAGCTCGTTCCGGTGAGGGGTCATAACCCATGTTTTTTAGACAAAAAATGGAAAAAATAATGAAAATTAATTGGCGATTTTTACCTGCGTCGCCAGCGGCAGAGCAAGTCTAGTAACCGCTCGACTCCGTCCGTCAGTCCGTCAGTCCGTCCGAAACACTTCTTCCGTCAAAGTTTTCTTGGCTTCTATGAAAGGGAATGATTTTATATTTGGTCTGCTGCTTCATAATGATGAGTTGTATCGTGTATCTAATTTTCAGATCTGCCGTGCAGCCACTTCCTGTTTGCCGATACTTTGAAGTCTGTTCATTTCTGTAATCAATTGCATGCATCGACGCAGGTCCAGACCCGGTATTGGTCTTGCTGAGAATAGCGCTGGCCGTTTTTGGTCGTTACGTTGGGTAAAGGGTTAACAGAATTTCCGTCAAAATAAATAGCCACAACTAAGGCGCGATCTCGTCAAAGCGAGACCGCGTGTTTGTTGTTGCTATTTAATTTAATGGAAATTCTGCCAAGACGTAAACAAAATGACATGCGCAGTAAAAACAGAAAAAGCGGAAAAGCATTACAACACTTTGCGTAACCTGCTAACAAGCTCTTTATATCCAGGTCTGCAGTTGCCGTTACTTCTTCCGTACACGCTAAAAACTAAAGTGTTAAAAACTACACTTGAAGTGCTGTATTTAACACTTACTAAGTGCTGAACTAGCCCTTTGTTCAAGTGTAGGTATTCCAGAACTTGTCAGGTGTTACAATAATACCACTTGACAAGTGTAATGTCGCGACACTTAAAAGTAAACAACGCAGATGATGCGGATCAGGCTCGAACTCTCGAGCCTGATCCGCGTCATCTGCGTTGTGTCCTTTTAATTATGTACCCACCAAGCGCAAATCAAATTATGGACGTTTCTGGAAGAACCACCAATGCTAGACACATGGGAAGTGCCATCAATTCAAGTTTCAGATGTCTGACGATTGTAATGTCCAAGTGCTTAAAGCATAGTACTTTGAGTGTTAAAATCAAACCCTAAGAGTTAGAATGGGTTTAATACCTCGAAAGTGTCAGTTTTAACACTTTAGTTTTTAGTGTATAAATAAGGTAATGTCTGTCAATACTGACAAGTTTCATTATTTGAAAACTTTGAAAAGGATGTTCATGTACCTTTGATAAACGTTTTTAGCTTACCTGAATAAGACAGGGTACGCTGTAGTGATCACCCTCCGTCCGTCCGCCGTATATCGTCCGTGAACATGGTATTCGCGACTTCTCCAAAACCACCGATCTAATTTCCGTGAATTTTGAGGTGGTTATTTGCTGTGACATCGCATTTTAATTTTGTTCAAATCTAGTTTCCCAACCCCAAAGGGATGAGGTGATGGACAATGCTTCCAGATTTAAAAAAAATCTTCTCATCAACCGATTGTTACAATGTCTTGATATTTGATACTGAGCTTCTTTTTGAAGTGGAGAATAAAGTTTGCTCAAACGAAGTTCGAAGGACAATATTTGCCTTTGTAATGGGCGGGGTAAGATTTTTGGTCAGCACAAAATTTCTATTTTCTGAATCGATGAGCCGATTTGAACCAAATTTGGTATGTGGTATTATTGAGGCATGAGTAACTGATTCGTGCATAAAAAAATTCCCTCATCCCCGCGGTAACCCCAGGAGCTAAAACTAAAAAAAAATACATTTAAACGCCCCTATGTCCCAAACTGCATGGAACAGAGAATTTTTCTTTGGTATGGAGCATCCTTAGGCCCAATAAAATCAAATGGTCAAAAATTGCAGTCGGTTGTGCCATAGTGTGTGTGTGTGGGGGGGGGGGGGGGGGGGGGGGGGGGGGGTACAAAAATGCTGACTACGCGTATTTGCAAAAAAAAATAAAATAAAAAATCTTCTCCAGAACCACCGATCAGAATTCTTTTATATTTGGTATACAGTATCCATAGGACGATCAGATACAAATTTGTTCAAGTCAAGTCTCTCGATTGATATTTGAGCTCCTTGCGGGAGCCTGAATTTTAACTTTTGAGGAATATTATTTAAAAATCTTTTCCCCTGAACCACCTTACAAAATCATTTGATATTTGGTAGACGGTATCCTTAAAATGGGTCAGATTCAACATTGTTCCAACCCGGGTTAATATTTCAGACTTTTCTATGAAAGCTCGAATTTTAATATAGTCCACAATGAGGAATAGTCTTTAAAACTCTTCTCTAGAACCACCAGTCACAATCTTTTGATATTTAGTTAACAACATTCTTATGTGGATCCGATTTATTTATTTATTTATTGATGTGTAAGGTCACATATTTCTGCACAATGGCTAACCATGACCGTGACAGTTTTACGGGTGGAGAAAGCCGGAGTACCCGGAGAGAACCACCGAGCAACGGCGAGCAACTGTCAACTCCCCAGCATACTAACTCCACACAAGCAGGGTTAGCATTGGTTGAAGACAGGTGTACCATCGACGTGTAGTACGCCTCAGTACACAGCGTCACCGTGCCCCCACGTGGACAATGGGGGTGAGGTGTCTTGCCCAAGGACACAACGCGGTTGCCGCAAGTGCGATTGGAAGTGTGATTGGAACCGAGGACCTCTCGGCTTGCAGCCTGCACCTCTACCTACTGAGCCACCACGATCAGGTTTAAGATTGTTCAAATCAAGCCCCCACGTCAGTATTTATGTTTCCTATCATGGAAGCCAGAATTTTATTTATTTATTTCTTGGGGTTTAACGACGCATTCGACAGACACGGTCACCTTGTTTCGGATAGTTTTGTGGGTGGAGTAAGCGGGAGTACCCGGTAGGGCTACACGATATATCGATAAACCGATATATACCGGTATTCAACCCAATATCGATTGAATACCGGTGTAATTACAAAAATATCGGTTTATCGTCATTATTTATTTACCCACAATTTAATTTTCAAGATGTCTTTAGTTTTTTAATTGTAGCCCCGAATGAATAATATTATCCCTTTATCCAAGGAATCGCCTACTTGTGCCCTCGTAATATACAAATTCAGCAGTTGAAAAAATAATTTTAAAAAATTTCATCAAAACTATATCATGTGACCCCTCATTGGAACGAGCTCGCAGAGCTCGTTCCAGTGAGGGGTCACATGATATACTTTTGTTGAAATCTTTGGGGAAGCTCTCATAAACTAATTTTGAAAATAATTAATTTTCATATCGTCTGCGTTGGGTGAAGGTTTTTCGAACCGCATCATCAAGGCATGCTAATTCACTCCGACTGTGATGCCTCGAGTGTCGATTGTGGTATTTGTGTTCATATATCTGAACAGTTTTCGATATACCGGTATACCGCGATATACCGGTATTCAGTTTTGAATATCGTGCACCCCTAGTATCCGGAGAGAACCACTGAGCACTGTCAAACTCCCCAACGTACTAACTCCGCACTAGCAGGGTTGGTATTGGTTGAAGATAAGTGCGCCATCGACTTGCAGTACGCCTTAGTATACGACACCACCGTGCCCCCACGTGGGCAATCGGGATTAAGTGCATTACCCAAGGACACCACGCATTTACCCCTGGATGGGATCGAACCATAGACCTTTCGGTTTGAAGTCCAATGCCGTAACCACTGAGCCACCGTGCTCCCAGTCAGAATTTTAACTTGGTGCAATATGAGGAGTAATCTTAAAAAATCTTCTTCTTCAGACCCACCAGTATTTATTTATTTATTAGGGTTTAACGACACATTAACAGCCAAGGTCATATCGTGTCGGTCCCAGTTTTACGGGTGGAGAAAGCCGGAGTACCTGGAGAGAACGACGGCCAGCTCCCCAACATGGTAACTCCGCACTACAGCACAAGCAGGGTTAGATTGGTTGAAGCTATGCGTTCCGTCGATGTGCAGTACGCCTTAGTGCAGAGCATCATCGTGCCCCCATGTGGACAATTGGGGTGAAGTGCCTTGTCCAAGGACACAACGCGGGAGTCTGAATCGATCGCCCATACGGTCACCCACCCAAGAACTAACCGGGCTCGACGTTGCTTAACTGCGGTGGTCTGACAAGAACCGGATACCGCAACACCATCGCGCCCCCGACTCACCAGGCAAAATCTTTGAAAATCGTCAGCATGTCCCTTATAAGAAACCAATTAAGATACTTTTGTATGCGTTGATAAGTCACACTGAATAAAATCTCTGAGAAGGCCTCCAGTCAGTAATGGTTTGTCCATCGGAACATTTATTCTTGCCCTTTGAACATCAAATTTACAATATAATAACCACTCGGCACTGGTCAGGTCGTGCCAGATATTGGTATTCTGCACTCTAAAACCAGTAAGGTTAAAAATCAACCCAAATCAACTGGGCTGAGTGAATATGAACCCAATCCCAATTGGGTTCATATTCACTCAGCCCAGTTGGTTTGGGTTGATTTTTAACCCAACTGATTTTAGAGTGTGGCGATAGTAGTATAGCACGTATGAATCGTGCCTTATTACCCGGAGCTTTGCCGGTGCAACTAGTGTTAAATTCCCATAGGAACCGGAGCCATTGCCGGTGCAACTTTTGCCGGTGCAAAATGTCGGCACCATACATCTGGATCCGACAAGTGGTGTAGGTACTGTATATATAGTATGCTATGGTATGTATAGTGATATATGTACGCATGGTGCTATAGGTATATATTATGGGTAAGTGATCGAAAGATGCTGGGAAAATTGGGTTTTCTTGAAAGTTTTTTTTCCGCGAAACGGTTGACGTTGCTATTGACGTCGTGACGTCATGATACGCGCGCGACGTCAAAGAGATGCTGACCGCCGTTATTGTCCAGTATACAATCTGACATAACGTAATTCGGGTCACGGGGTGTCGGGCTTCTCGTATGGGGTGGGGTGTTATGGTAGTGGTGATATATATCCATGTTGGTATACTGGTGTACCATTATCCCTTGGATCTTCATATTATCCTATGCCAGCTTTTGCTAGATCAAGCAGTATTTTGGGGATGGGGGGTAATGCATGATCGCACAGTGTAGTATTGCGAGAAGTCAATGGTGGTTTAAATTGAACAGTATAGGATGAATGATCTGTTGGTCTATTACCCCCTTAGTACTATTAACCTACCGAATCCTTTGTATTTTTATCTTATGGCTGGTATTGATAGTTTAGTGTTAGGTCGGGCAGTATTATAATCGTTTGTTTAGAACGGGTGGCATATGATGCAATGTGTATACCGCTGTAGGTCCCCTGTTAGTCCGCGGTGTTATTAACCAATCGATTGTTTTGTATTATTCTATGATTGGTATAGGTAGTACGTTATAGCAGGCCAAATGGAATTTTGGAGTTGGGGTGAGGGTAATGCCTGGCAGTGTAGAACAGCAGTATAGTATGGACGATATATACCTCTGTGGGCCCCTGTAGGGCCCATGTTAGCCCTTAGTACCGTTAATCCACCTGATGCTTCATGTTATCCTATGACTGGTATAGGTAGTATGCAGTGCTAGGCATAGGGTATTGTGGGTAGGGGTACTTCCTGGTAGTTTAGAACGGTACTATAGTATGGCGGTATATACACCTATAGGCCCCTGTTAGTGCTTGGTACTATTAACCAACCGATTGCTTTGTTTTATTATATGGCTGGTGTATGTAGTACGTTATGGTAGACCTGGTGATTTTGTGGGGGTAATGCTTGGTAGTTTAGAACGGTAGTATAGCATAGGCTGTACATATCCTTGTAGGTCTCTTGCTGACCCTTGGTACTACTGATCCACCAGGTGCTTCATATTATTGAGCGGTATTCTGGGGTGGGGTCAATGCCTGGTAATACAGAACGGCACCAGAGTATGGTTGGTATATTCCCCTGTAGGTCCCATCCTAACCGTTGATAGTATTAACCTACCAAATGCTTTGTATCATCCTGTTACTGGTAAGGTGGTACGTAATACCAGTAGTTCCTACCCTATTCCGAGTACTCTTGTTGTTTCATTTATCTAGATCATTTATATAAATTGTAATTAACCAATTGGATTGCTTGATTTCCCATAATCTGTATGCAGAGTTATCTCCCTTCTGTATAATAAAAGCCTATATCCAATGGCAATATCCCCGGCACCCCAATTTCGGCACCCCTGTTTTGAAAAACATATGGACTTTGGCACCCCTTTTTTCTAAAATGAGGATAAGAGTCGTAGTAAATTATACCTCATTGAGGGATTTTTACTACGACTCTTATCCTCATTTCAGAAAAAAGGGATTCTCCAGTAGGTATCCTCGATAGGTATCCTCAAATAATACAATATCAGGCCATAGGTATCCTCAAATACTGAAATGAGGATAAGAGTCGTAGTAAAAATCCCTCATTGAGGGATTTTTAATGGTCCTTATAACCTCAAAATTCAATGAGGCTATGCGGTATAATATATGAGGATTCACTGAGGCCTTTTACATAGCCCTCATGGCCTCATTGAATTTTGAGGTTATGGGGACCATTAAAAATCCCCCAATGAGGGATTTTTACTACGTCTCTTATCCTCATTTCAGTATCTGAGGATACCTATGGCATGATATTGTATTATTTGAGGATACCTATCGAGGATACCAACTGGAGAATCCCTTTTTTTCTGAAATGAGGATAAGAGTCGTAGTAAAAATCCCCCAAGAGGTATAATTTACTACGACTCTTATCCTCATTTTAGAAAAAAGGGTGCCGAAGGCCACATGTTTTTCAAAAAAGGGGTGCCGAAATTGGGGTGCCTGGGAT
This sequence comes from Pictodentalium vernedei, assembly GCA_031216915.1. Classification (NCBI taxonomy): domain Eukaryota; kingdom Metazoa; phylum Mollusca; class Scaphopoda; order Dentaliida; family Dentaliidae; genus Pictodentalium; species Pictodentalium vernedei. Next base: position 401,712,950 of record CM062292.1, on the reverse strand, counting down.
ATTGCCATTGGATATAGGCTTTTATTATACAGAAGGGAGATAACTCTGCATACAGATTATGGGAAATCAAGCAATCTAATTGATTAATTACAATTTATATAAATGATCTAGATAAATGAAACAACAAGAGTACTCGGAATAGGGTAGGAACTACTGGTATTACGTACCACCTTACCAGTAACAGGATGAAACAAAGCATTTGGTAGGTTAATGCTATCAACGGTTAGGAAGGGCACCTACAGGGGAATATACCAACCATACTCTGGTGCCGTTCTGTATTACCAGGCATTGACCCCACCCCAGAATACCGCTCAATAATATGAAGCGCCTGGTGGATCAGTAGTACCAAGGGCCAACAAGGGACCTACAGGGATATGTACAGCCTATGCTATACTACCGTTCTAAGCTACCAAGCATTACCCCCACAAAATCACTAGGTCTACCATAACGTACTACATATACCAGCCATATAATAAAACAAAGCAATCGGTTAGTTAATAGTACCAAGCACTAACAGGGGCCTATGGGTGTATATACCGCCATACTATAGTACCGTTCTAAACTACTAGGAAGTACCCCTACCTACAATACCCCTATGCCTAGCATTGCATACTACCTATACCAGTCATAGGATAACATGAAGCATCAGATGGATTACTAGTACTAAGGGCTAACATGGACCCTGCAGGGGCCCCACAGATGTATATGTCGTCCATACTATACTGCTGTTCTATACTGCCAGGCATTACCCCCATCACCACTCCAAAATTCCACTTGACCTGCTATAACGTACTACCTATACCAATCATAGAATAATACAAAGCAATCGATTGGTTAATAACACCGAGGACTAACAGGAGACCTACAGCGGTATACACATTGCATCCTATGCCACCCGTTCCAAACAAACGATTATAATACTGCCCGACCTAACACTAAACTACCAATACCAGCCATAAGATAATACATAGTATTCGGTAAGTTAATAGTACTAAGGAGGTAATAGACCAACAGATCATTCATCCTATACTGTTCAATTTAAACCACCAATGACTTCTCGCATCGCAATACTACACTGTGCGATCATGCATTACCCCCCCATCCCCATAATACTTCTTGATCTAGCTATAGCTGGCACAGGATAATATGAAGATCCAAGGGATAATGGTATACCAGTATACCAACATGGATATATACCACCACTACCATATCACCCCACCCCATTCGAGAAGCCCGACACCCCCTGACCCGAATTACGTTATGTCAGATTGTATACTGGACAATAACAGCGGTCAGCATCTCTATGACGTCGCGCGCGTATCATGACGTCACGACGTCAATAGCAACGTCAACCGTTTCGCGGAAAAAACTTTCAAGAAAACCCAATTTTCCCATCATCTTTCCATCACTTACCCAAAATATATACCTATAGCCCCATGCGTACATATATCACTATACATACCATAGTATACTATATATACAGTACCTACACCACTTGTCGGATCCAGATGTATGGTGCCGACATTTTGCACCGGCAAAAGTTGCACCGGCAATGGCTCCGGTTCCTATGGGAATGTAACACTAGTTGCACCGGCAAAGCTCCGGGTAATAAGGCACGATTCATACGTGCTATACTACTGGCGATGAAATATTTTCATAGTATGCGTGATTTGGAAAGGTGTAAGGTAACGTCGGAGTACCGGTACTATACAATTGCCTGACAGGGGGCTGCTGTTTTAACCCAGACTTGTTCGCCATCGATGTCCGTTCTGCCGGAAACAGGAGGGGTTTCTGGGTTAAATTGTATGAGATATAAATCTCTTTTTGATTTTTGCACGAGTCTTGTTCTTTAAAAGCTAAAAATATTTGTTTATCGCCAAAAAGCCCTATTGTGATTGGATAGCTTACTTCTATTTGGCAGCATTACAATCACTATGTTATATTTACTCGGTTAGACAGTAACAAACATGACGCAGGCGCAACAAGGTCACTACTCCAAAGGCTCTTGTGCACTTGTAAAGCGGATTTTGTCAAATCGGCGGGGAGTTCTCTGTTGTTCTCTTTTGGTTTCCTGCCAAGATTTAATGTTCTCTTGACTTTTGGCATACCTATTTGTCTGGTAACACTTTTTGGCGTACTCTCTTGCCAAGCATTTACGCATTTTAACCACCTGCCAAATACGATTAAAGGTGTCTAAACTTGAATTTTCTTTTAAAAGTTATAAAGAAAACACTTTGAGAATAAATATTTTCTCATTTGGCTTGCACGCATTGTTTTCTGTTCTTTCATCTTTTTCTTTCTTTTTTTCTGTTCACATGACATTTGTGATCAGCCTTCTGCGTTTTGAGTATGCTGTGCGGAAACAGGAGCTGATCACGCTTCGAACATCTGAGTTTGTGTGCAGAAAGGCCTACCTCGTGTATCGAACGCATCATGACCTAACGTAAATTGGAACCAAGCCATGTCTACAACCAGCCCGTATTGCGGGGAGTGTGTTTCAGAAATATCAGACACCTGTATCCATTGCCTAACCCTAACAAGAAGAGAAGCATTTTATTGGCGAAGGTTTTCAGAAAATTTAAAAAGGATACTTCGTTATATTCGATGTGCTGAGATTGTGTTTCCCATGGAAAATTAATATATGTTATTACTATCGGGGTGGGGGTCAGAGATGGTACATTGCTGTCGAGACTGGAAGATGTATGCCCACTTCTGCTTCAGTATACAATCTCAGTGCCCACATGGGTGATTGTGACTAATTTATCTTACAATATCCCCCAAAAATGGGTTAAAATGGAACTATTTTAGGCAAGCAAACCAAAACGCAGTTGTTGTTATGAGTGTTGCGACCATTCGCGGAAATACATTTAGGTCAAATAAAAATAGTGTTATTGTCAGCGGAGTTTCCGTTTCGGATGAGTGTAAAAAAATTGATTTCCGTGTCAGTTTGACGTTGTTATGCATAATAAATCGGTTTGTTTTGTTGACAAATTAGTATTACCAAAAGCAGAGATCTTAGCTTTTGAACAAGTTAAAGAATGCGATCAGTTTTGTGGTTGATTACAGCTTCGAAAATCTTTCTTCCTTGGGTCTTCACGTGCGTGGGGCGTTGCACCCTCAGTACATAATTTGGTGTTTTTTATATTGAAGAAATAGATGCTTGATGTAAGATAAAGGTTACGAAATGACATCTTGACATAATTAACCATAATTAACCTTTCAGCCAGCACATCGCCCTGATGTCACCAGTCTGCAAGTGGTGCGCCATATAATTTTAATTAGTTTTTAGCCGACCTTACCGAAAGTCTGAGTGATTGTAAATATTTCTATGACTTCCATGCGTCGTTCGCCGTCCGTTAATGTTATAATTTTTCATCTTGTCCAAGAGTACCACTCGACCAAAATGAACCAACTTTGCATCGGAACATCCACTTGTTAAAACGAAGTCGCTACTGTCTATGTTTAGAATTTCGAAATAGTTTGGTGCCTCAACCACGACCTCAGTGGCGTGGGGGCTGGAGGGCTTCTCCCCCTAAAATTTTCGCTATCCCCAAAACATTGGCCCAGTGCAAGTTTCACACAACATAGAGCCCCAAAATGGTCGCCAATATATGGGCTGCACACTCTTCAGATGCCTCAGATTCGCCTTAACCCTTTACCCAACGAATCGGCCACATATACCCGCGTAATATGCAAATTCAGCAGTTGAAAAAATATTTTTCAAACAATTTCAACAAAACCATATCATGTGACCCCTCGTTGGAACGAGTTCGTTCCAACGAGGAGTCACATGATATGGTTTTGTCGAAAAATTTTGAAAAATGTAAAAAAAATGATATTTAAAATTATAAATTTTGAAATCGTCTGCGTTGGGTAAAGGGTTAAGAGAACTAAATTTTGCAGGGAAGTGGGAGAAAGGGCTACGATCGGTCGCTCCTAGTTAGGACTAGGAAAAGCCCCGAAACACCACACAACGGCCTTTCAAATATCGTCTTTGCCCCCCACCCCCACCCCCCCCCCGACCTGGCTAGGGCACCCCTATTATAGAATCTGGATTCGCGCCTACACAGCATTGCTGTTTACTGGATACAAGGAGAAAATAAAAAATGGCTGGAATAAAATAAATTTGGCTGTAAAACAGACATCAACCTCTAGGCTTATATCCAACCCTTAGGGGAATGGGCCAGGGCCCTTTCCATTTGGAAAAACTTGCATCGTGAAGGACTAAATTGGGAATTTCATCAACACTTGTTAGCCTAAAGTCAACCCCAAGTCGCCCCCGATGTTGTATAGGCAACATGGCAAGTGCTGTGCTACTGGTATTTTGAATAATAGTGAGCGGTAAAGGTGGTATAACCTGAGCAGTTGTTTCTAGTCAAGCACCGTCTGCCTGAATAGGCAGACGGCGCTTGACTAGAAAGAACCGCTACGGCATAAGTGCTCATAATTTTGTTGTTCTGTCGAAGTGGAGAAGTTGGGGGCGCGGTGGCTCAGTAGGTAGAGGTGCAGGCTACAAGCCGAGAGGTCCTCGGTTCGAATCCCACCTGCGGCAACCGCGTTGTGTCCTTGGACAAGACACTTCACCCCCATTGCTCACGTGGGGGCACGGTGGCGTTGTGTACTAAGGCGTACTGCTCGTCGATGGTGCACCTGTCTTCAACCAGTGCTAACCCTGCTTGTGGGGAGTTGGTATGTTGGGGAGCTGACAGTTGCTCGCCGTTTCTCGGTGGTTCTCTCCGGGTACTCCGGCTTCCTCCACCCATAAAACTGTCATGGTCATGATTAGCCATTGTGCAGAAATATGTGACCTTAAACACCAATAAATACATAAATAAATATAGTGGACAAGTTGAGTAATTTGCAAAATGAACTGTTGGCAGTAATCCACGTGCTTTGTATGATTAATAAAGTTTGTTGCGATTTTCCCATTATGGACAACAGATTCTTTGGTATTTGAGTGGGTTTAGATTATATATTCTCACCAGATGGGAGAATTGGGATTTTTAGAGACGGAATTTAGAAAAAAAGTTTTTCAAATTCGAATGAAGAATTGGGACATCTTCACCAGATCAAAATTATTCAGATGTGGCCTTAGAGAGACAGAGAGCTTTGCTCCTTTTGTAGAAATATGAGGGAACCTTGACCCTCCTTTTCTTCGCGTGTCCTTTCTCAAAAAATATTTTACTGTCACTCATTGAAAAATTTAATACAAAATTGAATTTATCCTTGTCTTTAACCCTTTACCCAACGCAGACGATATCAAAACTTATTATTTTAAATATCATTTTTTTCAAATTTTTCAAAAAATTTCAACCAAACCATATCATGTAACCCCTCGTTGGAACGAGCTCGACGAGCTCGTTCCAACGAGGGGTCACATGATATGGTTTTGTTGAATTTTTTTGAAAAATAATATTTTTTCATCTACTGAATTTGCATATTACGCGGGCGGATGCGGCCGATTCGTTGGGTAAAGGGTTAAACAGAAAAATACTTTTTTTGGAGAAGACATTTTTTTCTGAGTATTTGGAAGCTTTTAATACATGTCTTATTAATTTCAAAAATTATATTTATTCATGCAGTATAAAAGGCTGCGTGGCAAACGCTCTTGCTTTTGATGAAAGTCTTAGGTACCCAAAAGTATTGAGTTACACTCAACAAACATGTAATCAAACCGCAAGGCAAGCATGGCAAAGGAGAGGTGGCAGTACATCACACGCATACTGTTTTGGCAATGTTAGATCATTGTTTCCATTTAACATAGTGAGAAAGTTTGTGTTTTTTTCGTCTATTTTTGTTTTTTTGTATTTAAAAGTTTGTTTTTTAATAAAAAAAAAAAGAAAAAAAGGGGTTTAACGATACTTTTAACAGCCAGGATCACTTCGTGTCGGATAGTTTTGCTGGTGGAGGAAGCCGGAGAACCCGGAGAGAAGACCGAGCAGCGGCGCGAGCAACTGTCAGATTCCCCAAAGTACTAACTCCGCACAAGCAGGGTTAGTAATGGCTGAAAGCAAGTGCGCCATCGATGTGCATTACGTCGTAGCATACAACGCCATCATGCGGGCAATCGGGATTAACCCTTTACCTAACGAATCGCCCGCATCCGCCCGCGTAATATGCAAATTGAGCAGTTGAAAAAATTAAATTTTTCAAAATATTTCAACAAAACCATATCATGTGACCCCTCATTGGAACGAGCTCATTTGAGCTCGTTCCAATGAGGGGTCACATTATATGGTTTTGGTGAAATTTTTTGAAAAAATTGAAAAAATTATATTTCAAGTAATAAATTTTGATATCGTCTGCGTTGGGTAAAGGGTTAAGTGCCTTGCCCAGGGACCCCACACACTTTCCCCTGGTGGGGATTGAACCGTGGACCTTTCGGTTTTTAGGACCAATGTCGTGACCACTGAGCCACCGCGATACCATATTGATCCCTGGCTACACTATGAGACGAGATACTGTCATAGATAGCGAGCATAGGGACCCATACCACCCCAGGGTTCGAAGAATTCGAATCTACTAGAATCGAGTCGAATTTTCAAGACTTGATCGAATGGAATCCTAAAATAGCTTTGGAATGACATAGTTAGTGTTGACAAATTTGAGGGGTAACAGCACCCGTTTGCCAGTGGATTCGTATTTGATAGCAGTTTCAACGTTGATAACTACGTCGACTTTGCGCATGTCTGATCATAACCTTCTGTTTAAGGTCACCGGGACAAGTTTCCAAGCGTTTGTAAAGGTAATGACTGACTGCCCGATATTCTTTGGTCTCTCATGTGAGAACTAAAATTATGTCCGCATTGGATATTCATGGCCTTTTTTTAATTGTCAGAAGGTCCACGTATTTCCGAATTTGCGTCGAGATGTTATGGACAGAGGTGGCGGAAGCTCGATAAAAGTGGAGGGGCACAAATATTCACCATGGTTCGACCCAGTGGGAGAAATATTACAATCGAAAATTGGTAAATGTACCATGACACACTATAGTCTCTCGTGTGAATGAGCATGCCACAAAGTAGTCACTGTCCTACCCAGTCCTTGTACTTCACTCAGAGGTTGGAAGATAGTTGAAGTAGAAGAAACGGACCGAAGGATTCTTCAGCCAAATGTTGTTTAGTTAAGAGATCAGATGATGACTCGTTCGTTTTAAAATCATGAAATGCGGTCAAGTTCACCGAATTACTGTAACCCAAAAGTACACTTAACCCTTTACCTAACATGAAAAGCAGACGACACTTGCAAAAAAAAATTCTTGAATAACTAATTTTTTTTCATTTTTTGTCTCAAAAACATAGTTATGACCCCTCATTGGAACGAGCTCGACGAGCTCGTTCCAATGAGGGGTCATAACCTATGTTTTTGAGACAAAAAATGAAAAAAATTATGAAAATTAATTGGCGATTCTGAGAATAGCGCTGGCCGGTTTTTGCCGTTACGTTGGGTAAAGTGTTAACGCCTGTTGCGGCTTTAAATTGTCCGTCTGTTTGGACGTCATTTAAACACGTGGACGCAACTCCAGCACACATCGCCAGTTTAAAAGAGAGGTGAAGCTGGATTGTGGAAAAGATTAAAGCTTTCTCAATGGAGAGATATTCGAAAGATTAATTTTTCTTTCACTGTACATGTGGAGTAAAGTAGTGTCTGTGACCGCAGCGAGGATGTGGCCGTTAAAAGCAGGCGCTTTGCCAGGATATCAAAGTTAGGAGGGCAAGAGTGATATCTATGGGGGTTAGTTCAGCGATCTGAACGTAGCGGCTACCCCCCTACGAAGGGGGTAGCCGCTACGTTCGGATCGCTGAACTACTAGGGGGCATACAGAATAGGATGTGCAGCATAAACCGAGCCACGTAGCGGCGAGGTTGGGGCGAGCATAAGAGAGGGACACCCCCTCTCTCTGGAGGGGAGGGGGATCTCCCCCGAGAAAAAAATCCATAATTTATAAGTTGTGAAAGGCATCAATAATTATGGCCACATAACCTGGGGGATGACTAAAATTTGGGCGGGGGGAGGGGGGGCATGTGCCAACCTCAAGCAACCCCCCCCCCCCCCCCCCCATGGCTACGCCACTGGCTAAAAGGCTTAAAAGCTTTCTCCAGAAAGTTGTGGTCTTGTGACACTGGGAAGTAAAGAGTTAATAACAGTCTGAGGTAATAATTCTTTGTTGATGTGTTAACCTCTTTATGACGTATACTGATCAGCTGTTGAAGCTAATCACGTTTCTTCAGCTCCGCCCAGCGTCAGGATATTTATTCTCGACCTATTTACAGATATAGTTTCGTTTGCACTTGGCAGAAGGCTGCAAATTATCAAAATAGACTCCCGATTTCTGTATCTTACTTCGATAAAGTAGCTTTCATGAACTAGAGAATTTAATCGAACGTGTCTCCTCGGTAGGGCACCGAGATATCACTTATATAGACTATCAGACCACGCATTTGAATAAAATTCAGTACACTTTGTTTACCATCTCAATTGGCCAGAATGTAATTGGTGGATTAACTGGTTTCTGTAAACAAAATATTATTTTCATTTGACTGAATATGAAACATGAGCAAGGAAAACGTTGGCTTTTGCTCTGGTACCCTCATTTTTTAAAGCCCTGATAGTGGCCTCTTGCGCTCAACCAGTTAATACTCCAGTCATAAGCTGGTTTTTTTGGAAAATTGAAAAAAAAAAAAAATTAAATGGCGATTGTGGTAGTTTCGTTAGGTAAAGGTTTGAGAACTCGTTACACACTGATTTTGAAATTCTTCTGCCAGGTGCGTGATACCCCCCACCCCCACCCCCATCCCCACATTAACTTTTGCAGTCGGGAAGCTTCGTCTGGATTGGAGTCTTAACCCTTTGAACTCACGGTGGTATATTCCATGCCAGTTCACTGGCAGCAATTAGAAGAGTCCATATCCATTATTTGGGGTGGACCAGTCAATATTTTCAACGTGCAGCCTCGGAGCTGCACGTTGAAAATATTGATTGTTCTACCCCACACATTTACCGACCAGCCAGGGATCGTGGTTGCTCAGTGGTAGACTGTTGGACTTCTATGCTAGAGGTCCCGAGTTCGACCCCTGTCCTGGACGACCCGCGTTGTGTCCTTGGGCAAGGCACTTTATCCCGGTTGCCTACATGGGGGCACGATGACGCCGTGTACAAAGGCATACTGCACGTCGATGGTGCACATGTCTTCAACCGCTGTAACCCTGCTTGAGTGGAGCTTGAACGGAGTTAGAATGTTGAGGAGCTGACGGTTGCTCGTCGATGCTCAGTGGTTCTCTCCGGGTACTCCGGCTTCCTCCACCCGTAAAACTGTCACGGTCACGATTAGCCATTGTGCATAACTATGTGACCTTAAACACCAATAAATAAATAAATTCTGACCAGCCATCCTATTTAACGACGTAATGTCGTATCATGTTCCTGGTCGGAAAAACGGCCTCTCCAGTTTAAGGGTTAAATATTAATTCGCTCTTGCCGGTAATCATGTGAGTTCTTTCTCAGGAGACAAGGTTTGATACTTGAACTTCTGTCGCACCCACAGTCGGCCTTACAAATGCACGGCAGTAGTACCCGTTTCGGGCATCTGGTGGTGGCAGTCATGGAGGTGATTGGGTAGTGATGTGGAGTACGGCACGTGTTAATCTAAGTAAGTTGTGTCACGACTACTACGCGTAATAATAATAATAATAATAATAATAATAATAATAATAATAATTCTTTGGCCATCCGCTGGTTTAGGGATCGCGGTGGCTCAGTGGTTACGGAATTGGACTTCAAACCGAAAGGTCCACGGTTCGATCCCCGCCAGGAGTAACTGCGTTGTGTCCTTGGGCAAGGTTCTTAATCCCGATTGCCACGTGGGGACACGATGGCGCTGTATACTAAGGCGTACTACATGTCGATGGTGCACACACCGTCAACCAATGCTAAGTGTGCTTGTGCGGAGTTAGTACGTTGGGGAGCCTGACAGTTACTCACCGTTGCTTGGTGGTTCTCTCCGGGTACTCCGGCTTCCTCTACCCGTAAAACTATCCGACACGAGGTGATCCTGACTGTCGAAAGTGTCGTTAAATCCTAATAAATACATAATCCACTGGTTTGTCTCGGTTCTCATATGAGACGACCTCGATTACCCCTGGGCTCCCATATGGGGCTCCCTCCTCAGTAAATACAAGTAAGTGTCAAGTTATTTAACTAATATTTTTTGTAACTGTAATCCCGACTGACTACTTTTCCAATACGGAGACATGCCTTGGTGATGTAGCTAGTATTTTATCAGTCGTACTTGAGCCATCATAGTCTGGACAAATGTGGTATAACACCCACCCTCTCAAATCCATTAATCTCGTGACACCCTTGTTGCTACTTGGATGTTCTCGGAAATAATTATGCTTGAAAAGAAACCAATAACACCAGTACAACACTCAGTACGGGAAATGTTTTTCGAGATAAATGGGATGATCTTGCGTCAATCGTCCTTTGTGCTCAACAAGATGATGGCGCCGTGTTGAACTCAAGGGACGGTTTTATCCGTAATCATCGGAACAACAAATTCAGGAGACTCAGCTTGGAGATTCAAGAATCCGCGATATCCTTATACAGTGGAGCCCATTTAATTGGATATCTCATAACTGCATAACCCTGTTAATTCAATATAATTTCCAAACACAAAACCATTTACCATACCTCCAGTACAAATATGACCTGTTAATTGAATATAGGTTGTAGAGTAAACTCCTGTTAATTGAATAAAAAATCCTGTAACCTGTCGAGAAATTACCTTGACTCTCCCCAGTTTTCCTTTGTTTATAGACCTATTTGGCCTCAGTACATCCAATACAGGCATTTAGTCTATTATATCTTGTTTGACAGAGCTCTGTCAAACAAGATATAATAGAATAAATGCTAAGTTTATCTCTAGAATACAGGAAAGCGACACAATCCCTGTTAATTAAATACTCCTGTTAAGTGAATAATTTTCAATGGCAAAGTGGCTATTCAATTAACAGGGTTCCACTGTACTGTCCTAAAGTTTCCGCGTTGATGTTGGGACAGTGGTATTTTATGTATATGCCTCTTTATTCCAAGGATGATTGTGTAAATAAGTTGATATAACTCTTCTCAAATCCATTTTGCACATATTGTTTGGGAAATAAATTATATTAAACCTAAACGCCTTCAATGTGAAACGGTGGTTGGGGGGGGGGGGGGGGGGGGGTAACCTATACGTCATCGGAAATGATAGCGGACACACTTTTTAAAGGGGAAAACTTCACGCATTGAGGTATTAGGCTATTAGCTGCTTTCTTCTGTTACATACTACTTGTATCGACCAAATTCACTACCATCAAAACACCACATCAAGTATGACTTTTCCATGTCTTTTTCTATTTCTACGATGGTCAGGTATCTCTTCAAGGTGAACGTCACAGACTCTTCAACAATTCTAACTTTTTCCTGTTCATTAAAAATGATCCATTAGGCAGGTCTTGCTGATGATTCGAGGATGTTTCATGACGTTGACCCAAGGTGATAACTCAAAAACCAGCGGCACATGCTCTAACTTTATCCGATCCTGAAAAATGTTCTGACAGATCTGGTCCACACTCCACGCATTTCTTGCTCATTACTCAAATGTGTCATGACCTTGACACAAGGTTATAACTTCAAGGTCACAGACCTATCGTTGCAGGCTCCACAAACTATTTTCACTTTAATTTTGACAGCTACACTTGTTTGATTGAATTTCTTCCCATAGTATTACAAATGTTGACTGCCATGCCGTTTCTTTTGGGTTCATATTCGGGGAGCAACCATCAGCTCTGCTGATATTTTCCTATTTTGTTTGACTTGCTTGGTGGAGCTGTGACATTGTGTGCATTGGCCAACAGACTGAATTTTATCTGTTCTATATAAATTTGTCGGGTTTTTTGGCACTATGGTTTCTATCCTTTTGAATAGGTGGTCGATTATAATATTTTATCACTATTATTTATTGGTGTTTAAGGTCAGTTTCAGCAGCTATGGATATAACCGCAACAAAGGCGTAGACTCAAGTTTATCCAATCGTCTGTACCTGTGCTGCCCATTTAGAGGACTTCCACCTCAGACATTTGTGAACGAAGCTATTTTACCAGTAAACCAGAACTTGATTACCACAGTAAACAAGCACTATTCCACTGTCCACGAAAAATACTCGATTGTACGCACTTATATATGCTCTTGGAAATTCTCAAAGTTTTAAAGGGAGCGTACTCCAGCTAGGCTCTATCTGAAGTCCGCCACTGCAGCAGATTCCGTTATCTTATGATCTAGCCAGGGACGTGGCGAGATGGGGGTGGGGTGTCACCCCCCCCCCCCCCAATCCTGGCCAAAATTTCTTATAGTTGGAAATTCCGAGGACAAGTCATGAGTAGTTGGAAATTCCATCTATCTGGATTTTAGAGCTTCTTTGATGAAGCTGATGTCTCCTTTACTTCTCAAAATCCCAACTCGGTTTCAAATCGGCAAAAATTCCAACTGTTACTATTTACAACTACAGTGTACGCAATATCGAGCTTCATAAGTATGTATGCATGATGTCTGTCGTACAAGATTTCTATAGTACGTTTACTTATCGTAATAAAAAAAAATCCTCAACATGCACTTCAAGAAAATCACATCATGTAAAATCGTTATCCTGAGTTAATTCCATCATTCACAGTCATAAAAAGATCTGATTTAATGTTAGGAGAGTGTGAATTGCTCAAAGTTCTCAGCTTGAGCATTTGTTTAGCACATATCCAATTCCCAGCATAATACCAAATAATAATAACAACCTGATAATTCTCTGATAAATGTGTTGGCATTTCAGTTACTAGAATCAATTTTTTGCCCCTTTCCATGGCTTCATTTTCAAAATTTGTCTCTGTAGTGAATTTCCAACTAGGGGGGGGGGACTAGGAGGGGGTTAACCCTGACCTGGTCCCTCCCCCTAGTTGGAAATTCACTACCCCCCCCCCCCCCCCCCCCATCGGAAACCTCTAGCCACATCCCTGGATCTAGCATATCGTCCCCTGAGTTCCAATGTGTTCTATGTGCCAGTCGGCACATAGAACACATTGGAATTCAGGGGACGATATTGGTTCGAATTCACCCATGTTGTCTGATGGAGAGAGCATTTCTTGAACTTTTTTTTTATCAAAAGTAAGTGTCAATTTTCACAGATGGTGGATTGGATTTTCAGTAGATTTGTCCTACATTGTACAATCGTTACTCCCTCCAAAAAGCAGACTACAAAAAATATATATATAAAAATAAATAAAATAATCCCGTGCAGAGAGAAATAAAAAAATCCTTACAGCAGGGAGAGTGCGTGATAAACGAATGGATGGACACTATAAATGGAGATGATAAATTTTATATACCACACAAACACGCACCAGTTTCATATATTCCGAGAGATTTTGTATCGATTTTCCCGTCAGGAAGCTGAGCAAATAAATGTTCGTGGCTCATGCGAGACAGAATTTATTCAATGTCCTAATCTACTTTTATTGATGTGTCTGCTTACTACTTCGAAGGGACTTGTATCCGGTTAATTTTCTTTGTAATTTAGCCCGAAGTCACGCACAAGTATTAACACGAAAACACGCAAAATTAACATCGTTTAATCAGATGAGGCGGGCAAGTGGGAAATCGGCACGCAAGCCTGTCAGGGAGCGACGAATCAAACGGACTTTTTGAAAGCGCGGTTGCGTGATATTCTGGCGTTTTCTCACAATGTGGGGAAATTATATCACACAAGAAGCCCATTATATATCACGTAGCGAGATTTAGAATCGCTCACAATGGACTGGCGCTAATAAAAGTCAATACAACTTCTCCCTGACAACTGATTCTTTTCGATGGCAATTTGCACGTACTTATTTTGTTGGTCGTTTGTGTTTCTTTTGCAAACGCGATAATGAACCCAGTCTTGCACCGGTATCACAGGCATTCGTCGGATCAGCAGAATTTAATATATATTTAATAAAATAAAAATTATACCACCAATACTAAAAAAACACGTGTTTTTTAGTGTTGATAGTACAATGGATATATTATTTAACCCTTTACCCAACGTAACGGTCAAAACCGACCAGCGGTATTCCCCAAAATTGCAAATTAATTTTCATTATTTTTTTCATTTTTTGTCTCAAAAACATAGGTTATGACCCCTCTTTGGAACGAGCTCGTCGATCTCGTTCAAATGAGGGGTCATAACCTATGTTTTTGAGACAAAAAAATGAGTTATTCAAGAATTTTGTTGGCAAGTGTCGTCTGCTTGTCATGTTAGGTAAAGGGTTAATATGTTAAATTCTGCTTATACGTCGAGTGTCTGTGTCAGATATCAGAGGCTGTGGGAACTCGGTGAAAGTGAGATGACAAAAAACGTCAAGTCGCGGGCTACAACAGTTACTGGAGGTTGTGGCTGCAACCACATTTTTTCACTCACCGATAAAAATGAATGCACCACGTCAGTCCTGACCCCGTGTTACACTTACAGTATACAGACAAGTAATGAAAGCCTATTTTGCCCTGACCGATACCCCCTTCCCAGTTCATTTATGAATACGTCCATTGAGCAAAGATTCATCAACACATTTTTTTTTTGTACAACTATCTACAAGGTGTTTAACTTCATGTTTATCATAAACTAATAATCAATTCAACATTCTACGGCTTCTTTATTTGATTAAAAAAACTATCCGATTGACTTTTTCCCCGCGACTCGACGCCATTGAAACAGTAATGAAGGCGTGATATTTCGTTGCTAGGTTGTACAAAAAGTTAACCCGGAAAGCGAAACTACGCTCTGCGTTGTTTTTGTGCTGCAGACGACAGAACAGAAGAATGGATGTAGGCTATAATGTAAGAGCCTTCCCTGCAAAACAATTGTTGCGCCCCTGTCCTCGAGTTATATTTATTGTCAAGGCACAACCAACTTGTCCTAACTTTAAGAAACCGCTGGGTTAATTTAAGACAGCGCTACCTTGTTGTCCGAAGTTGAAAATTCGAGAAGCTTTGAAAAGAATATGTATAGGCGGGCGGAAAGAGTATTAGATCTAGGCTATAGGCCTATATGACAGACAGGGAGGGGTGAAAGTGATTTCTAGGCCTGCAAAAAAGGAAATTCTATTGCATTTCTTTTTTACAGTGCCAATTAGGAATCGTGACATTAACAACATTTAATTTTAATGTTGAACAACATTGATCAATAATAGTGTATTAAGCTCACTACATGCTGATTGAAACGTGGAGCGGGAGGGTGGTGAATGGGTTGGGGGCGCCCTGGCTTGTTATAGGCACATGTTCTTCAGACGAAGCAGTTGGCGCATTAAGCTTGATATCGGGGTCTCGACAAAAATGTTTCCCGGAGACTCTTTTTTTGAAAAAAAACAAAAAAAAAACCTTTCTGGAAAACCCACTGCGGGCATTTGCACGCACGGTTGGGAGTCGGTGGGAGGCAAGGCCAGTGAAGCTTTTTTGGGGGGTGGGGGTGGGGGACGTCGTTCCCCTTAACCCCTTCTACTTGCTGCTGCAAACGTTCTTCCTCCTCGATTACCAGGCTTGAACTGGCTGCATCAATAATTACCTGTTACTGCATGTTGAGTGAAACGTAAAACTAGTAGTTGGTGAAGGGGGGTGGGGGGGGGGGGGGTGGTGGTGGGGTGGCTTGTAGGCACAGACTATTTAGGTGCACCGCTTGGTGAATGAAGATTAACAGTCCTCTGGCTTATTAACGGCCCTCTACCTTGTCTCGGACCTGGTGTGGGGGATCATACGCCTACATCTGAGGAATCTTGGGCACCACCCCTAGATTGCAGGGCATTTCTAGTTTCCAAAGTCAATTAACCCGAGAGAACGAAATAAGCAAGGCTAATGAGGTGTATAAATGGGGGTAGACTTTATTTATTTATTTAATTTTTCCCCTTGAACACACTGAGCATCGGCTGCATATTTTCTGCACACGCAGATACTGCTGCAGACATGTCCAACTTCCAAGTACTTCTTTTTTCTTACAACAAACAGCATAAAACAAACGACTTCAGTCTAAAAAATTACCGACTATCACTGTTAAAGCAGATGACAAGAACTTGGTCCGTTTCAGTATTCCGCAGTAATTTTTAGAATGTATCTTGAGACATCAGAAACGTTACATCATCGTTGTTGTTCCAATATCGTTGAGTTGCGGAAAAAATTGTGGAACGGAGTGCTTTTTTTTATCAAATAAAGAAGCCGTAGAATGTTGATTTGATTAGGAGTGTATGATAAACATGAAGTTAAACACCTTGCAGATAATTGTACCAAAAAACTGTGTTGATGAATCTTTATATAATGGGCGTATTCACAAATGAACTGGGAAGGGAGTATCGGTCAGGGCAAAATAGCCTTTCATTACTTGTCTGTATTTATAATACTATAAGTGTATCACGGGGTATGGACAGACGTGGTGCATTCATTGTTATCGATGAAAAACTTGATCGGTGCCTCAACTTCCAGTAACTGTGGGGCAACCAAGGTTCGGCTCAGTGAGAGAGGTTGAAAAAGATGACTCACACGGATACCTTTCCCTTGATTCACAGATCTTGACAAGTTTGACGGAAAGTGTTAAAAAGTGTGTGAATGGGAGGCTTGTGGGTGTTTATATGTTTGGGGGCACTAATAAATATTCTTTACCATGGAAATAACTATGTCTTTATTGGCATATTTTGTCATTCCCAAGAGATGCCGCCAGGGGCGCCCCCGCGAGATCCCCAGGAAATGGAGCAGTGCTTGTTTACTACTAAAGTGAACCCGGAACCAACACCTGGAGTGGAAGAATTTTGGTCGGTTCGTTAGAGGTGAGTGTTGGGAACGTTGATTGTTAATTGTAGTATCGGGAACTTGATCAAAACAGACTCAATTGAACACACCATCTCTTTTAGATCTAAACTATAGGGGCCTCGCGAAGGTGACCGATTGGGGATGTAAACTCGATTTTCCCCACTGTGATGGCTGAGTCCCGACTGACAAATTACTCCCACTACATCACCAAGGCAATCCTTCGACGAAGTAGTAGGAATATTGGGATTATAGTTCTTTAATATTTATTTGTGAATAAATAAAATATATATACATGTTGTAGTCGTGACGCAACTTTTTATTCACTAAATCCTTTACCCAAAGAATCGGCCGCATCCGCCCGCGTAATATGCAAATTCAGCAGTTGAAAAAATATTATTTTTCAAAAAAATGTCAACAAAACCATATCATGTGACCCCTCGTTGGAACGAGCTCATCGAGCTCGTTCCAACGAGGGGTCACATGATATGGTTCTGTTGACATTTTTTGAAAAATTTAAAAAAATTATATTTAAAATAATAAATTTTGATATCGTCTGCGTTGGGTAAAGGGTGTTAAGACATACCTTTTCTCTAGATTAGTCATGTTGGCTTCCACCACACTGGATACTTCCGATCTGCTTTTGTATGACCGACGGTGCACGTGACACAAGTCTCCAAGTATCAAATCGGATTTTTTTAGGAAGGTACCTTATTACTAGAAGGTGAGAATCTGAATCTTTAAACTCCGAATCGGGCGAAAATGTCCCGACTGGAAAATTACTGGGGGTGTCACACCTCAAACGCCTTTAGCGACATCCCTGGCATGAGCGCAGGTTATCAGCACAAGCTGGAGGATTCACCCTTACGCTGTCGAACGCGACTATTGGCGAATATTTTAGTATGATTGTTTGCACGCTGGTGCAGCCCGACACGGTTATCTGATTGTTGGAAATTCCTTAGCTCAATCCAAAGATTAATCAGACGAGGGAGTAACAAGTGTGTTATAATTTTTTTATTAAACGGCTCACATAACGCATATATATGGATCATCAATTAGAGATGGACAACATGCAGAAAAAACGAACCGACACCGATATATCACAGGGATACCGAATCGAACCCATCATTGAATACCGAAACTGTCTGAAATTTCATATTTTCCTATAATTGGTACTTACGGGGCCTTGTTCAGACTTGATAGCAGTTGAAGGTGGCATTTTCATGAAAGAAGTGCCTGATTTTCTTTTTAGTTTTGTTAATCCTTTACCTAACATGAAAAGCAGACGATACTTGCAAACATCTTGAATAACTATTTTTATTTTATTTTCTGTCTCGAAAACATAGGTTATGACCCCTCATTGGAACGAGCTCGACGAGCTCGTTCCAAAGAGGGATCATAACCTATGTTTTTGAGACAAAAAATGAAAATATAATGAAAATTAATTGGCGATTTTTGAGAATAGCGCTGGCCGGTTTTGGCCGTTACGTTGGATAAAGGGTTAATCCTTAAGAGCTTCGGAAATTGTCCCAAATTCCCACTTGTCTGCAACCTGTACCTGTCCAGTTGGTTAGCAGTGATTTGTACTAAGTCGACCAGAAATCTTTTCTGAGGTGATTTATCTATTGTCAGCAGGATCTTCTGATGATGGTTTGCTATTGGCACATGTTTTGGGATCGTAAACGCCCGAAATAGGCCTTTGAAGTTTTAGGTATGTTTGGAACGAGTCAGCAAATGACTGTAGATATGATTTGCGTTGACAAAAGAATCCCAATGTTGAGCTCATTAGCAGTGGCATTTGTGGCCCTTTGGTGGAATGATACAAGAACAACTTATTCTGTATTTTCTTGATTTGAATTCACGTTTGGTATACTACCAGCAAATCCCAGTGACGTCAGATACGGAATCACCCTGAACGACACCGACACCGCGATACATCCCACCAAAAATACCGAAACCGATACCGAACTCAAAACTCAAATACAGCCCACCCCTATCATTCAGATCTGGTAAAAGCGAACATGACTGGAGAAAGGTCAAAAACGCTGATATTTGATGAAAAAAATTAGATAATATTGTGCCCACCCCAAGACATAAAGCATTTAACACCAATACCTCAAACCATTTGACCTCGCCAATATCTAATCTATTGAAATTTCCACCACTTATTGCATTACTAAATGTCTTTCATATCACTTGAAAGAGGAGACAATGAGACTTTCATTGATGTTTCACCTGTCTGGTGGGTGTCCTTTGATTCACAGTGTGAGCTTCGGAGAGAGCGTAATTATTTTTCCATTGGAAAGGGATGTGTTTATTAAATAACTTTGTCGCGGGTAATATTACGGGCTTCTACCACCTGAGGCCATTACTATAAAATGTTTACAATTTTATTTTGAAAAATTTCATTTTACATTTATGACAGAAATGATGGAAATTAATCGTTAGCGTTTTAAAAGACGTGGTAATTTTGAAATGCTAATCATTTATTTAATTTCGGTCATTTATATTCAAAGGTGGAAAATGCTATTCTGGAAATTACAACTATAAAAGTATTACAGTATGTGCCCCAGATAAACATATGCTTTAAACTCCTTGCATACTGATATATCCTCACAAGGACAGGGAATCTCTTGATATTAAAATAAGTCATATTTGAGGATATTTAACCAGTAAGTTGGAAAGAATTTTTTAACCATTGATTTCTTGTATCAAATTTTCATTACATTTTCATCAAATCTAGTCATGGCTGCTTCACAGCAGCCATGACTAGCTTTGATGAAAAATATTTAAAAATTACGCAGCAGTTTAAGAATTAACCCTCTGCACACTGATTATGTCTAAATATTAAAATTGCAAAAGGCATTTTTTCCCAAAATGCAACAAGGAATATAACCAGTTCCGTCGTGTTTGAAATGTGCCAAATACCTTGATGAATTATAGGGGAAAAACAGGGCCGTATTATTTATAAGGCTGACTAGGCTGAAGCCTAGGGGCCTGCCAATTGTTTTTTTTTCTGCGCCGTAGTGATTATTATTTATTTATTAATTTATTGGTGTTTAAGGTCACATACTTATGCACAATGGCTAATCGTGACCGTGACAGTTTTACGGGTGGAGGAAGCCGGAGTACACGGAGAGAACCACCGAGCATCGACGAGCAACTGTCAGCTCCTCAACATTCTAACTCTGTTCAAGCTCCTCTCAAGCAGGGTTACAGCGGTTGAAGACATGTGCACCATCGACGTGCAGTACGCCCTAGTACATGGCGCCATCGTGCCCCTCATGTAGGCAACCGGGATAAAGTGCCTTGCCCAAGGACACACCGCGGGTCGTCCCGAACGGGGATCGAGCTCGGGACCTCTGCATAGAAGTCCAACAGTCTACCATTGAGCCACCGCGCTCCCGTGCCGTAGCGACACATGTACTTATGTATTTATCCATATAGATACTCTAAGTATACCATATATATATATTTATATACAGTACATTATTTTAATGCTTATTTAAATAATATGTTAAGTTGTGAGTAGAATTCTTCAGGAGACCCGCAAAATGGATATAGGGCTATGTACTGTGGCATAGTGCCTACCGTACCAGGGTCAGGCTGTCAGCTATAGTGGGGTGAAAGATTGAAGTGCCGCAGGGGGGCCCGAAGCCGAAGTCCATAAAAGCCAAGGGGCCCGGCCATGGGTTAATACGGCACTGGGGAAAATGCTGGATAATGCACATGGTTAACAAATGAAGGCAGAATCAAGCATTCATGCATTTGTTTCATTGTATTGGATTTTGAAACTGCCCTCATCGTATCATCCAGTATCGTACATTATTTCATGTGTGATGTCCACAATTTTTTTATTTTTCACCTTTCAACTAATCTTTCGTTCATTTATTTATTTATTTGGGTTTAACGCCACTTTTGACAGCCAGGGTTACCTCGTGTCGGACAGTTTTACGAGTGGAGGAAGCCGGAGTACCCACCACTGGGAACCGCCGATAACCACTGAGCAATTGCCAGACTCCCCAACGTACTAACTCCGCACACGAAGGGTTAGCATTGGTTGAAGACAAGAGCACCATCGACGTGCAGTAAGCCCTAGTACACAGCGCTACCGTACCCCCACATGGGCAATCAGGATTAAGTGCCTTGCCCAAGGACACGACGCAATTACCCCTGGTGGGGATGGAACCATGGACGATTCGGTTTGAAGTTCAATGCCGTAACCATTGAGCCACGGCGTCCCTATTTTTTCTCTCTAAAATAGATTTCGGAGATTATGAACACGCTCCTGGGCTTACTATCTTAAGGCCTTTACACATTCGCAGCGATGCGTTCGTTCCGACTGATGCGGTATTGAAAGTCAACCTCTAAATTCCACCAAACTCACAGAGACAACCGATGTCCCTAAATTGCAGGAAAGTTCCCAATTTCGAGGGTTGAACATATTGCTTGGTTTCATTTTATGCATTTTTACCTCATTTCATCAGAAGTGATTTCACCTTTAAAGGCCCGGAGATTTCTAAATAATCTGTTACGTATTACCCCCACGGCTTACCCCCACGGCTTTGCAATTGTTTCTAGACAAGTCTTGGCTGTCTATATAGGCAGCCAAGACTTGCTTAGAAATAACTGCCAAGGTTCTCATAATGTAACTTCGAGTTTTCAAAGAGGTTGTCTATCGGGGAACCTGCTCTAATACAGTGAAACAGTGATGAAACATGGAAGTAGTCCTCCAAAGGTTTATAGACATTCTAATGCACCAATTAAGTCCCGAGAGGCGCGCGGTGGCTCAGTGGTAGGTTGTTGGACTTCCATGCTAGAGGTCCCGAGTTCGATCACCGTCCGGGACGACCCGCGTTGTGTCCTTGGGCAAGACACTTTATCCCGGTTGCCTACATGGGGTACGATTACGCCGTGTACTAAGGCGTACTGCACGTCGATGGTGCACATGTCTTCAACTGCTGTAACCCTGCTTGAGTGGAGCTTGTACAGAGTTAGAATGTTGAGGGGCTGACAGTTGCTCGTCGATGCTCGGTGGTTCTCTCCGGGTACTCCGGCTTCCTCCACCCGTAAAACTGTCACGGTCACGATCAGCCACTGTGCCTAAGTATGTGACCTTAAACAGCAATAAATAAATAAATAAATTAAGCCCCGAGAAGCACAAAATAAAACTTCAGACAGTCGGTCTGTACAAAAGTTACTTCAGTGGTGTTAATCCGCTACAGACTGTGGTGTCCCCCACATTAGATCAATCTAAAGGCCTGGATAAAATGTAAAGGCCTTCACATGTTTGAACTGCCTCAGGTATTTGTTTGTTAACCCTTCCAGGACTTGCTCCCTTCACAGTAATGATAAAAGTTGGGGTTCGTTCATATTTGCGTTGAAATTCCGTGATGCAACACAGTGTTGGAAAGGACTGAGCCCTGTCCCATGTTACAACAGAGAATTTCATTACCCTGATAAAAGAAACTTGTGAAACACAATAGCGTGTTCCAAGATTGCCCACTCCGAGCCATTCCGCCAACACTGGTAAATAAACATATTGGTCATACTTCTCCTTTCTTTTGCCTGAAAATTAGAAAAAGGCTGGCATAAAAAAGTCTTGCCAGGGAAAAAAAGTTACGGTAGATTGCTTTATCCCTTTATCCAACACACTTTTTCCCCCCAAATTTTCAACAAAACCACATCAAGTGACCCCTTGTTGGAATGAGGCGTCACAAGATATTGTTTTGTTTAAATTTTTTTTAAAAATATTTTTTTTCAACTACTCAGTTTATTAATTACGTGGGCGATTGCGGCATATTCCTTAGGTAAAGGCCTTAAGCGTTTATGTAACCAACGTAACAGCCACATCCAGTTAGCACCACTCACAAAGATAATCATGCAGATTTCATAATTTTACCAATATGTGCCTCCAAAACATAGCCTTGCAGTCACTGGTCGATCCTTGGTTGTACGATCTCTTCGGGTTCATTCCAATGAGGGCCCACAAGCTGTGCCCCTGAGGCAAAAAAAAATGAAAAAAGTATCGTGATTCATGGATTGCTTTTGCAAGTGTCGTCTGCTGGTCGTGTTCGAGAAAAGAATTAATTTCCAGTCTATACAGACCAGAGGACTCCTGTAGTTATGTATGATTACGTATACTATGCTCAAACGTTTTCCAGTTTAGAGTAGAGATGGCCAATATACTGAAAAACAGAACCGAGACAGATATCATGGGGGTATCGAAAAACAGAACCAAACCAATCATTGAATACCGAAACCGTCCGAATTTTCAAATTTTCCTGCATTCACTATTTATAAGATCTTGTTGAGGCTTGATAGCAGTTAAGGGTTCATTTTCACGAAAGAAGTGGCTGATTTTCAGTTTTGTTAACCATCAAGGGTCCGAGAAATTGTCCTGAAATCTCACTAGACTACAACCTGTACATGTCCAGCTGCTTAACAGTGATTTCTAGCCAAGTCTTGGCTGCCTAGAAATGACTGCCCACCTGATTTGTTTATTGTCAACAGGTCTCCTGAAGATGGCATGGTCAGAGCATATGCTCTGTGACTGCAATCGCCTCAAATAGGCCTTTAAAGGTTAAGGTGTGTTTAGAAGAAGATATGATTTGTGTTCATAAAAGAATGCCACCGTTGAGTTCATTAACAGTTGCATTTGTGGAGCTGAGGTAGAATGATACAACAACAACTTATTCTGTATTTTCCTGATGTGAATTCCCCTTTGGTACTATCAGGAAATCTCAGTCAAGTCAGATACCGAATACCGAACCGATACCGAGGTGTACTCCCTTAAAAATACCGAAACCGATACCGAACTCAAAATTCCAATACCGTCCATCTCTAGTTCAGAGAAATAAAAGACTTCATTTGTTTATTGGGATTTAACGACCCTTTTAACCCTTTACCCAACGTAACTGTCAAAACCGACCAACGCTATTCACAAAAACCACCAATTAATTTTTATTATTTTTTTAATTTTTTGTCTCAAAAACATAGGTTATGACCCCTCATTGGAACGAGCTCGTTCCAATGAGGGGTCATAACCTATGTTTTTGAGACAAAAAATGAAAAAAATTAGTTATTCAAGAATTTTGTTTGCTAGTGTCGTCTGCTTTTCATGTTGGGTAAAGGGTTAAATGCAAGCTAGGGTCGGGTCATATTGTGTTGGGCTGTTTGACGGTGGAGGAAGCCGAAGTACCTGGAGAGAACCACCTAACAATGGCGAGTATCTGTCAAGACTCTCCAACTTACTATCCCGACACAAGCAGGGCTATCAAGTGTAAAATAAGGGTCTCATTTCATATGTGACACACAACCACACCCTCATCGCAAACTAAATCAACGACTTCTTGGAAGTCTCAGTGCACAGTGCCACGGTGTTCCTATTTGGGAAACTGGGATTAAGTGTCATGCAAGAAATAAACAATAGTGACTTGTTATTACGGTGGACCCCGCTTAATTCGATATCTCTTAACTGAATAACCCTGTTAATTGAATATAATTTCCCAACACAAAACCATTTACCACACCTCCAGTATAAATTCGAGCTGTTAATTGATTATAGGTTATAGAGAAAACACATGTTAATTGAATAAACAATCTTATAACCTGTCGAGAAATTACCCCGACTCTCTCCAGTTTTCCTATTTGGCCTCCGTACATCCAACATAGGCATTTAATCTATTATATCTTGTTTGACAGATCTCGTGGAGCTCTATCAAACAAGATATAATAGAATAAATGCTAAGTTTATCACAAGAATACAGGAAAGTAACACAATCACTGTTAATTGAATACTCCTGTTAATTGAATACTTTTCATCGGCAAAGTGCATGGCTATTCAATTGACAAGGTTCCACTGCATTGTTATTCAATACGCAAAATTGAAAAAATTAAAAAATAGAATAAACTACTTGGTGCAGAGGTTCTGATATTTCAGTTCGCTTTGGCCGTGTGATCATCGTCAGTACAAAACTAGATACGCCCTGGCGCCTGCTTCTTGGGGTACATGAGGTTTGTGCCATCAGCTGCGTGGTTGTTCTTTCTAGATACTTCACAACCAGGTCATGAAAAATAAATGCCGCTATCTTTCTAGAATTTGTCCTAAATAATTGAAAATATTTTTTAAGTGCCCTTTCATACACAGGAGTTGCCCTGAAAATACTCCACTGTTGTTGCCCTGAAAATTACAAAATTCATTGTCCTTGGGCTAAAGTGGGACAGATAGTGGCACGACCCACAAAGCTTTCCACACGAAAACCGAAAAACAAAACAAAAATACGTGCCTTTAAAACATAGCTCATGACACCTCATTGGAACGAGCTCCAATGAAGGGTCATAATCCATGTTTTGGTGACAAACTATAAAAAAATTAGTTCCAGCTTTTGGAAATATCGCAGTCTGGATAGGGTGGGCAACTAGTTAAATGCCTGGTCGGCTGAGGTTTTTATGCAGTTCATCAGTATCTTGGCGAAAATGGGTGTTGACACATAATCATGACGTGTAAGTGGAAATGAGATTCAGTGTTTCCGGAACCCACACTGAACAGTGATAGGCAGATTATGTTTATCATCGGTAAGGTTGTTGACGGTAGCTAGAGAACGTGCGGTCGTCTACAATTAGCAAATCTGTATCTCGGAGGTCGTCTCTCAATCGGATTAATTTTCCAAGCTTGCTTGATGTGTTGCGTGTTCATGCGGCGTTACTGGAGATATTAAACACACGTGAATGTGAAACAGAAGAAAGTCCATTCAGTTGAAGTTGGTTTACAATATCGAACGCATGCGCAATAATTGGGAGTCGATCGTCTGGCGAATATCCAGCTTGTGTTGTCTGCATAGGCGGTTTACCTTTTTCCTATTATAAACTTGACAGCGTTATTTAGAGACTATTCGGTGTCGACAGTTCGTTTGGTAGAGATGTTAAAACGGATATAAACAAACAATGTCAATGCCTCACAGAACACAGAGACAGCACTGCTACCTGTGTGACTTACCTCGCACACCATGGGCAATGTTATACGACTTCACAGAGCCTGTCTGTAGAGGGTGTGTGAACTATGAGGGAGCAGATCGGATTGAATTGGTGCTGGAAGCTGCGAGACAGATGAAACGGGTACACGGTGTTCAGGACTCGCGCCCGCTGTTAAAATCACAGCCACCACCAGGACACTTATCTCATGTCAGAAGTTCGCTTGATTCTCATGGAGCGGAAACTACGCGCAATCACGGTGCTCCTCCTCAGCATTCTGGAGAGAGGTTCCCTCTTCACGAAGGAAGGGGCCGGGGTATGATCGATTATACTTCATCGCAGAGAATGTCCAATGGCCTGCCTCCACAGGCAAACACATTACACAGATCAGATGAGAGTATTCCAGAACTTTCTCACGGAGGCAACACAATTCTTGTGAGGAATGGCATCCCCCTCCACCACGGCGTATCAACTAGTTTGGGGATGCCCGCACCACTGCCACCTCGACATTTTGTCGCCCACCCTCCTCACATACCCACAGTAAATGGTAAACGTTCAGACCACGAAGAGGATGATAATTCCGGACCAAGTGGTGACGAGTCAAGTAAGAGAGATTCACCCGACGGAGTTTCCAAACGACCACCATTAGTGAAAGAGACCTTGATGGTACTCTCATCGTGTGTACCGTTTGATGTGCGGTTTAAAAAGGAACATACGTTGTGTGGCAGGGTTTTTGCTTTTGATGCTGGCAACAAACAAGGCAGTGAATACGAACCTTTGAAAACATTCATAGAATATCCTTTGGGATCTGGAAATATTTACAATAGTGCTTCCGGTTTGGCTAAACAAATGCATACAGACTGTGTCAAAGACTTCGGTAAAGGTTTGTCATCGGGTTATAAATACTTAGAATATGAAATGAAACACGGCTCGGACGACTGGAGACTGCTTGGAGATTTGCTTCCAGAGCCCGTGAGATTTTTTAAGGAACCCATCAAGCGTGAAATGTTACCTTCTCCGTGGATTGACAGTTCTTTGCCTCCCTTGCCAAATCAGGCAACTCTATCAAAATCACCCCTCTCCATTAAGTCCGCTCCATACCGCACGAGTACAGACTGTCAAAATCGCAAACGTAAGGCATCACCAGAACCGGGGGATGAATCTAGAGGGAAGCTTAATGATGACCAGAGAAGACAGCAGTGGATGCAGAATCAATCAGACTCGTTAAAACTTACTATATCGAATACAGCTTTTACGTCCAGACCACCAAGTTCAACATCCGCGTCGCCGCGCAGCACCCATACACCAACCCCACCGGGAAGCTCGTCACAGATTGGTCCCTCTCCAATGACCGCGTTGATGAACGTGACAGACAATATTACACCAGGCTCACCATGTAGAGCGGATTCATTCAGACCACAACCGAGGCACGCGGGCCACGGGACAACAACAGTTTCCACGAGAGTGAGCAGATCGAATGGACCTGATTCTGGTGTAAGTAGTTCCACACTTTCCATTGAAAGTTCTACGACCAGCTCTGAATCACTGAAGTGTACAATCTGCCAAGAGCGATTGGAGGACACTCATTTTGTGCAGTGCCCGTCAGTCTCGGAACACAAGTTTTGCTTTCCGTGCTCTAGGGACAGTATTAAGCGTCAGGGTGCAGGTTCAGAGGTGTACTGTCCCAGTGGAAAAAAGTGTCCGCTTTTGGGCTCGAGTGTGCCATGGGCCTTCATGCAGGGTGAGATAGTAACTATACTGGGAGAAGATTATAAAGATGTTATGAAAATCAAGAAGGAAAAAGACACATGAAAGGACTTTTTCTGAGTATAAGAAGGCGACCTTATATTTTTACTATCGTTGGCATTTATATATGTTTTGTCTGCAACTGTAAGCAGGTTTGTTATCCATATTTTTCTGTTGTATGGGCTATTTGCAAACGTGAAAAATTAAGGCCCGTCTGACGGCTACGTTTTTTCACAAAATATTACGTTTCTTTAATCCTTTTACTTGACATGAATAACGGAAGACACCTGCAAAAAAATCTTGATAACTAAATATTTTCATTTTTGGCTCAAAAACATGGTTTATGACACCTCATTGGAACGAGCTCGTCCCAATGAGGTATCATAAGCTATATGTTTTGAAGGCAAAATACCCGAGAGGCAAACTATTAATGATTTTTGTGAGTTACGCTTGCCGGCTATTGTCATTACATTTGGTAAAGGGTTAAAGAAAATATAAGTTATAAATCTCTTTAACAAAATGCGACATTCAACTATTTTGTTATATTGAGGAACAGAAGCAGTCACTTTACTATAAGGAGCGGTGTATGGAATGAAAGAGTACCATCTCTCTTACTTTCGGCGCATGATTTATCAGCGCATCTACATTCAACATCAGTGCCATTAATTACTTTCCTTAATTTTCGTCTTTCTATGTGGGCTGGTAGCCGACCAATGATACTGTGTGGACATCGTGTTCTTCACACATTGCGGAGGCCTGTACGTCATATGGGCGTCTGTGCTGTTGTTAACTTCTGTGGCAGTACACCCCAAACTCGGATTGGTTACTTTTTTATTTTGCCCCCACCCCCACCCCCGTCTGTTTCAACTTTTTCTCATATTCCCTATTTGTATTTATATGCGTTTGGAGTTTTTTTTTTATCACTCGAAAAGCTAGGAAATTTGCAGGATGTTTCCATTGTCCGGCCAAGATAACATGCGATTCTGTTTTCTAAAATAGTTCATTACCATGCAAAGAGAGGCCCCGCCACGTTGTTTGTTGATTGGGTTTAACTACACTTCCAGTTGTCACAGTCACATCGTGTCTGGCAGTTTATGAATGGAGGAAGCCAAAGTACCCGAGATAGCAACCGAGCAGCGGCGTGCATCTGTTAGATTCGCGAACTTACTAACTCTATACAAACAAGAGTTAGCCGCGGTTGAGTACAAGTGCCCCGTCAACGTGCAGTACCCCTTGGTACACAGCGACACCGTGCCGCCACGGTGATAAATGGGATGAAGTGTCTTACCCAGGGACTCATTACAGTTATCGCGGGTCAGGATCCACCACATTGTTAAGTTGTTACTTATTAACTCTTTGTCTAACACCACTCTATCTAACATGACCAGACACGACACTTACACAAAAAATCTTGAATGACGAAAAATGTCCATTTTTGCCATAAAGGGGCAAAAATTAAAAAAAAATATTGAATAGCAATTTTTGTTTATATCTTTGAATGGATACGGCTAGTAGTATAGGGAATGGTAAATGTCGAACCTACCGTTACTTGAGATAATCCTACCTGGACCCCTCTGCCCGTTTACCTGCAATATCATCCAAATGACATTCCCATTGTTTTCACCGAAATGCTGCTTTCTCTAACACGAGTTCTTGGAAAGCTTTCGTGAGACCATCTCAGCATATTCGGTGGCCGTGATTTCCTTTGAGGAAAAATATTGGAAAAGGTTACTTGTTGTTTTCGTGAAGTTTACTTTAATTTGAAATGAGATATTCTTTTGTGGTATGTAATATTCTTCTATGGTGTCACTTTTCCACTTCCTTCCGACTGTTGAAACTCGCAAAATTCAGTGATTGACCAAAAATGCCAGCATCAAACTGGATTATGGTGAGATGTCTGGAATAAAATATTTTACAATAAAAAATGTCAGTTTGGTAAATAATTTATCAGATTGAGAATTTTTGTTTTTTGAATGACTAGGAATTCACACTATTACCGAACGTAAGGGAAATAACCGGACACCGCTATTCACAAAATCTGCATTCAAATTCTATTATTTTTTACATTTTTGCTTGCAAAACATTGGTCATGATCCCTCCTTGGGACGAGTTCGGCGAAGTTGTTCCAATGAGGGGGTTGTGAGCTGTGTTTTTGATGCAAAAATTAGTTATTCAACTTCAAGAATCGTTTTGCAAGACAGTGTCGCCTAGTTGTGTTAGATAACAATTAAAAAGGACTGATGTTCTTCATAGTTCCGAAGAACGTTACTTTTACAAACTTTTTAAATCACACTGAAGACGAAAGTCTTTTTTGATAGACCGAGTCGATGTGGTTCAAATATTAATGTGAGTTTATTGTAATATTCGGGTTGTATCATTTGACATGTCCCAGCGATTTCGGAGCAGAAATATTTAGGTTTATGACTTTATGTTCCGTTCTGACATATACTACAGGGGTGGCAACTTGACGACATGAAGCTGAATAGAATGGTTTGACCGGAATATTCGTTCGAACAATCAACTTGACGTATCACTTCTGCCATTTGAAAACTGAGGTTCCATTCGTGACGAAAATTTCTCAATACGTGTATTGGTCAGTAGCTCATCTACGTTTACAGCGCAAGTCCATGTTTACTGAATAAAAAAGTTCAAATTATCCATTTCGAGAATATTTATTAAAAAAAGATGTCGCCAACGGCGCCTCTCTTAAATATAACGAAATTTCACGCTGCTTGCAAGACTCGGCAGTGATGGCGACATAACAAGCGGGCGAAATCGGCCGCGTACCTCAAATTTGTGCAGTTTCATTATAGTCAGTTGGCGCCGCGATTCGTGCAGTTTCATTATAGCCAAGTCGACCGCAGTCGTCCGCGATTCTCGTATGCGTGCAGTTTCGTTTTAGTCAATTTGAACATGTGTGGAAATCTCATATTTTTTCCTGTTCATGTTGACAACATTTGTCCACCTGTCCGTACAACCTCTCGCCCTTTCGTCAGATCACTTGCATTCATTTGTTTTTTTCTTTGGCCTATCTTAAGCACCATTCGTTGTCCAGATGTTGTACATCTGAGCATGGTGACGCGTTCAGTACCAAAATTACATCTCTGTTATCCCTATTGCATAGTTAATCGGTCATCTAAGAAAATCTTTGCCCAGAACTTTTAAAACTCAAACAGTTCGATGGTCGTTAATGCAACTTTGGATGGAGGTATGTCTCATTTCAAAACTAGGGCATTGTGACTGGAACTTCACGATTAGCTTCAACATCCAAAAAGTAGGTCATTGTGAACTTTACTTCACGGTAAGCTGCAAAATGTTAGAAAATCTTTAACAATTGATTGTCAGGAGTTCATGTCAGAAGTGATAGGATTTCAAAAGACTTAAGTTTCTAGGCATAATGAAAGTAGGTTGCTGTGACCCATTTTCATGCTTGACTGGACACATAAGGAAATCTTTGTTTGAAAATCATTTCACGTAACGGCCAAAACCGGCCAGTGCTATTCTCAAAAATCGCCAATTAATTTTCATTATTTTTTCATTTTTTGTCTCAAAAACATAGGTTATGACCCCTCGTTGGAACGAGCTCGTCGTGCTCGTTCCAACGAGGGGTCATAACCTATGTTTTTGAGACAAAAAATGAAAAAATTGGTTATTCAAGAATTTTTTTTGAAAGTGTCGTCTGCTTTTCAGGTTAGGGAAAGGGTTAAAACATCATTTCAGCAGTTTAAAGCAAATATACAATGAACTAGTATCATTGATTTAGTTTGGGATGAGGGTGTGGTTGGGTGTCACATATGAAATGAAGCCACAGTCACCCTTATTTTATAGTTGGCTGCACATGTTAGAAATCATCAACAATTGCATGACCAGAGTGTGCCTTTGGTGCTGTTTGTTGCAAGGATGCTAATTTTTGTATGTGTATACATCTTGAGATAATGGTGTGTCGTGTTTTACAATTATATCACTGTGGTTCATATTTCATGGTTGACTGCACATGTACAAACAAATTTACTTAAACATATCTCCATCATTTTGATCTATGGTCATCAATCCATCAAACCAAAGGGTTGATATTCTCATGAAAGGAATGTAACCTGTCGATTGTAAGGTTTGTCAAAATCCACTGTTACTAAAAATAGCACATTGGGGTTTCCAGCAAAAATGTTAGTTCTATTCATCACAGCTTAACCAAACCGGCAGAAAATAATAGCATATAGAAAGAGTGTTTATTGAAGATGGTATCTGCAAGGTCGAAAGTCACTTGACTGTTACTATAAATAGAACTTTATTGATAAATTGCTTTCGTGGTGGCTCCGTAGGTAGATGTGCAGACTGCAAGCTGAGAGGTCCTCAGTTTGAATCCCAACTGCGGCAACTATGCTGTGTCCTTGGGCAAGACACTTCACCTCCATTACCGATGTGGGGGCACAGTGATGTTGTGTACTGAGGCATCCAGCACGTCGATGGTGCACCTGTCTTCAACCAGTGCTAACCCAGCTTGTGTTGAGTTGCTATGTTTGGGAGCTGACAGTGGCTTGCTGTTGCTCGGTGGTTCTATCCACGTACTCTGGCTTCCTCCACCCGTAAAACTGTCATGGTCATGATTAGCCATTGTGCAGAAATATGTGACCTCAAACACCGATAAATAAATAAATTGCTTTCTGGTCAATCTTATTGTATTTATTTATTGATGTTTAAGGTCACATATTTATGCACAATGGCTAATCATGACCATGACAGTTTTACGGGTGGAGGAAGCCGGAGAACCCTGAGAGAACCACCGAGCAACGACGAGCAGCTGCCAGCTCCCCAACATCGTAACTCCGCACTGCAGCATAAGCAGGGTTAGATTGGTTGAAGACATGCGTACCATTGACGTGCAGTACGCCTTAGTAAACGGCGTCATCGTGCCCCCACGCGGGCAATGGAGATGAAGTGTCTTGCTTCTGGTCAATAACAGTTGTCTTATGTATCACACTGTGTCAGGTGAGAGTCTTAGACCTCTGGGACCTCTGTTTTGGCTTGTCTCATATTCATGTCTTGCAGTGAGAGTTGTATAGCAAGGAACCATGTCCAAGGTGTGAATCTCCATTTTTTCCTGTCCAGGGCAGGAAAGGTTTTGCCATTACAATTAGTAAAATTTGAGTATATTTAACCAAATTTTCCCCATTAACTTGTATTGACTTTTTGACCATTCATTTCTTGAGTTAAATTTTAATGAATTTTTCATCAAATCTAGTCATGGCTGCTTCACAGCAGCCATGACTAGACTGGATGAAAAATATTTTAAAAATGCGTAGCAGACTGACTGTTAAAGGGGGGTAACAAAGGTAACAAACTGTTGGATAAACATGATTTTATACTTGTGTTTTGTGATCATTATATAGCCCTAGATACTTACAGTGCCCAGAGATACAAATAAATAGATCAATAAATTATTGGAGATAATAACTTAAATTATTTGAAAAAACATTAGAAACACAAAATTTCAGTGAACCCTGACTCAACACCAGTTGAAGATGACAGTTGCAAAGAAATCCCGTGAAAAACTAAAAACCTTCATTTTTTGTTTGAAAAATATAGCTTATGTCCGTTCATTGGAATAAGCTCAATGATCTCATTCCAGTGAGGTACCGTAAGCTATGTTTACAAGGCAACAAGTGAAAAAATGCTAACATTTGAATGGTTAATTTTTTTTATAGATCTGTTCGGTTATTCCTATTACTTTAGGCAAAGTGTGAACTTGTCACTACTCAATAGCTGTGAGGTAATTACCACTCCCTTAATTGGAATGTTTTGCACAGACCAGCTGTTCAAAACAAAAATCTCACCATCCATGAACTGTGTCATTTTCACTCAAAACAAAGAGACACAAAGTTGGAAGCTTCTCACATCAAATTGACAACTTAGAATTGCCATACTATCTGCCAAATGGACATCCAAAAAGTAAACTGCTGTTTGCAACTGAAACAATTGCTAAAATTGGGTGTTTAGGCAAATGTAAATATCCGTTCTCCACCTGCAAAAGAGGAGGCACAGGAAATGGAACATTCCATCATCTTGGCAAACTTAAATATGCGTTCTCGATCAGTAATGGTGGAGGCACAGGAAATGGAACATTACAGTTCCGGTCATGAACAAGTTATTTTAACCCTTTATCCAACGCAGACGATTTTAATATTTTTTTATTTTAAATATCATTTTTAAAATTTTTTCAAAAAATTCAACAAAACCATATCATGTGACCCCTCTTTGGAACGAGCTCATTCCAAAGAGGGGTTACATGATATGGTTTTGTTGAAATTTTTCGAAAAATAATATTTTTTCAGCTGCTGAATTTGCATATTACGCAGACGTTTGTGGGCAATTCATTGGGTAAAGGGTTAATAAACGATCAGCCGATTGAACACGGAAGTTCCTCAGCTGTAAGTTTGCTTATGCTTCTTCTTATGCTATTTTTAGAGAACTTGAAAGTTCATACAGTACGGCTGCTGTGGACTGTTCACTTTCCATGGGTTGGCAATATTCCCACGGATGCAATAATATTAGATTCCAAACACTAATTATAGAAATAATCATCAAAAATTTAATTAATGAAGCACCGGGTACAACCCCAGTGTTTCATTAATTAAGATTTTGCTGATTAGGATTTTTCTTACCTGGTAAAAATGCATGCATGGACATCACTGCCCATGCATGGATGATGATCAGTCCAATTGCTCACTTGGGGGGCACATCGGTACTGTGTACTAAGGTGTACTGTCTTCATCCAATGCTAACCCTGCTTGTGTGGAGGCTGTTGCTCGGTGGCTCTCTCCAGGTACTCCGGCTTCCTCCACCTGTAAAACTGTCTGACACAAGGTGACCCTGGCAGTCAAAAGTGTCATTAAACCCCAATAAATAAATAAATGATAAATCTTCTACCTTATCTCTCAGTATGCACGTACAGTATGGCAACTGTGGACAGGTCACTTTCCACGGTTGGGCAATATTTCCATGGATGCAATAATATTAGATTCCAAACACTAATTATACAAATAATCATCAAAAATGTAATTAATGAAGCACCGGGTACAACCCCCTTGCTTCATTAATTAAAATTTTGCTGATTAGGATTTCTATTACCTGGTAAATGCATGCATGGACATCAGTGCCCATGTGTGGATGATGATCAGTCTACGGTGACTGTACTGTAAATGACAAGGCAGGTGCAGTTTGTGAGTGCTGATAACAGAATTATCGAATGCCCCAAAAGGAATTTAAAAAAGTTCGGAGAATGTGTCTTCTGCTTCCAGGCTCATAAAATCTGGAATGGCTTGCCATTCAATACTCAGCACTGTAAAGTCATTCAAAATTTTAAAATATGGTTGAAAACATTCCTTTTAAAAAATGCATTCACTGGTGATCTTTATTACTAAACCTTCAGTTTCAGGTTGCTCAGAAGTGTAAAGTGCTTTGAACAGACCTGGAAATAACACGCGAACGATCATTTAGGTTACAGTGGGGGTTACGTCAATTGTAAAATTCATGAATGGAATAAGGCTACGACAAAGCAATGCACCATAACTTGATTAAATTGCTAATCTTGCATGATTTGCCAGAAAGATTTATCTTATCTCTCAGTATGCACATACAGTACGGCTGCTGTGGACTGTTCACTTTCCATGGGTGGGCAATATTTCCACGGATGCAATAATATTAGATTTCAAACACTAATTATAGAAATAATCATCAAAAATTTAATTAATTAAAATGTTGCTGATGGTGATTTTTATTACCTGGTAAACCCATGTGTTGACATCACTGCCCATTCATGGATTAGGACCAGTCTACGATGGATGTACTGTACACGCTGCAGGTGATTTTGTCGTAATGCATTCTGCGTGTTTATTATCAGACCATCAGAGAGGAGAGAATTATTCACCTTGTGTTCTATTTTGTATTAATACATTTCATTGTTCACCATTTTTATATGGCATCAAGAACGATTTTAAAGCATTTTTGGAGATAAAAATACTGATGTTGCATTTACTGAAAACAACTTCATTTGTCTCACTGCCATTTATGTGATAATTTGTGCTTGAGCCTTTTTACTCTTTACTTTATGCATTGGCCAGCCACGTATTATACAAACTGAACAGTTGAATAAATATTATTTTTGAAAAAATTTCATCAAAACCATATCATGTGACCTGCCTCATCGGAGCGTGCTCATTGAGCTGATTCCATTCAGTTGTCACATGATATGGTTTTGTTGAAATTTTTTTGAAAGATTTGAAAAAATACCATTTAAAATAACAAATTTTGATATTATGTGTGTTGGGAAAGAGGTTAATGTGGACTGTTGATAAGTTGACCATTTTTCTCATTACCACTCATAAATGTTTGTTGCTTAAATTTTAACATGCTCTGCATTTTCTTGAATTATCTCATGATGTAAAAAGGCATGGGTACTGGGAAGCAGGCCTGATCTGATTTTATGAAAAATTCTGATCAAGAAAATTATTAACAGGAATTAATTATAATTTTCTGGAATCTATTTCAATACAACCAGGATTAAACCTTTACCTAATGAATCGTCCACATCCGTCCAGGTAATTTACAAATTGAACAGTTGAAAAAAGATTTTTTTTTTAAAATTGTCAACAAAATCAGATCATGTGACTCATTGGAACAAGCCCATTGAGCTTGTTCCAATGAGGGGTCACGTAATATGGTTTTGTTGAAATTGTTGAAAAATTTATATAACTAATATTTAAAATATTAAAATTTGATATCCTGTATGATGAGTAAAGGATTAAACCCCCAAGTAATGAAGACAGCATCCCTGTGTGAAGGTGGTGCAGTGCTTGTTTACAGTTGTAAATCAATGCCTCTTCAGTGGGCAGCATAGACATAAATGACTGGCTAAACGTTATAATTGAGATGTGGTCATGATACATCGAAAAATACTAAATGTGATCTTCAACACAAATAAATTGGCTCAGTGGGTAGAGATGCAGGCTGCAAGCTGAGAGGTCCTCCATTCAAATCCCACCTGTGGCAACTGCATTGTGTCCTTGGGCAAAGGCACTTAATAATCTTAGTTGCTCACTCGGGGTCACGGTGGCATTGTATACTAAGGCATACTGCATGTCGATGATGCACTTGTCTTCAACCAGTGCTAACCCTGCATGTGTGGAGTTAGTATGTTAGTGAGTCTGACAGTTGCTCTCCATTGCTTGGTGGTTCTCTCCGGGTACATTGGCTTCCTCCACGCATAAAACTCTCCGACACGAGGTGACCCTGGCTGTCAAAAGTGTTGTTAAACCCCAATAAATAAATAAATGTCTGCTGCCAGTATGTAAAGGGTTCAGACCATCTTTAATCCATTGAACCCTAAAGGCTGCTTTTTGAGTCCAGGAAATACGATACGTCATAATTTCCCCAAGTAGGTTGACTGATCAGTGAGTGTTTGGGGTAACTAATCAATATTTTCTGAGTGCAGCCCAAAGGAAGCACGTTGAAAATATTGAATGGTCTACTCCTGGGTAATGAATATGAACTCTAGAGCTGAAACTGTTAAGGAGTTTTCTTGATCGAATAATCACGTGGATTAACCTTTGTTAAATGATTAATCACTTGTCGAAATAGATATCTGAAAAATTGCCATACTGTTGATGATTTACAGCATGAACCCTTTACGCAATGTATCAAACAAAACAGACTAGGCCTATATACAAAAATCTACATTCAAATTTATTATGTTTTCAAGTTTTAGTAAATCATGAATTTATTTTGCAATCATCGTCTGCTACCCACAATGGGTAAAGGGTTAAGAATGACCGTTTCCAGCTACTGATACAGTATGATGATCATGCACCGTTTCCAGCTACTGATACAGTATGATGATCATGCAATTAAACAAGTATGTCAGCAAGTAACATGCATGCTTTACTCTGTCTCATTTAATTGATGTGAGCCAGTGTGACAATGTCTGCCTGTTTTGTAGCAAGTTTGTTCCTTTGTTAACCCATATAATACAGTAGTTCAAAAGTAATGGTTAACCCTTTACCCAATGTAACGGCCAAAACCGGCCAGCGCTATTCTCAAAAATCGGCAATTAATTTTCACTATTTTTTTCATTTTTTGTCTCAAAAACATAGGTTATGACCCCTCGTTGGAACGAGCTCGTTCCAACGAGGGGTCATAACCTATGTTTTTGAGACAAAAAATGAAAAAAATTAGTTATTCAAGAATTTTTTTTTGCAAGTGTCGTCTGCTTTTCACGTTAGGTAAAGGGTTAATCAGTCAATTACTTTTTGGATTGATCAAGATGTTGATCATTGATTAATCGATTAATCGGTTAACCGTTGCAGCTCTAATGGACTCTTCCAATTGCTGTCATTGGACTGTCTTGGAAGACACCATCAGTGTTTAAAGGGTTAAAAAAATAATCTGTTTGCTGATTTTCTTTCTTATTCAGACTTGCATTTTTTGACAGCTCTTCATGTGTGTCAGGTGAAAGTTTTCTTTTGATTTCTATATTATGAGATGAAACAGTACTTCAAGTTGCAGGATGACTGCAAGAAAATTTATTTCCGATTTTTTGTTTCGCCCATAATACTGATCACTGATGTCGTTTTTTGGATAGTTTTCTGTGAGACCTCTCAAAGAATTGATATCTGGTGTACGAACTATAATTAAATGAAAATTAGAGATATATTTCTCTGTTTTCCTACCAATTATTTTGGCCAGTAATGTTGTCTTTGACCAGCATCAATTTTAATTGATTCAGTGCATTGATAATTATTAACCCTTTGAAAACTTAAGACCAATTTTTCGGTCCAAGGCATAATTTAATCCCATTTTTGTCTTATTATAAGAGGTCAGTCCATACATGGGGAATTGATGATAAAATAATAACTGCAGTCTGCAGCTAGACGGCTGCAGACTGCAGTTATTATTTTATCCCCCTGTATATTAATATTGGACTGACCCATCTTACTGAAAGTGTACACAAAGGTGATACCATTCCAGGAAACGAGGGTTCAAAGAGTTAACAGTTAGTTGTTTATATTTTGTATGTATCTCACTTCAGAAGTAATCGTAAACCTAATTTATATTGTTCTCCTATTTTATCCTTGTGGACTTCTCTCGAAGGCAAGTGTACTATAGTTGGCTTATTTTGCCGTAAATCATCTCCGGTGACCACTAACCACTGGTCAACTTGGACATCACTGTGCATTGGTGATGGACATCTGATCCTTGCATTGAGACTAGCACTAAAAATCAGTGACACCAGAAAAGTCTAACATTCTTTATTACTGACTGTCTTAAAAGTTACAAGAAATTCACCATACCACTAACAACAAAATTTGTCTGCTGATGTATTGCAGGCAGCTTCCCTAACCAGTAATGCAGGTTTACTTACACTTATAAAACCATGGAAAAATCTCTCCATCAACAGAGCCAGACCTTTTTGTTCAAATCAGTTCATTGGTTTCAACCACTGTAGTAGACACAGGCGGGACAAGAATCCTCCAGTCAAAGCTTGTGCCCCAAATTAAGACACAGAATGCAGTGCCTGGCATAGCTGGCCAATATGTTGCTTCTGAGGGTATGCAGTGTCAGAAGGGGGTTCTAACTTGTTCGTAAAGAAGAAATGTCTTGCTGTTTACCTGTTGGTATTCACCCTTCTACCCATGACCAAAATTATGAGAATGGTCCAGTTCCAGAATTTTAATAAGCTGACACTTGACATTTAATGACTTATAAGCACTCATGCTTATAATTTAATGGTGGGTTTGGACATAAAAGGTCTTTCATTTTAAGTTTATATCGACATAACACATAGTTTTCATGTAAGGTTACGACAATGGATATTTATTTTTATTGAAAGTTACCCCTGTTGATCTCTGTTGTGTTGTGGTCATGATATGGCCATACATGCAGAAAGTGACCTTAAGTTCCACTGAACAACCAAAGTCTACTTGTAACCCTTAAATCCAACATACAGTATGTGGAGAGTGGATTGTAACTAAATAACCCGTGGAGTGGAGTTATCACCCAAGAAGTTATAACTCAAATTGTGTATATATTGACAAAAATAACAAGCAATGTTTTGGCCAATGGACCTCCGGGTTTAACCCGGAGGTCCATTGGCTGAAACTTTGCTTGTACTGGTTATGCTTTGCAACAAATTTGCAATTATTGCTTGGGTGGAATCTCCACTCTGCAGGTGATTTAGTGATAATACTCTATCCGCGTACTGTACAGTCACAGACTGCCACTTATATATTGCTTTTGAAAAGTTGCCCCATGTTTATTCTTCAGTGAGAACTCTACTGGAAGGCTGGATTTATCTTGACAATGTTTTTACATCATTGTTGCTGCTGAAACAGGCAGCCAACAATCATGTAGAAACTAGGGCTGTCACGATTATTCGATTAATCGATTGCTGATTGATCACGCTGAAATCGATTAGTATTTTTCGTTGTCGAAGAATCGGTAAATTTTACCCCGTTTTAGACGTTTAATAATTTTAAAAAAATGAAAAAAACTATTGTTTCTTAAGGTAAAGAGTCAAGAACGTCGACGTTAAATCTCAAGAAGCCGTTAGAAGCATTTGCCTTTTAGGGACATTCGAAGCTTTGATGTTCTGAACTTTTGAACCGTCAGTGTAATAATCAAGACCGGTCAGCAGTTGCGAACTCGCGCCTTTTAGGAACATTCAAAGCTTTGATGTTCTGAACTTTAGAACCGTCAGTGTAATAATCAAGACCGGTCGGCAGTTGCGAACTTGCGAAGTTCGCAACTGATGACCGGTCTTGATTATTACACTGACGGTTCAAAAGTTCAGAACATCAAACCTTTGAATGTACCTAAAAGAGGATCGTCTTCGTTGTTTACTTGAGGTAGGTCAACTAAATTGAACTTCATTTTTAACGACTTAAAGAGAGGGAAATGTGGGGACGGGGTCATCTATGTACGATTAATAGATTATAATCGCTTATTTGTGACGATTAATCAATTCCTAACTTCAAAAATCGTGACAGCCCTAGTAGAAACATTGTTTAGTCATATAGAGTTGTGTACCTGTATATATGGTATTTATTATCATAAACTTAATCTGAGGATTTATGGGTTAAGCATTATATATTACAGGGATTGTTTTTGGATGTCTACAGGGGCCGAATATAGCATTTGCACATGATTTTTCCCAATTCAAACCAAATGTTTCCCAATCTCACTCCCCAATCAAACAAACAATTAATTCACAACTGGTGTCCTGAACTGTGTAGTCATAAGCCCTCAGAAAAAATACTTAACAACCTAATGAAGCATAGAAAGCATCTGAATTCAAGGCAAAGAATCTTCTCTATTCCTTGAAGACCTAATTCCGATTTTGATCACTTGTATTCGGTTTTTAAATACACTTGCAAGTTACCTTCCCTCTTTTTACATTCTAAGAACCTCGTCACTTGTTTCTAAGCAATTCTTGGCTGCCTATACAGGCTGCCAAGATTTGTCAAGGCACAACTTCAAAGACACAGAATGTGGACTGTCACAGAGTTCTCAATTAAATTTAAAGGTAACATTTATTATCCATTGTGTATTTCTTCTCCACATATTCCCAATTGTAGCCTTGATGATGTAAATTTCCCAATTGCATGACCTCCGGACCCTTTCCCATTGAGGGTGGAAGAATCCTTGTATTCATAAGTTATTGGGTAGATGGGATCCACTCATTGACCTTGTTCAATACTCTGTTGGTGGTTTTCTATGAACAGTAATTGATACTTAGAGTGGGTACGTTATTATGCTAAGTGTGAGGTCATTAGTTCTTGGTCTGCAAACTAGTGATGCTGAAAGCCTATTAATTGGGGATGAGAAATCACAGCATCCACATAGCTTTTGGGAAAAGAGTTTTAACCCTTTACCAAACACAGACGATATCAAAATTTATTATTTTAATTATTATTTTTTAAAATTAAAAAAAAAAAAATTTATACACAACCATATCATGTGACCCCCTCATTGGAACAAGCTCAATGCAGGCGATTTGTTAGGTAAATGGTTAAAAAGTTGAAAAATGAAGTACTGGCCACTGCATTCATTTACTGTAGCACCCTTTACCAAACACAGACGATATCAATATTTATTATTTTAATTTATTATTTTTTAAAATTAAAAAAAAAAAATTTCTACACAACCACATCATGTGACACCCTCATTGGAACAAGCTCAATGCAGGCGATTTGTTAGGTAAATGGTTAAAAAGTTGAAAAATGAAGTACTGGCCACTGCATTCATTTACTGTAGCAACTGGTCTCTAATTTCAAGGACTGAGGGATCTTGTATTTTATGATATGAGATCATTAGAATACACCAGCTTTTCCTCATCCTCATGTAAATTTACTTACCATATATTTGCACGGATTGCAAACGTGGGGGCATCACTAAAGAGGGTGCTAGGGAAGGGTTTGGAGTGACATCCCCCAATAGTTGTACCAGTCGGGACATTTTCGTCAGGATTAGAGTCTAAATATCAATTCTTTCTTGCTAGTAGTAGTAGTCATTCACTTTCTTAAAGAGATTAAATTTGATTCTTGAATTCATGTCACACACACAGTCAGTCATACAATGGATGCCTGTAGAATCTGATTTGTGTTGTTGGGGGCCCAGCATGACCATTGTGGAGTACCAGTACCTTGCATGTTAATTAAATAAGAAGTTCAAGCCAGAAAATAAGCAGACTTTCATCTGCAAAATGAGGTCCCCAGAGGGTGAATTTGGTGATGCTACCCTGGGTAGCATCACTAAATTTACCCTCTGTGAACCTCAATCTGAATCAAGGTCTCAAACCTAAACAGAAAGAGGTACCCAGAGGATACATTGGCCAACCATATGGGATAGCATCAGCACATTCACCCTCTGGGGACCTCATTCTGCAAATGACAGTTTGCTTATTTGCAGGCTTGAAGAAGTTGTGTCACAAGTACTTCAATTGTAATTTATTTTTTCATTAAAATATTGGCAAGAATTCTGGAGGTTTTTTTTACTGTATTTCTGACACTAATATTCCATCTACAAGATCAAGGCAAAGCTTTGATGAAGGCATGTCTTCATGATGTAGTTGGAATATATTAGTCAGTTGGGCCTTGAGCCATCACTGTCAGGACAAATTAAGTTTAAATCCCCCCCCCCCCCCCCTCCTCAACCATCAGTCATCTTTTCGATGCCCCTATGCAAAAGCTTGGTTTTCTCAATAACATCGCAATGGGATTGGAGTATGGCCATGAGTCTCATGACATATTTACTCCTTGCTCAAAGGCATGTAGATAAAATAATACAAAATCAAGACCGAATGAGGAAAACTTCAAAAATGTGTTTGTACATTGAGCTCTGTGAAACAAAATTGAATTGGTTTTATATCTAGTTGCTTTATGGGAAAAATGGCTACATAAATTTTTGGTATTTTGATATCAGTGGACAGGGCATATCTTTGTCCAAAACTAAGCAAATAACATAAGCTACTTCAGTAATACAATTTATTCTGCTGGAAGATCAATGTTGTTGTGCACCTCAATAATTTATCATTGTAAGGAAGTTTTATTTTCTTACACACTTTTGGAAAGCATTTTAAGAAACCCCAACAGTGTATCACACATTAAAATCACATTATTAGTAATTATCAAAGAATGATAATGAAAGAAATTCCAGGCATGACCTGGGATCTTCCGGCTGATAGTGACTAGATGACATTCTGACAAGAGTTAATTTTGTATTAAGTCCAGGACTAACTCAGCACAAACATATTTTGCCTAATGTTTAAACTGTGAGATTAAGATATTTGCTAACATTTATAATTCTGACAGACGACAGACTGCCACAAAAGCATGGGTCTGACAAAATATGAGCCAAGATTGCATTTATTTCCTGTCACCTTGTGTATGTAAGGTGCTGTATAAATCTTTTGGGCTTCTGGCAAAGTGGTATCTTCGAATTTACTCTCTTCACACTCATGCCAGAATCAAACCAGAAAATAAGCAGACTGTCATCTGCAAAATGAGGTCTGTAGAGGGTGAATTTAGTGATGCTACCCTGCATAGCAGGGTAGCATCACTAAATTTACCCTCTGTGAACCTCATTCTGAGTCAGGGTCTCAAAACTAAACAGAAAGAGGTACCCAGAGGATAAATTGGCCACTGTATGGGATAGCATCATCAAATTCACCCTCTGGGGACCTCATTCTACAAATGTCAGACTGTTTATTTTCGGGCCTGGCCAGAATACCAAATTTCAAGCTACAAATTACCCATAATGCCAATGGGAATTTAACCAATTCAATTTTGTTTGATAGAGCTCAGTGAGCTCTGTCAAACAAGATTGAAGTAATTAAATTCCTAGTTGTCGTATGAGGAAAATTTGCTGCTTGAAATTTTGATCTTTGGACAATAGTGTGTTGAGAGTCAACATTGCATATACATAGTTGCTGATAATTTGTCCATTTACAAGCAAATGCTTTTACTTTCCATGTTTATCTGTCTTTACCTCATATTTTTATCACTGATTTTGTGAAATTATTGTTGATTCTTGAAGATGTTGAATTTTTAATGTGGAAAAGATATCATATCTGTTAGTAAACTAATTAACACAAACTGGAGTTGTTCTTTTTATTTTTAGTCGAGTTGTGACAAAGTCAAACTTGACTTATAGTTTGATGAATGACAGGTTTAAACAATTGGTTTCCAGAAAATAACTTTATAATGGTTCAACCCACGTTCATGAAACTTCATAGGTAGGTTGGCCTTGGTGAGAGGAATAACCCTATTTATTTTGGACTCGCTAGGTCAACTGTCAAGGTCACTGTGACCTTGAACATACTAAATCGTAAACAATTGGTTTCCGGATGATAACTTGTCTATGGTTGAACCCACATTCATGAAACTTCATATGTAGGTTGGCCTTGGTAAGAGGAAGAACCCTATGTATTTTGGACTTGCTAGTTTTACCTGACATAATACCGAACACTATTAGAGAGTGGGAGGTGGGCACTTGTAGCAAATTTCTTGAATAACTCAAATTTTTCTTTTTTCACCTTCAGACCTTAGCTTACGCCCCCTCAGTGCAGGGGTAAGGCCTTTACATGAGTCCAAATTCGAATTGCTAAATAGTGTCTCCCTACAAATATGGCTATGTTTCCAAATTATGAGATACTTGCGATGGAAATTCTCTATGAAAATTGAAAATTTGCTATATAAAACACATTTGGGAGACAAAATTCATTGTTTTCAAATGCAAATGGGAATCCCATGGTACTTCTGAAAGAATTTGTGATGAAAGGTAATAAATATCTCCTAAGGATCCAGTGACTTCGTATCTCTGGAATA
Source organism: Pictodentalium vernedei (assembly GCA_031216915.1). NCBI lineage: Eukaryota > Metazoa > Mollusca > Scaphopoda > Dentaliida > Dentaliidae > Pictodentalium > Pictodentalium vernedei. The sequence goes on along the minus strand of CM062292.1, from coordinate 401,668,008 downwards.
TCGTATTAAAGTATCGTTTGCTCAATTTGTTGATTTGGTACCCAAAATTGTGAATGTGGCCCAGGTAATGTTGTACTCACCTAAACTGATTTTTGGACCTACACTACTGAGGAAATTTCAAGATCCTTGGTGCAATCCAAGGATGTTCAGTCCCTGACAATTGGTTCAATTTGGGGGCATTGGTCACAATGGAACAACCATGATCACCTTTGTGGGTCAAGCGTCTCCAAATTTAGTAAGTTTCAGTATTCTCAAATTCAGCCACTCTAAAGGTTTGGAGTTAGAAGTTTCAAATATTGTTCGGTATTTCATGTGCATTGAATTATCATTTTCATTAACCCTTTACCCAACGAATCGCCTGCATCCGCCCACGTAATATGTGGATTCAGCAGCTGAAAAAATATTATTTTTAGAAAACTTTGAACAAAACCATATCATGTGACCCCTCTTTGGAACGAGCTCGTTGAGCTCGTTCCAATGAGGGGTCACATGATATGGTTTTGTTGAAATTTTTCGAAAAAAATTAAACGGATATTTAAATTAATAAATTTTGATATCGTCTGCGTTGGGTTAAGTGTTATGGTGCTATTCAGGTAAGGAAAAAAAAACAAAAACACTTTACCATTAAATTCCCTAATCTGTTCCTGAAATTTTAAATAAATATTCTCAAATGATACATCAGCATGAATGTTGTGACTGAAACACAAGAAATATATGCTTGTAACTCGAACAGTTGATGGTTTAAGTTAATGCATATTCAGTTGAATGAAATAAACTACACCATTTACTTGTTCATACATAACATCATCCTTAGAGTGATAATGCATCAAGGCACCATCTTCAGGCCAACCCATGAACAATTGTTTAGGTTACATGGGGTTACCTTTATTTGAAAAATATGCAAGGAATGACAGGTTATGACAAAATAAATTCATTAATTAAGTTCATAATCTCCTTTACTTTCTCCACTCAAACCTGACCTTCTTTCAAGACTAACTCGACTCAAATGTTGCACTTTGCATCCACATATAAGAATAAAGAGGCATGCTGTTTACATCTTAACCCTTTACCTAACATAAAAAGCAGTCGACACTTGCAAAAAAAATTCTTGAATAACTATTTGTTTTCATTTTTTGTCTCAAAAACATAGGTTATGACCCCCTCATTGGAACGAGCTCGATGAGCTCGTTCCAATGAGGGATCTTAACCTATGTTTTTGAGACAAAAAATGGAAAAATAATGAAAATTAATTGGCGATTTTTTAGAATAGCGCTAGCCGGTTTTGGCTGTTACGTTGGGTAAAGGGTTAATAAAATTCCCCCATGGAAACCCCGGAAAGTGAAGCCGTGCTTGTTTACTTTGTAAAATAGGACCCAGTCACCAATGCTTGGGGTGAAAGTCCTCTAAAATGGGCAACATGGGTATAAACGATTGACTGAACTTGACTTTATCTCCATGTTGTGGTCACGATTAGCCATTGTGCAGAAATATGTGACCTTTAACAGCAATGAATAAATAAACAGAATTTCTGCCGAAATAAGTAGAAATAATCTAATGCGCAATCTCCTTTGGCGAGATCACGCATTTGTTGTTGCTATAGATTTTTGAGGAAATTGTGGAAAGACATAAACAGCATGGCCGATGTAGTAAAAAACAGAGACAGTGAAAAAGCCTCACAACACTTTTTCCTATTGATTACCATCATGTTACATAGCCTAACCTGCTAACAGGCAACCATGTAAGCTTTTTATTTCCATGTCTGCAAGTCATGATGCACCCAAGGCACTATATAGAAATGTCTATGCATCCTATGACATTGACATGTAGCAGCCAATGAAATGTTGAGAAAATGAAGACATAACGGTTGTGGGTTGATCGGAAAAAAATATTTTGAAATACTTTTGGTTGTATGTGTTTTGAAGGTAAGGGTGAATGATATTCTATAGTAAGCTCATTTCAAAAGTTGATTTATAATCCTCCTGATGTATTCTAATAAATGTGTAATTTCTTGGTAGCTTGAAAATATATTATTATATACAACACCTACCACACTTATCTACTAATCTCCAGATTTATCACGTCAGCACCTGTGACTGATCACAATGCATGCCTAAAGTACATAGGTACAGTAATACTCAGCAGTTCTACTGAAGAGATTGGTTGGTTTTTAATAGTTTGAGTACTGGGATACGGTAATTCATGGTTCCTGCAAGTGTCTTCGATTCAAGGAACAGTCTTGAATTTCAATGAGGGCCATTCCAAGGCCTTGAAATCTGGACAAATGGGCCAGAAAATGAATATCTTGCATATTCATAAAATCAAAATGCTGATGAAGTGCATAATCATAACTATAGTTTTATCTGTCATAGATCATCATGAAGTTGTAGTCCGAACTAGGATACTCCAGCCATTACCATCTCCTCCCACTTCCCTGTAAGTGAGAGGAGATGGTAATGTCTGGAGTATCCTACTATGTCTTAGTTAGGACTTGTGAGGGTGGGGGCCTTGAAAATTCTTGAATTTGGCTTTTGTAGGGCCTTGAAAAATAAAAAAACAAATGTGGAGAAATGGCTTTGAATAGCCTTGAATTTTTTCAATCCTTCCCTGTAGGAACCCTGTAATTACCTCCAGTTATCCAAAATCCTTGAAAGTGTTTCAAGTCTGGAATAAATTTCCGAGGCCTTAAAAGTTCTTAAAAAAAATTTTGGAACACCAAAGCTGCTTAAAAGAGCTTAACTAGTAGAGTGCTAAATTATTTTTGGTCCTTAAACTTTCTTTGTGCATCTTTGCCTTGTTATAACTTATGGGAGAGTGCCAATAGGCACTTTCCCATAAATTGTAACAAGGCCCATCCTAATATCACTTCAAAGATAATATGAAGCACATCCACAGAATAGATAGATAATCTTTATTTTTGTGACATGTGCATATTAATACAGGTACATATTAAAAAGATGAAACAAAAGCACCCGGCCAATTTGGCCTATATGTCACATATGTATTGTGTACAATTTTTCTAATAGCGCATGCTCCCCCACCCCCACCCCCCACCTCATCCGCACACACATACTCACTCCCACCCACCCACCCTACCCCCCTTTCTCTCATTCTATCACCCTATCATACTCTCATAGTGTGGAAAAGCATGGTCTGGTAATAAAATTTTGCGATTTTATTTACGTAAAGATTGTATGTAAAAAGAAAAATTTCGAAAATTAACCCTTTTAAATCTATAATATTGGTGGAGTGTTACTCCAAAATTGAGGTTTAATGCCTAAAGGCATTAGATCTCAATTTTGGACTAGTCCTCTATTTATAGAAATTGATAACTTGTAATTTATTTGGTTGTGAAAATATATAACGGTACAATGGAACCTCCTTCTAAAGACCACCTTTTTATAGTATCGTCTCGTTTTAATGTGGCATGTTTAATACTAACAACACACCATTTCCGCCGGACAAAGGCGGTCCTTCAAGACAAGTGGTTTGAAAGACCACCCGTCCTGAAAGACCACCTCCGTCCGGCGGGAATGGTTGTCTCTCCAGAGAGCTCCAACTGTATAAAGTTTTAGAGGCCACTTTCACGCTTCAATCATGCACTGTGAACATCATTGTCTCTTTCGCAAATAAAATCTATTGTACTGCATGATTACGTGGGCGTGCTCTACATTACAACAAGATTCAGATGAGTGATTGTAGGTTGTAAACAAACGATGTGTCCAGATTGTTTACGTAAACAGCTCATGCATTTCTTCCACTCTGTTAGTATTATTTAACCTTTTACACAGCACGAATGTCAAAAACAACTGACACTATATAAAAGTGTATTCAATTGTATTTTCCAGTTCTTGTCTCAGAACATAAATCATAACACCACCCACCGCTTAGGGCAATATGCAACTCATATAGCAAATAATATACAGCTCCTAAAAACTATCCATATATACTACGTTTTCTCCTATCGTATGCCTTAACAAGGAAAGAAGCACATTGCCTAGGGTAGTGTTTGAGTAACACGCACAAGCTGTTTTCATCTAAATTACAAACTTGTTGTCTATGTTTAATTGTTACAGGCTCCATTAAATTAACCCGCAAGTCAGCGTAAAATGAACATTTCAACAAAAAGTGAATTTCGTCCTCAATGTTATTCTGCGGACAGAATTTACAAAGTTGATCCTCCAGTTTTTCATTTTTGAATCTCCCGGTTTCGATGCGAATCGGGAGAACCCCACATCTAAATTGAGCCAGAAATGATCTCTGCTGTCGAGTTAAGCCCATTTTTACATATTCTTCACTCCGGTAGGACTCCTTAAATTTTCTATAGGTTCTTAATTTTGGTACAAACTGTATATTAGTTACCCACAGAATATGAAGCCTCTAAATTATGGTACTGGCACTTCAGAATGAAGTCCAAATATGGGCTTCCAGCACTCAAAAGTTAACAATTATGTTGTGTTTTGCGGGTTCTTTGGTTAATCCTCTAGGCAAGTGATTTTAACACAGTTTCCACCCTTTAGTACAAGACAATTCTTTGCAGTGATTTTAGTCAAATCTTGGCTTCCAATATTGGCAACCAAGACTTTACTGAAAACCACTGTCTGGTTACTTTTATTGATAGTGATTTTAACACAGTTTCCACCCTTTGGTACAAGACAATTCTTTGCAATGATTTTAAGTCAAATCTTCGCTTCTAATATTGGCAACCAAGACTTTACTTAAAACCACTGTCTGGTTACTTTTATTGAGATCACTGTTGGTGATGGAAAAACTTTTAAAAAATCTTTAATCCCAAACCACTGTTCCAAATGTTCACATACTTGATATATAAATTTTTGTAGGAATGATTTGAAGTTTGTTCAAGTCATGAGCATGCTGTCTTATTTGGGTGCGTTGTTGGGGTGGGATAGAAGTGGGGAGCGCACATTTTTGCGCTTGAGTCCTAGGCACAACATCTAAAATGTTTTCTCTCAATTCCACTGATCTGTGTAAGTTCATTCTTGACTTATCACATTTAAGCCACTTCAAACATTTTGAGGCATCCAGCCCTCATCTGTCCCCATTCCCTCATCGCAATAATGCCCTGACCAATTCGAATGTGGTTGGTAACAGGGGAAACATTAAAACAAATACTCTTCCGTACCCTGAAAGTTTGATATGTATATATATATAGCTGATAAATTATGAGCAACTGATTGTTTTTAAAAATCTTAAAATCTCTTTGTGCAAGATCCATGGCCTCTTGGGGCCCTTGTATTTTCTGTAAACTCGACCGGAACCAAAATCAGTCACTTATGTTCAAAACCAAGTTGCAACAGGCTACAGGGAGAAAGTAAGTCTTCAACCTGGATTCATATTGAATCATTTTGGCAGACAATAGACCTGTTGTTGAGTCAAGTGTTTGATAAATAAATACTCATGTTGAAGGTACAAACAGTTTTTTTAACCCTTTACCCAATGCACACGATAAAGATTTATTATTTTCTTTATTGTTTTCTTCAAATTTTCAAATAGTTTCAACAAACCCATATCATGTGATCCCTTATTGGAATGAGCTAGATGAGCTCATTCCAATGATGGGTCACATGGTATGGCTTTGTTGAAATTTATATATTTTCTTTTCATCTGCTTAATTTGTAATTTACATGGGTGGATGTGTCCACTTCATTAGGTAAAGTGTTAACAGTTTAGAAAAATCTCTGTCCAAGTATTTAGAAACAGGTGAATTATAAGATTCAAAGATTTTCTGAACTCCAATCAGTTTGTATCACCCTACACTTAGAAAAACGTTTCCCCATGAAAGTATACTAACCTACCTGTACTCCTAATCAACCCTAGCCTACATGCTTACTCTCATTTTCCCTAGTGACAGACCAGCTAACCGGTAAAGGTAATAGAAAAATGTGATCTTCCCGTCAGGAATGTTGCTAGATGGTCTTCAGTGGTGGGTGTGATCAGTTATATTCCTAACTGGGGTTGGGGGTTTCAGCAAGACATGGCATAGGCATGTCCCAAGGCTCACAGGCCCATGTTGGGGAAGAGTTTGAGTGGGTGTATCGCCCTCTTGATGGTTTGGAGTGGGGGCTCCCCTGGGGAAACTTTTTAATTTTTAAATCCCTTAGATGGATTCTGAGGCCTCTTACTGGCTTAAATTTTATCCACAAGAAAAATGCGTTTCCCCAGGTAGGTCCATGAGATTACCCTACACTGACCCTGCTACACAAGGACTGTAGACTGACAGCTATTCAGCCAATATCTACTCCTTCCAACTGACTGTCAGTCAGTTCACGGAGTAGGTATTAACTGAATAGCTGTCAGTCTATAGTACTTGTGTTGCCTGGTCATTGAAAAAGAAACGGAACGATGAATTCAAAAAACCTGACCAGTCACAGTTTCAAGTTAGAATGTTGGAAAATTTTGTCAGCTGATTGGATAATTAGGGATGGAGGTGGGGGGGGGGGGGAGAGGGATGGGTGATGGTTCAGGTGTGACACCCCTCTAATCACATCCCTACTCCCCATTCACAATAGACTTTCTTTTGCCAAGACTGCCCTATCCTCAGTACATAATCCCCTCATTTCACCAAACAATAAACAATGGTCTAAACCTGCTCTATCACTCTGAATCTACTGAAAGAAAGTGACTTTGCCTATCGTGATGAAGACTTGTTTTTGCCATAGATGCTGAAAAGGACCTGAACACAAAAAAGGAAAAAATAAATTTTGCTAAGTACTGAATTTTTCCATACACAGAGTTATATAATTATTTATGTTTATAAGCATTTTTTGCACTTTCAGCACAGGGTGAGGGTGGAACACAGTTGGATATGAGATTTCTGCTTTGAAAATAGTGACACCAGTCATGACTACTGAATGTTTTACACAAACATCGTTGCTAACATTTTCCTGTGCAAACAAGTCCCAATATAATTTTTAACTTACCTGAGTGATCACTATCAATATATCATCCATCTGTCTGTCTGTCCAGCATGAATTTTACATTATCAACTTCTCATAAACTACCGGACTGAATTGCACCAAATTTTATTTGCATTTTCCTAATAATATGTCAATTCAAGTTTGTTTAAGTAAAATTGCCACGCCCATGGGAGACCCCACAAAGAACATAACTCTGCTAGTACTCCCCAAAATTTTTTTAAAAATCTTCTGTAGAACCACCTCTCAGAATCTTTTTGATATTTAGTATACAGCACCCTTAGAAGGGTCAGATTCAGGTTTGTTCCAATCAAGACCCTGGGTTAATATTCGGGCTACCTGTGGGAGCCAGAATATTAACTTGTTGCAATGTGAGAAATTGGCTTTAAAAATCTTCTTCAGACCAACCAGTCAGAAGATTTTGCTATTTGGTATACAGGATCATTATGAGTGTCCAGACTCAAGTTTGTTCAAATCAACTCCCTGGCTTTCTATTTGTGCTCCCCATGTTTGAACTTAGCATAATATGAGGAATGTTCTTCAAAAATCATCTCTTCAGATCCACCAATTAGAATCTTTTGATATTTGGTATACAGCTTCCTTATGGGAGGTGGTGGGTGTGGGGGGGGGGGGGGGGGGGATCAGATTCAAGTGTGTTCAAATCAACTCCCCATAGAAGCCCAAATTTTAACTTTGTGCAGTATGAGAAATATTCTTTAAAAGTCTTCTTCAGAACCACCAGTCAGAATCATTTGATATTAGGTACACATCATCCTTATGAGGGGCCAGATTCAACTTTGTTCAAATCAAGACCCAGGGTTTATATTTGGGCTCCTTATTGGAACGCAAATTTTAACTTCGTGTAATATGAGAAAATTTCTTTAAAACACATCTTCAGATCCACCAGTCAGAATCTTTTGATATTTGGTATACAACATCCTTATGAGCATCAGGTTCAAGTTTGTTCAATTTAACCCCCTGTAATTGCTATTTGGGCTCCCCACTGGAGCCCAAATTTTAGCTTAGTGCAATATGAGGATATTCTTAAAAAATCTACTTCTCCCAGATGCACTGATCGGAATCTTCGTATATTTGGTTTACAGCACCCTTGTGAGGGACAGATTCAAGTTTGTTCAAATCAAGCTCCTATGTCCATATTTGGGCTTCTTATGTGAACCCAAATTTTAAATTGGTGCAATATGAGGAATATTATTTAAGAATCCACTCCTTCATATCCACCAGTCGAAATGTTCTGATAATTGGTATACAGCATCCTAATAGGGACCAGATTATAGTTTGTTCAAATCAAGCCCCTGAGTCTGAATTTGGCTTCTTATGAGAGCCCAAATATTAACTTAGTGCAGTATGAGGAAGATTCTTGTAAATCTTTAGAACCACCAGTCAGAATCTTCTGATATTTGGTATACAGCATCCTTATGGGGTCCAGATCCAAGTTGGTTCAAATCAATTTCCTGGGTCCATATTTGGACTTCCTGTGTGAACCCCAATTTTAATCTGTTTGGGGGTCAGATTAAGATTTGTGAGCCCAAATTTTAAATTGGTGCAATATAAGGAATATTATTTAAGAATCCTCTCCTTCAGATCCACCAGTCAGAATGTTCTGATATTTGGTATATGGCATCTTTATAAGGGCCAGATTTAAGTTCAAAGCAAGTCCATGGATCCACATTTGGTCTTGTTAAGGGGAGCTCGAATTTTAACGCAGTGCTATTTGAAGATTATTTTAAAAAATCTTTTTCAGATCCACCAGTCAGAATCTTCTGATATTTGGTTTACAGCATCCTTATGGGTGCCAGATCCAAGTTGGTTCAAATCAAGTCTTGCTGTATGAACACAAATTTTAATCTATTCAGGGGCCAGATTAAATCCCTGGGTCTATACTTGTGCTTTTTATGTGAGGCACAATTTAACTTATTGAAGTATGGACGAGTATTAAAAATCATCTCATTCATATCCACCAGTCAAAAATCTTAATATATTTGGTATTCAGCATCTTTGGGGGGGGGGGGGGGGGGGGGGGGGGGGGGGGGTGCAGATTCAAGTTTCTGTAAATGAGGTGCCTGGGTTCATGTTTGAGCTGGGTAGTGTTAGGTAGTGTTAATTAGCCATAGATGCTGGATGTGACAATAAACCCACCTTCAAAACAACTTTTTATAGGTAAGGTGACCAACTTCCTCACAAGGATTATGATATCTGGAATACAATCGTTTTGGGGAGTGTGGGTGGTGGAAAGCTACCAGAGGCTACCCTCTTCCACTTATGAGGTGCCTTTTCAATAAGAACCAGGAAGTGAAAATGTATTTTTCTTACAAATTCTGAAGTATTATGCACTTTAAACAAGTGAGGTGGTAAACAACTCATGCCAATGAACTAGGATAAGAAATTTGAGAACTCAACTGTTAGAACACAACAGAGTGGTAAATCGCATATTTTCAACCCGTAACTTGTTAATACATACTGCTCATTTCAAGTGAAATATTTACTTTTTTACACTATTTTTAAATGGCATCATGATGAGGACCATATTCAAGTTTGTTCAGATCAAGTCCCTGGAGTAAAAGTGAGTGCAATTCACTGAGTCATTTCTGGCACTTCCAAGCCTGAAAATAAGCAATTAGGGCATTGGTGACGGCGGTGCTGTAATATGTCATTCTCCGCCAACTGGAAGAAAATTAATGAAATGAGATGTGGTTTTTTTTAATAGTTCATCAAATATAATTCTTGGCACAGAGGGGGTTCATTATTATTGTAGTTGTGAGATAAGATATACTGTCGGGCCTGAAGGTAAAGCCAAGGCCTGGAAGAAAGCGATCTGTCATTTGCAAAATGAGGTCCCCAGAGGGTGAATTTGCTAATACTATCCTATACAGTGTGCCCATGTATCCTCTGGGTACCTCTTGCTATTTTGACTTGAGACCTTGATTCAGAATGAGGTTCTCAGAGGGTAAATTTAGTGATGCTACTCTTATCACCAAATTCATCCTCAGGGGTCCTCATTCTGCAGATGACAGTCTCCTTATTTTCAGGCTTGGGTAGTTTGTTTTTTTATTCAAACAATTTGTGTACCAAAGACACAGGGTTATTATCTTTTTGCAGGTGCAGAAATAAAGTTATTTTGTTCAACACATTCTTTCGAACTTCACAATCTCTTGTGAATTTGTGTGACATAGGTCTCTAGTTTTCCAAACTTTTATACCAAGATGTTTGATTAAATCACAGGACTTCTCTCACAAAATGAGGCATTTCGGAAGAATGATAATAATATCATTGTGTCTTTGATGCACCAGCTGTTTCAAATTGAAAGATGCTTGGTAAATGTCTGAAAAAGAGATTACATACCTTGAGGTGTATACATGTCACTTGTGGATTGGATTTTTGGACACCAGGTCTTTAAATTCCACCAAAACTCACATCGGTAACCAGTGTCCCCTAAAAGATGCCTGTATATTTTTCACCAGAGTTATGGTCTTGACTTTGTCAATTATTCATGTGTTTTTTTCCATCTGCAGCAACATCTCAGCAGTGAATGGATGATTTCAATTAAATTTGGTACATGTATGAAGGATCCGCATGACAAGCCGCTCCTGCACATGTTATAAAAAAGTTGCTCAAATTTTTTCAACAGAGTTACACTTACTTTGTTTTTAATTTGTTTATGCATAGGGAGTGCAGTGGTTCAGTAGGTAGAGATACAGGCTGCAAGCGGACAGGTTCTCGGTTCAAATCCCACCTGCAGCAGGCCTGGCATTCTTAAAAATACAGGAGGGCTAAAAATGGCTCCCCTTGCATGGTCTAGGGGAGCGATTAGCTCTCCTTCAGCTTACAAAAGCTAAAATGAATTCTGCCTTGTGGGCTTTGTACATTTTATTTAGTGTTGCTAACAAGGTAATATCTGTGAGATGGCTACAGTGCCCCTCCCACACCTCCGGGCCTCGGTAAGGCCCGGAGGTGTGGGAGAGGCAGTGTGGCCATCTTACAGAAAGCACTAACATAGCAGAGATCTGAAAAGATGTGGGTTATTATTTTATAAGGCCAGACAGGCTAGTTTTCGCCCTCCTTAATTTTTTTAAGGCGAGCTATAGGCGAGCAAATAAAAATGCCAGGCCTGCTGCAGCAACTGCATTGTGTCCTTGGGCAAGACACTTAACCCCTATTGCCCATGTGGGGGTACGGTGGTGTTGTGTTCTAAGGCATACTGCACGTCGATGGTGCACTTGTCTTCAACCAATGCTAACTCTGCCTGTGTGGAGTTAGTATGTTGGGGAGTCTGACAGATGCTTGCCATTGCTGAGTGGTTCTCTCCAGGTACTCAGGCTTCCTCCACCCATAAAACTGTCTGCCACGAGGTAACCCAGGCTGTCCAGAGTGTTGTTAAGCTCCAATAAATAGATAAATTTGTTTATGCTTCATCGGTCCAGCACTCCAGTGGGGGTGTAAATTGCCTTCAGCAATAACTCTTGTTTATGCTGTTTGTTCAGTTTCTTAACTGGTTGAGTGCTAGAAGCCACTGTTTATGTTTATTGTTTATTGGTGTTTAAGGTCACATACTTATGCATAATGGCTAATCATGGCCGTGACAGTTTTACTGACTGAAGGAAGCCGGAGTGCCCGGAGAGAACCACTGAGCAATAGCGAGCAGCTGCCAGCTCCCCAACATCGTAACTCCACACTGCAGCACAGGCAGGGTTAGATTGGTTGAAGACATGCTCACCATCGACGTGCAGTACGCCTTAGTACACAGCGTCATCGTGCCCCCATGTGGGCAATCGGGGTTAAGTGCCTTGCCCAAGGACACAATGTGGGAGTCCGAAGCTAGAAGCCACTATCAGGGCTTTCAAAAAAAATGAGGGCAACAGCGTAAAAGTCCTTGAAAAATTATATTTTTGCAATTGGTTGGCTGATTTTGATCAAAATGTTTATGTTACTATGTGCAGTGGTTTGTGTATTTTCAGAAAATGCATTTTTTCTACTCCTAAATCTTTATACCCTTGAGTATCTCATTGAAAGAGGTTTCCAAGGATCACTGTCAGGTTTAAGTAATAATGGTCTGAGAATTGTCTGCTGAAAATAATTTTTGAAGAAGGTCCTGAAAAGTGTGTGAAAATTCCCTACAAAATCCTTTGAAACTCCGGGAGGATTCCCACAGCACCTTAAGAATCATGGAAAGTCTTAAATTTGAAAAGAAAACTGTGACACTTGAAGAGTTGTGGATTTAAACTGTGCTTGGGCCATGAAAAGGCGTCAAAACATCAAATGTGGGGGAAATACATCGGATATGTCTGTTGTTGAAAATCTACTTGTTCAAATAGATGTATGCATGACCATGAAAAGTCAATAATCCTGTTTTTTCTAGTCTTTGCATTGAAAAGGATCTTGAAAGTCATTCAATTTTCACCCCAGAAAAGTGCAGGAACCTTGTCCTGGAGTTTTTTTCTTTTTGAGGTGTATGGACAGTACATCAAATACTGAACACCATCAGTTTCTTGCCTTCCGTACATGTTCTTGATATTAGGGATCGCTTTCAGATATTAGGGATTGCTTTCAGGAAAACTTTTATCTGTCAAATTTGACCTGAGAGTGTCAGTAGGATTGAACAAATTTTAAGCAAAAAGTTTCAAGAACTTACTGTATCTAAGCTGCAATATCATTTTTGGATTATTCAGTCACCATGGGGGAAACCTCTGAGGTGAAAGTGTTTGTTTACTGTGATTAATAAGTTCTGATTCACTGAAAAAAGAGATTTGATTCAATTTCAGATATCAGGCCTTAAAATTTGTCTCGATTCACGAGAATCAGTTTCAGTTCTCGCGAGTTCCTGTTGCGAGAATCAATTTTCAGTTCTTAAATATTTTGAATTTGATAGTACTGTTATGTGAGTGCAACATTTACACATGCCATAGTAAAAGACAAATGTCATAGTTTTTTTCAGAGAGTTTTCCCTTTATGGGCCCATTTTCCATTTTGTCGATTTTCTCACACATGTGCACGTAGAACACATGTTCCAACATACAGGCTTTTGGTGGTCTGGCTGATGGAAATTACAGTATCGTGGCAGTGGTGTCTAGTGATGTCTTGGCTGCCTACATAGGCAGCCAAGACTTCACTATACACCACTCCTAAGTGTAGTTCTTTTTACCTTATTATGAGGGGGCAAAGACAGAGCATTCTCTTGGCTTGTTAAAGCCACCTTTAGAATCTACGACAAGAATCAAATGAACATTTTGCACAAATCTAAGTTGATTCGCATTGTTTCCCTTGCGAGAATCATTTGCGCGAATCGATTCGGATTCGCACATGAATTTTAATCTCTGGATATCAAGTTGGCATTCAGTTGGATTCGGCATTCAGTTGGATTCGAAATTGACTTCCCAATTAATTTCCCTTTGAATCCTTTCATTAGAATATATCTTGGCATCAGTACCAGTCATATTTGTTGTCTCATAGTTCAGATGGAAATTGTACATAAATAATGCTGAAAGTGAAGACTGAGTGTAAATTCTTCTATATTAACATAAATAGCATCTGCACCCATGCTGCCACCCATGCTAACTCTAGTCTCATCAGTCCCTACCACTGTTGGAAGCAAATTTAAAGTTCGAAGTAATCATGATGATGTCCTGTGCAGTACAAGGTATGGGCAAGTAATGCATTCTTTTCTGTTTTTGAACTGTAACCCTTAATAGGTAATATTCCAGCAACATCATCAAGGCATGTAGTTGGAATATTTTATCAGTCGGGACTTGAGCCATCACTGTCTCAAGTCAGGTTCACAGCACCCCCTTTTCCCCAATAATAAACCTGATTCTTTGCAAGATTCGATTGGAAGCAAAAATATGTGATTCACAGGGATCTCATCCCACAACCAATACCAAAAAGGTCCTCCGAAGTAGAAAACCTAATCATGATTGACAAAACTTATTATTGTATTGTGGTTGCTTTTTAGCCATAGATGCTGAAAGCGACATGTTAACTGTCAATTATATGGTTGGTACACTTTGGTCAAGTGGCAACAGCAGACAGGAGGGGGGATGGAGCTGGTGATCATGAAGAAAAGTGGGAAATGTGGAAATTCAAACCAACAATTTTTCATGATTTATGGACGTTGCATAAAGGACATCAGCAAATATTATCTCATAAACCACAATTGTAATACAGTGGAACCCTGTTAATTGAATAGCCACTTTGGCAATGAAAATTATTCAATTAACATGAGTATTCAATTAACAGGGATTGTGCCACTTCCCTGTATTCTAGAGAGAAACTTAGCATTTATTCTATTATATATTGTTTGACAGAGCTCCATGAGCTCTGTTAAACAAGATATAATAGATTAAATGCCTGTATTGGATGTACTGATGCCAAATAGGTCTATAAACAAAGGAAAACTAGGGAGAGGCAGGGTAATTTCTCGACGGGTTACAAGATTTTTTATTCATATCCAATTAACTGGGCTCCACTGTACCAAGTATTTGATGACAAGATTTTTTATTCATTTAACATTAACAGGTCAAATTTGTACTGGAGGTATAGTAAATGGTTTTGTGTTGGGAAATTATATTCAGTTAGCATTGATATACAATTAAGAGATATCCAATTAAGTGGGCTCCACTGTATCCTCAATGAATTTCATAACAATGCTGGTATTTGTGGTGCCATTGGTGGTCCAAGTGTTGAAAATTTGTTTGTTTTTCTTGTGTAATTGTTCTTGGGCTGACCTTTCTTGTGAAAACTTTTCCCGGAAATCCATTCACTTTCCATAAAAATCACCCTCAAATTCCCTGAAATTTGTTTTCTCAAGTTAATATGCTGGGCTAAAAGTTACACAAAAATAATAATGGCCAATGGCCATTTACACTGAAAAGGATTTATTTGGCAAAAAAAAAATCTCCAGTGGGCAAATTTTTTGGCATCAAAAATAATCTGTAATAACCCTTTATCCAACCTTATTTGAAGATGCAACTTGAAAAAGAACTCTTGAATAAACATTGCTTTTGACCCTTCATTAGCATAAGGTCATGCCACTCTTTCTAGTGAGGGTTCATAAGCTATGTCTTTGAGACAAAAAATGCTAAAATAAACTTTTAATGGTAATTTTTTGTGAATAGTGCTGGTTTTTGCTGAAACATTGGGTGAAGGGTTAACTTTTTATCTAACATAGCAGCCAAAAACGGCCAGGAGATTTACCAAAATAAGCATATCACAACCTAAAAATATTGTACAAATGTCTCGATAAAACCATACAAATATAGATATCATTAGAACTAGCTTGACAAGCCGATTGTAATGATATCCATATTTGTATAGTTTTATTGAAAAATTGTGAGAATTTTTTTCAAAAAATGCCAAATTTAATTTATTTTTAAAAAATGCTCTGTTAGGAAAAGGGTTAAGGTATAAAACCCTCCTTCCCGAGCTGAGTTGGAAAAACAAATTGCCTGAGAACCAATAGCTGATGTGTTAGTTATGTGTTATTAATGGTCTGTTGCTTGCATTACCAGTATCTCCCTCAGACACACTAACCAGAAGAGAAGAAAATGATGTCATGTTTCAAACATTCAAACTGTTAGCTAATATATCAGGCTGGAAAATATATATAAATATATATATTTTGAAAGCAGACAGAAGTATCTGTATTTAAAAATAAACCAGTGGTATTATTAACTTCTTTCAGAGTTATAAATAAACCAGAAGTATTTTAGAAATTCTGGTTTTTACTATAGGTTTTTACTGGCCCTACTTTCCAACTCCAATGTCTTCAGTAGGTTTATCTCTTATCAGTATATATGTAGTACAATATAATTTCTTCAGGAGTCTCGGGCAATTGCTGCAGTGCTAAAACCTAGTTGAAAACTTCTGTTTATCCTTCATATATATAACATGCGTGGATCAAGGAGGGTTCTTGCAGATAATACCATAACTCATGTGTACAAATACCATAACTCATGCATGGGTCTTCTGCTATAAGAGCCTGTATAAATTAGCTTCCAATGATTAGAGAGGGTTTGCATATCCCAAATTGTTGCTACCACATGATTGTGGGGCCCCCACAAACCCTAAATTGTAGATCCTCCACTTCTCTAACACAAATTGTGAAGGAGGGATGCAGTATTTGTTTTAAAATACTTCAAATATTACCCCACAACCTAAAAATGCTTCATTGGAACAAGCTCAAAGAGCTTCTCCACCCTCTGAGCCCCACCTATTGCCTGTCTTTGAACAGTCTGTCTCTTTACCCTTTACGTAATGAATTGGATACATCCTCCCACGTAATTAACAAATTATTTATTTATTTATTGGTGTTTAAGGTCACATATTTCTGATCAATGGCTAACCATGACTGTGACAGTTTTACAGGTGGAGGAAGCCGGAGTACCAGGAGAGAACCACCGAGCAACGGCGAGCAACTGTCAGCTCCCCAACATACCAACTCCACACAAGCAGGGTTAGCATTGGTTGAAGACAGGTGCACCATCGACGTGCAGTACGCCTTAGTACACAACGTCACCGTGCCCCCACGTGGGCAATGGGGGTGAAGTGTCTTGCCCAAGGACACAACGCGGTTGCCGCATGTGGGATTCGAACCGAGGACCTCTCGGCTTGCAGCCTGCACCTCTACCAACTGAGCCACCGCGCCCCCAATTCACAAATTAATTGAAAGAAATATATTTTTCAATAAATATCAAGAACCATATCATGTGACCCCCTCATTGGAACGAGCTTGATGAGCTCATACCAGTGAGGGGTCCATAATATGGTTTTATTGAAATATTTTGTAAATATGAAGAAAAAAATTTAAAATAATAAATTTTGATATCTTGTACATTGGTTAATGGGTTAACCTTCTGCATACTATGTTAAAATATCAAAATTTCAGCCTACAGTGTTTTCCATAATGTAACTAGAAATTTAAATCACCGAAGTTAAGCAACATTGAGGCCGGTTAGTTCTTGGATGGGTGACCGATCGATTCGGACTCCCGCATTGTGTCCTTGGGCAAGGCTTTTAACCCTGATTGTCCATGTGGGGGCACGATGACGCCGTGTACTAAAGCATACTGCACGCCAATGGCTCGTATGTCTTCATCCAATCTAACCCTGCATGTGCTGCAGTGCAGAGTTATGATGTTGCAGAGCTGGTGGCTGCTCGTCATTGCTCAGTGGTTCTCTCCGGTTACTCCGTCTTCCTCCATCAGAAGACTTTCACCGACACAATGTGACCTTGGCTGTTAAAGTGTCATTAAACCTTAATAAATAACTAATTCAATCTTGTTTGACAGAGCTCCTTGAGCTCTGTCAAACTAGTCTGAATTGGTTAAATTCATAGCCTTCTTTATGTTTTGGAAGCAAAAATTGAAAAAAAAAAAAGAAGTAAATTGCAGTTTTTGTGCATAGTGCTGGATGAATTGTGCTGATATGTTAGGTAAAGGGTTAAGAGGGTGCCATAAGCTTAATGGAAGAAAATTTGGGATATTCATAAATTTAACCCTTTGATACTTTTGTACGTCTTGTGCTGTACGAAATCAAACAGATACTTTGTGGTCATCTGTTTTGTTATTAGTTTTCGTTTTTTTAAAGTTTTAACCTCAATTCCTATTTTCTCCCAAGTAGTGCTCAGTGACAACCCTTGAGCCATATGTTATCGCAGCTTAAAATACTAATATAATCCTGCTTTCAAGACTTCTTAACTGGTTGAGTGCTAGAAGCCACTATCGGGGCTTTCAAAAAACAAGGTTACCAGAGCAAAAGCCAACACTTTCCTTGCTTTTATTTCATATTCAGTCAAACACAAATAATATTTTGTTTATATAAATTTGTTTTATTACAAATTATTGGAGAGTACCTGTGGGCGCTCTCCAATAATTTGTAATAAAACAAGTTTTGAATAACAAATTCAGATCACGGGTAACTGCATTGTGTCCTTGGGCAAGGCACTTAATCCTGAATGCCCATGTGGGGGCAAACTGGCCCTGAAAACTAAGGCATACTGCACGTCGATGGTACATCTGTCTTAAACCAATACTTACCCTGCTTGTGCGGAGTTAATACAATGGGGAGTCTGACAGCTTTTTGCCATTGTTTGGTGGTTCTCTCCAGGTACTCCTACTTCCTCCACCGTTACAACTGTCCGACATGAGGTGTCCCTGGCTGTCAAAAGCATCGTTAAATGAATAAAAATTTCAAGCGGCAAATGTATCCCAAAATGAAAGTTATGAAAATGAGAATTTAACCAATTCAATCTTGTTTGACAGAGCTCATTGAGCTTTGTCAAACAAGAAGGAATTGATTTATTAATTATTTATTGGTGTTTAAGGTCACATATTTCTGCATGATGGCCAATCATGACCGTGACAGTTTTACAGGTGGAGGAAACCGAAGTACCCGGACCCTATGGGCACTCTCCAATAATTTGTAATAAAACAAGTTTTGAATAACAAATTCAGACCACCAAAAATAATCTAGCCATCAACCAGATAATCACTAATATGAAAAATATCTTATTATTTGTACTTCCTGACGTTTGGCGTCACATTTTGAAAAACGTTGGAAGAAACCCCCAGTGACGTTTGAACGTTAGGATAATTAAAGTCTCAAAGGGTTAAGATATTCTGAGCCAATTAGATAAGCTGTAAAACAATTAAGCTGGGAGCACAGTGGTTCAGTGGTAATGGTATTGAACTTCAAACTGAAAGGTTCATGGTTCGATCCCTGCCAGGGGTAACTGCATTGTGTCCTTGGGCAAGGCACTTCATCCCGATTGCCAGTGTGGAGGGCATGGTGGCACTGTGTACTAAGGCGTACTGCACATTGATGATGCATTTGTCTCTTCAACCAATGCTAACCCTGCTTGTGTTGAGTTGGTATGTTGAGGAGTCTGGCAGTTGCTCACCACTGCTTGGTGGTTCTCTCTGATGTACTCTGGCTTCCTCCACCCTTAAAACTGTCCAACACAAGGTGACCCCCTGGTTGTCGAAAGTGTCCTTAAATCCCAATAAATAAAATCATTAACTGGTAGAGTGCTAAATTATTTTTGGCCATCAAATCTTGTACACATGTCGTTGCTTTGTTACAATTTATGGGAGAGTGCCAATGGGCACTCTCCCATAAATTGTAACAAGGCAAACCTTTACAGACTAAATAATATCACTTTAAAGATAATACAAGGCATATCCACTGAATATGAGCCCTCAAGTTGTGGCACCTGCACTTCAGAATAAAGCCCAAATATGGGCTTCCAGCACTCTCCCAGTTAACCAACCTGAATTTTTTGGGACACAATGCAGTTGGGACTCAAGTCAAGCTTTTTGTAATTTTGCAACTCTTCATTGATACAGATGAGGATATTTTGATTCAAAGTGTTTCCCTCATATTTTCAAATGTTCATTTTGTATATTTTTTCTATAAGTTCTTGGCCTGGTCTTTCTGGTAAAAAACATCACAAAATAAAAAACATACTACAACATTTAAATTCTTTGAGGTAAATTATAACATCTGATTGCTTGAAAAATTGGTCAAAGTTGACCACTTCTTTTCATATTTGGTGTAAAATTTATAATTTTCAGGCATGTGTCACAAGAAAACTGTATTTTAGAATTTCTCCATATTCTCCCCTAAGGATATTACAACATCTATCTCCATTTAAAAAAGAGTAAGCACAGGGGTTTTCATTTCAGTTTTTTAGCTCACCTGACTGAAAGTTAGGATGGGTTGTAGTGATCACTCATTGTCCGTCGTCCATGAACATGGTGTTTGCACCTGCTCCTCCTAAACCGCTGAACCAACTTTAGTAAAATTTGAGGTGATTGCTTGTTGTGACATCGCATTTTGTTTTTGGTTCAAATCAACATGCCCAGCCCCATAAGGAGGGGGAGGGGTAAAATGCTCCAAAATTCTTAAAAAATCTTCTTATGAATCAGTGGGTATAATGACTTGATATTTGGCATGGAGATTCCTTTTGAGCTGTAGAATCAAGTTTGTTCAAACGAAGTTCATGAATCAATATCTGCCTTTGTAATTGGAGGCCGAGGGCCAAGATTTTTGGTCCCGCCTGAAGTTTCTATATTCTGAACTGATGGTCCGATTTGAACCAAATTTGATATGTGGTATTATTGAGTCATAAGTATTTGATTCAGGTACAAGTGTGTTAAAATGAAGCCCCTTGGTTCATATTTGGGCTCAATGCATTCAAATTTGATAAAATCGATTCCCTGTGTTCATATTTGGGCTGCCTATGTGAGAGCCAAAATTTTAACTTGGTATATAGTATAGTATGAGGGAATTTCTTTAAAAATATTCTTCCTCAGATTCACCAGATAGAATCCTTTCATATTTGGTATACATCATCTCTAGGTGGGTCAGATTCAAGTTTGTTCAAATCTGGTCCCTGGGTTAATATTTGGGCTCCCTATGAGAGCCCAAATTTTAACTTAGTGCAATATGAGGGAATTTCTTTAAAAATCTCCAGAACCATCTCTTAGAATGTTTTGATATTTGGTATACAACATCTCTGGGGAGGTCAGATTCAAGTTTGTTAAAATTGAGTCCCTGGGCTATTATTTGGGCTTTTTATGGGAGCCTGAATTGTAACTTGGTGCAATGTGAGGGAATTTCTTTAAAAATCATCTTCTCCAGATCCACCAGTCAGAATGCTTTTGTATTCAAATTTGTTCAAGTAAAGTTCCTTGGTTGATATTTGGACTCCCTAGTTTTGCATTACTGGAAAGCTGGGCATTTTGTCTGTGGTAGCATCCCAGTACTAGAAAAAAAATTATCTGGCATGGACAATAGAGATATAAATAATTAAATGACTTCATTCCTCTCTAGTGTTAACTAGCTATAGATGCTAATTAAATCCTTCTTTAAACAACTATTGTCAGGTGAGTGGCTCAGGTCCCATGGGGCCTCTTGTTTAAAATAGCATCACAAACAAAAATATTTGGAAGAATTCTCATTTTTCACCTGCAAACCACACAAACAGGTCTGGGTTAGACATTCAGTGTGCCGGTGTGCCCTTGATACCCACAGGTGAACTGCAGTTTGAATCAACATAAACAGCCCACTATTTTGACCATATTATCATTATTGGTCATTATTTACTAAATCCACCCTATCACAACATAAACTGATGGCCCAAATGGCCATTTGACTGATGAGATCCAAGGAAACCAGATATAACCCGTTAACTGGTAGAGTGCTATATCATTATGCCCTCGATTTGAAAAGTCGAAGGGGTATCTAGTGAAGACCTCTGTCTGTCCATTTATTCATCTGTCCATCCATCTTTCCATCCGTCTATTCATCCATCCATACCAAAATTTTCCCTTGTATCTCAGCCACTGCTACTCCAATTTGAATGGTATTTGGTGTTGTGATAGAGCATCATGGGTGAATGATATCTGTGTAGAGTAAGTTTCTTCCACACATTTTGTCCTGAGTTATGGCCCTTTTTCACTCTTTTGACTTAGAGAAATTTTTGCAGTTGAGGCATTAGCAGCGCTTTGCGATGCAGGCCTCTTGTTTTTAGTTGTCAAAATCTGTTTACATGTCTTTGCCTTGTTACAATTTATGGGAGAGTTCCCATAGGCACTCTCTCATACATTGTAACAAGGCAAATCCTTTCAGACTAAACAGTTTCACTTCAAAGATGATATGAAGCACATCCACTATATTTGAAGACTTTTAGTTACTGTACCTGCACTTAAGAATAAAGCCCAAATATGGTCTTCCAGCACTCGACCAGTTAATAGGAAGCATTACATATAAACATGGCAGTGAGCACAGGAACTCATTGGTTGTAGCATTGAACTTCAAACTGAAAGGTTGACTGTCAGTCCTGAGCAGTGGTAACTGTATTGTGTTCTTGGGCAAGACACAAATCCGATTCCTTACATGCAGGCACAGTGGCACTGCTTTCTTAGGTATACTGCACATAGATGTTACACCTGCATTCAACCACTGCTAACTCTGCATGTGCTGAGTTAATATGTTGGGGAGCCTGACAATTGCTCACCACTGCTCTGTGTGCAGGATGCCTATGTAACCAGTGCCACTGTGCCCGCATGTGGGCAATTGGGATTAAGTGTTTTACACAAGGACACAACACAGTTATCACAATAAACTGTCCATTGCCATGTTTATATTGTTTGTTTTGTTTTATTATGGTTTAGTGACACTTTCAGCAGCTAGAGTCACATCATTTTGGGAGTACATTGTATGGGTGGAGGAAGTCAGAGTACTGTGACAGTTATATTTATTTATATTTATTTATTGGTGTTTAATGTCACATATTTCTGCACAATGGCTAATCATGACCTCGACAGTTTTACGGGTGGAGGAAGCCGGAGTACCCGGAGAGAACCACTGAGTAACGGCGAGCAATTGTCAGCTCCCCAACATACTAACTCCACACAAGCAGGGTTAGCATTGGTTGAAGACAGTGCACCATCGACGTGTACTACGCCTTAGTACACAACATCACTGTGCCCCCACATGGGCAATGGGGGTGAAGTGTCTTGCCTAAGGACACAACACAGTTGCCGCAGGTGGGATTCGAACCGAGGACCTCTCGGCTTGCAGCCTGCACCTCTACCTACTGAGCCACCACGCCCCCACCGTGACAGTTAAAAGGGCTTTAGGTTCAGGAGGTTAATAATGAGTCTCTTTCTATCTTCCATGTACCTTACTTTTTTCATTAATTTAAACCCAAACCCCCAGCTACAAGACCAGAATATTGAATGAGTGCTTTGATTAAAAACCAGCTAAAAGTATTGAAGAAATTACATGCTGAAATTATGTCATTCACCATAAAATCCATTGATATGACTTGAGGTCTAATTGAACCTCAGATCAAACACTGGCGGTCTAGGACAACAGCTTGTCAATATCCCAGCAACAGGACATTGCATAAACAAGACATTTGAAGATACAGTTATTGTTGTTGGGAACGGATAATTTTTTCAAGTTTAAGAATTCCATTATTGTCACAATCGTAATACTCTCGATGAATTTCGTAACCCAGCAATGATGGTATTTGTGGAATAAAATTAGACTTTCTCAATCATTTCCTTTGTGTGCTTTCATTGTCAGGTTCAGAATTATTGGTGATCAGTTGAACACTAATGATCTTGACAAATGACATTTGCTTGTGTTCAACACAAAAATTCTTGTTTTACTATGAAGAGAGCCATTAACTCATAGAAATCTGGCAAGTTGGCAATATTTAAAATTAAAATTCTACATTTTGTGTTGGTAAAACTGGTTATATCTTCCAAGTCTGCTCCCATATTTCTACACTTCCACTATGATGAGAAACACTGTACTAGATACAGGCAGTATACAGGGCTCGAGTTAACTGGATTCGCATAGCGGTTTTCAAATCAATTTTCAACTTTTGTTAATCAATTTCACATGACAAAAACATATAAATAATTGCTAATCAAAATTTATCCAAGTTAGTAAACTGCTATTCAATTGTTAAAACTTAAATCGACCCCTGGCGGTATACCGTATTGTTCTGTATCAGTATCGTGTCAAGGTCGATTTACCATACCAAGGGAATCTTAACCCCCCTGCACACTGATGTAGAAATATCTAAAATTCAAAGTGCAAATTTTTCCCATAATGCAACTAGAAATTTAACCAATTCAATCTTGTTTGACAGAGCTCATTGAGCTCTGTCAAACAAGATTGAATTGGTTAAATTCCCAGTTGCATTATGGGAAAAATGACTACTTGAAATTTGGATATTTTGAGGGAAGGGAGTTAAAATACCAAAGTTTCGGTATTGGAAAATATTCCCATCATTTGCTAAAAAATAATAATCAGACAGCAGAACCTTTTCCGAAATGGCTGATAGGACTCCAAGGAGGAGCCCCATGGACTCTATGTTTCATAGGCACTTGTCACTGGTCACTTGATGTAACAATAAAGCTGAGAGAAAATACCCACAAGGTATTTTCTCTCGGCTTTATTGTTACGTCAAATGACAGGTGCCAAACTCCTGTGCCTTTTCCACCATTTTGACAAATACTACGGTCCTTATTTGTTACATCAGCCTGTCCAATCCCCACAAGTCTATGTATAGGTTACAGCATAGAAAATGAGTGATATTGAATATACAATCGCGAGAGTTAGTTAACGAGGACTTGTCCGAGTAACTAGCTCGAGCGATTGTATGTTCAATGTCACGAGTTTTTGTGCTGTAACCGACTTGTCACATTGATGTTTGCACAAACAATCAAAACACGAACAATCAAACACTCCACTGAACCCTTGTCTGACACGTGTCCATTCCCGTTTAATTAGTTAATTTCTTAAGCCAAACTTGCAAGACACATGAAGATTGATGGAAAGCAAGTGATATTACTTCATTTTTTCCGTTTCGTCATTGCGCTCAAAAGGTTGAGCGAGAAATTAAACGTTCCATTTATCATTAACACCCGGGTGTGGATTTCTTTCTTTAACTCTTTCAATAAAATCAAAAGTCAGGTAAATTCTCGTTTCTCTGTTCAAAACATTTTAGCACAGGTGCCCTTAATCTTTCCTCTCGGCTGTGTTTGTATTAGAACTGACAGGTTTCACAATCACTGTCTATTGTTCCTTGATTGGTAAAAGTGTGGCGATATATGTTGAATATCACACATGCTCTAACCAACTCTTCGAAATATATCACACACTTTTAACAAAGGCGTGACGTCATAACTATGTGACAAAAGTTGACTATGAGCATTCTGAGTCTCTGACTATTGTAGAAAGATGACCTGCAGCTGAGCAGTATACCAAAAATACTAGTCAATATTGGCATTTATGTCGGTATGTTGTCGATACCATGTACTACATCGATACTGTGGTAAATCATACTAAAAATAAAAATAAAAAAAGTTTCAATACAGCTCTACCCTACACTATAGCCATATCTTGAACTGGTAGAGTGCTGGAACCACATAGCTGGACTTTATTTGAAAATGCAGTAGCTGCAACTAAAAGGCTTTAGCTGCAACTTAAAGGCTTCATAATCTTTGGATGAGCTTTTAACATTATCCTCAAAGTGAAATTATTTAGGGTGTATGGATTTACCTTGTTACAATTTTTGGGAGAGTACCTGTAGACACCAGGGATGGATCAAGAGCATTTGCTCCTGTTACAGGTATGGGCACCCAAACTCTGGAGCCCCAGTGTCCCAAATTCCTGCAGGAAAATATAATTCAACTTTGAAATCAACCAGTTTGAAGCAGTTATTTTCAATATTTAATAGGAATCTAAACACATGCACTTCAAGACACATGCACTGGTCTAATCATCTGTATTAACCCCCTGCACTCTGATGTCAAAATATCAAAATTTTAAGTTGTCATATATCCCATAATGCATCTAGATATTTAGCCAATTCAATCTTGTTTGATAGAGCTCAATGAGCTCTGTCAAACAAGATGGAATTTGCTAAATTTCTAATTGCATTATGGGAAAATTTTGCACCTGAAAATTTTGACATATCAACATCAGTTTGTAGGGGGTTAAGACATCTAAATTTATTTGGGGACATCCTCAATTGAAAAACAGGTTTTCCCCAAAATTCCTAGATCCATCCCTGACACTCTCCCAAAAAAGTCAGAAACGTGAATAAATTTTGATGACAAAAAATAATTCAGCACTCAACCAGTTAACCCTTTACCTAACATGAAAAGCAGACGACACTTGCAAAAATAATTCTTGAATAACTAATTTTTTTCATTTTTCGAGCTCGTTCCAACGAGGGGTCATAACCTATGTTTTTGAGACAAAAAATGAAAAAAATAATGAAAATTAATTGGCGATTTTTGAGAATAGCGCTGGCCGGTTTTGGCCGTTACGTTAGGTAAAGGGTTAATACTTCTGGGAATTGTTGACCATCAGACATTCTTATCCAACTTTGATAAACTTGGCAGTTTGAGAACACATTCTTTAGCAAACAGTCATGAAGAATTTCTGTGGACAAGAGTCAAAATACCTTGCCAGTAGTTTCTAGTCAAGTCTTGGCTGCCAAGACTTGGCTTGAAATCAGTTTGAAGCTGCTAGGCTCACATGGTCTGTTGTAGAAGACAGTCTGGAAAATTACCCAGCCCTTTTCAGTTAACCCTTCGGGGCCAGGATAGTTTTATACATTTTCGCTCGTCTTTGAAATTAAAAGTCTACCTCCTGTTGTTTTGCTGTTATTTCTAATAAAGTCTTGGCTGCCAACAGAGGCAGCCAAGACTTGCCTAGAAACAACTGACAAGGTACTTAGAAAACAAGTTTTAAGTTTACCCAAAGAATGCATGTTGGGGCACCTGCTCCTTTGCATTAAAAAGTTATCAGAGTCGCAATTAGGCCTTTAAGGGCTAAAAGAGATTTGGTATTTTATGTGCATACAGATTTTAGAATCCTCTAGTTTATCAAGATTTACTCTGTTAGCATTTTTCACTCTCCTTATTTTCAAATCAGGTCGGGCGTGTTGAGGGTGAGGGAGATTGTTCGCCCCCGAAACAACTTGCCTGATACTCTTTGATAGGGCTCAGTGAGCTCTTTCTAAGAAAATATAATTTGTTAAATACTCTGTTGCATTATGGGAAACATTGTTGCTAATAACCTTGGTACATGTATGTTGATAATCAGGATGCAGACTCCCCAACATTAGGGCTTCCTTGATGAGCTTCATAATTTGTCCCTTCCTCAATGGAAATTCTGGAAAGTAGACTAGTGCTTGTTTACTGTGATAAACAAGTTACGCTTTACTGGTAAAATAGGACCTGGTAACCAATGCCTGCGGTGAATGTCCCCTAAAGTGGATAGAAAAGTTATATACCATAGGCTAAGTTTCACTTCGTACCTACCTGCCACGTGGTGGCATTGTGGTAACCGGTTCTCATCAGATCACCGAAGTTAAGCAACGTCGAGCCCGGTTAGTCCTCGGATGGGTGACCATCTGAGCGATCGATTCGGACTCCCGCATTGTGTCCTTGGGCAAGGCACTTAACCCCGATTGTCCACATGGGGGCACGATGACGCCATGTTCTAAGGCGTACTGCACGTCGATGGTGCGCATGTCTTCAACCAATCTAACCCTGCCTGTGCTGCAGTGTGGAGTTACGATGTTGGGGAGCTGGCAGCTGCTCGTTGGTTCTCTCCGGGTACTCAGGCTTCCTCCACTCGTAAAACTGTCACGGTCATGATTAGCCATTGTGCATAAGTACGTGACCTTAAAACACCAATAAATAAATAAATAACCTATGTCATGGTCATGATATAGCCATATATGCTGACTGTGACCTTTAACACTAATAAAAAAAATTGTTCCTTGCATGTCATCTATAATGCTTTAACATTGCAGATGTCACCTTGTTTTATTACACATCCATTCAACTTTAAACCCTTGTATTTAACGGAATAGCCGCTATGACATAAATGATTCTGTATTCAGTGGGTGATGTACACGCCACAACTTTTTTCCCAGCATTGTTCATACTAGTTCCTTTCCCATCGAGTCATTAGGTACACTTTGAAAAGTTTCCAAATTTCGTTACACAATTATCGACAGTCTTTCGCATTGTGTAAAAATGAAAATGTCCAAAGCAAAATCAAGTCGGTTCACAAAAAATTAGTTAACCAAATATGAGATAATATTTAAAAAAAAACCCAATCATTTCCAAACAGAACATTAACCCAGTCCCATGGCCGTCTTGTTTTGTGGATCCATTATATCTAAATTGGTCAACTTTATTTCGGTAAATCTTCGTACATCTTGACATTCTTCAAACTTCTTTTAAAAATGTTTTGCAAATCTGCACAAATTTGTACTTATATTTTTAGTAACAGTAATAGGCACTAAATGGTTAGGCGTGAATGGGCACCAGCCGAAGAGAAACATCGATACGAATTTCAACAAACACTGGTTCCAAAAAGGTTGTTTTGATTTTTTATCGTTCCATTTGATTAGTACAGCTTCAGTCAAAACAAACAGACTCTTCACCTTTGGGTTTAAACATCGGAATTAATATTTGTTTATTTAAATGAATTTTAATGCATGGGTTGTGTAATAAACACAGAACGCGATGTGTGTTTGATTCGGTGGGTGTTTTACATAACTCGTTGGAATGGTGTAATCATATTTTGCTTGAGCCTACGGCTCTTGCGAAATATGACTATGCCATTCCAACGAGTTATGTAGAACACCCACCGATTCAAACACGATGAGCGAAATATGATTACGCCATTTCAACGAGTTATGTAAAACACCCACCAATTCGAACGCACATCACGTTCAGTCTGTTTACTCAAGGGATGTATTAGCTTTCAAGTGAAATTATTTCATCCATATGAATTTGCCTTGTTTCAATTTATGGGAGAGTGTTAGTGGAAAAATTTAGCACTCTGCCAGTTAACGTTAACACAAATAACAGATAACTCTTATAGATAAGTAAAAATGTACATTTTTGCTTTCACAAACATAGCTTATGACCCTTCAGTGTAATGAGCTCATTGATCTCATTCCAGTGTAGAGTTGTACGCTATATTTTGGATGCAAAAATTGAATAAATTCAAACTTTGAATGTCAGTTTTTGCTTTTAGTGCTCTGTGGATATCACCGTTGCATTTGGTGAAGGGTCAAATATTCAGTCTGTCATTTTATTTGTTGGTCGAGTACTGGAAGCCCATATTTGGGCTTTATTCTAAAGTGTAGGTACAGTGGAACCCTGTTAATAGCCTCTTTGCCAATGAAAATTATTCAGTTTCCC
The DNA here is from genome assembly GCA_031216915.1 of Pictodentalium vernedei. NCBI lineage: Eukaryota > Metazoa > Mollusca > Scaphopoda > Dentaliida > Dentaliidae > Pictodentalium > Pictodentalium vernedei. Next base: position 401,639,310 of record CM062292.1, on the reverse strand, counting down.
TGTGAGAACTCGGGAAGTGAAGCAGTGCCTGTTCACTTCAGTAAACAAGCTCTGTTGTACTGGTAAAATAGGACCCAGTCACCAATTCTTGGGAGGTGCAAACCCTCTCTAAAATGGGCAACATGGCTTATTAATGCTCACCCTTGGTCTTGAGTTGAAACTCACATTGTGGTCATGATTAGCCATTGTGCAAAAGTATGTGACCTTAAATACCAATAAATAAATAAATAAATAAATAAATATTCAGTTAACAGGAGTATTCAATTAACAGAGATTGTGTCACTTTTCTGTGTTCTAGAGATAAACTTAGCATTTATTCTATTATATCTTGTTTCACAGAGCTCCATGAGCTCTGTCAAACAAGAAAAAATATATTAAATGCCTGTTTTGGATGTACTGAGGCCAAATGGGATTAAAAACAAAGAAAAACTGTGGAGAGTCTGGGTAATTTCTGAACAAGTTGGAAGATTTTTTATTCAATTAACAGGAGTTGACTCTATAACCTATATTCAATTAACAGGTCAAATTTGTACTGAAGGTATGGTAAATGGTTTTGTGTTGGGAAATTATATTCAATTGACTGGGTTATTCAGTTAAGAGATATCCAATTAAGTGGGCTGTACTGCAACTTAAATGTTTCATATCATGTGGATATGCTTCATATTATCTTCCAATGTAAAACTATTTAGACAGCGTGCATTTGCCTTGTTGCAATTTATGTCAACAAAAATAATTTATCACTCTGCCAGTTTATCATCTTCCAGTTCATCATCTTTTATGATTTTTTTAATAATATTTCCACTAACGCCTAAAAAATTAAAAATCTGTTTCCACATGGACTTTCTTTTTGCTCTCTTTTTATAACCAATGCAAACTTTAAAAAATAAATATTAAATGTTTTATGTCTGATATTTTACCCAAGTTAATAAAATTGATAAATGTTTCCCTGGAGTCCAAGAAAGCTTGGCAATGCTTAAGCATTGCAAAGCTGTCATGCACTCAAGGGACAAAGTACACCACCACTCATGCTATTCTGTTGATTATGAGACCAAAAACATAAACAAACCAAGAACATGAACTTTTGATGGCAAAGAAATAATTACAAAAATAAAATAAACCACCCACCCAAATGCAATTTAAAAAAAAAATGGCCTGAGAAACATAAGATCTACTTTGTGGAGCCTTATAACTCTGCCAGTTAGCTCCTAGCACCCTGGTAGTATTTGAAATTTTTCGGGCATTGACTCCATAATGCCCATGCAGCATGAAAAATTTAACAAATTATATCTTGTTTGACAGAGCTCAATGAGCTCTGTCAAACAGGATATAATTTTTTAAATCCTCAGTTGCATTGTGTGAAAAATTTGCTGCTGAAAACTTTGGTATTCTGACATCAGAGTGCAGAGGGTTATCATCTCTTGTTGCTATGGATCCATGACCTTTTTTATAATATTTACACCAATGTTATCTCATAAAAATTTATTACACTGGTTAGAAGCATTTATAACAAACATGCACTTTGAGTATATCTACTGAAACAAAATTTACCGCAGTAAATATAATTCACCTTTTGATTTCCAGTAAAGACATCAGTCGAGTTTTTCTTTGCTGGTTTTATTGCAGTCGTCACGAACCTGACATTAAAAAAAAAACCTAATCACTTTGTTAACAACAATTGATAGATGGCATTTGGGACTGTCAGTGACACATTAATATTCCATAGTAGTTCTCTTCCAGTGGAAACAGCAATTTGAAAATATATTAAAAGGACACCATTGTAACATTTAACAATGACCGACTGCTATAGTTCCTGATTAGAAGATTTAGTTACAGGAAGATGGCGTCGTGAGCTGAATGTGAATAAATGCATTCCTATCATCCATCTTTTAAGAGAGAAAATCATGGTACTGTTGATTGCACATATATTCCAAAACCCCATAATCCCCTGTCATGTGATTGTGGCTATCTTTCATTGTCTTCTGTTTTTTCAAACCCAGTTGAAATACTCCTGGTCCTGTCAGGGCCATGCCAAGGCTAAATGAAGTTGCAGGAACAAAATATTTTTTCTGCTGCAATTCCTCCTTATGTGAATTTGACTACACTAAGTACTTTTTGAGTGCCTAATTGGTAGAGTGATGAAAGACCATATTTGGACTTCATTATGCCCCCGATCTCCGAAGGAGGATTTGGGTGTATCTAATGGAGATCCTGTCCATCCATCCATCCTTTCTTCCATCCATCCATCTGTCCATACCAACTTTTTGTCCCCTGAAAAAAAAATTGGGGGGGGGGGGGGGGGGGGGCTATTAAAATAGACTGTCCATCCATCCGAGCAAACAAATCAGGTTTATGTGCCTAGTTGTACACAGTACTGTTATGTGTCTAGTCTGATTTATGTGACTAGCCACATAAACTTAGAACTAAGTAAAGAACTAACAAATGGCGTTTATGTGTCTAAAAAAGTAAGTTAAGCCTAGAAAAATAAAAAATCTGTTTCTCAGGCCCTCCCGCATGGTCCTTTTGGCTGCCGCATGCTCTCCTTTTATAACCAATTTAAACTTTAAAAAAAATAAAATTAAATGGTTTATATCTGATATTTTATCCAAGTTGAAAAAATTGATGAATTTGTCCCTTGAGTGCAAGAAGGCTTTGCAGTGCTCTAGCACTGCAAAGCCTTCTTGCACTCAAGGGATGAAATACACTACCACCCATGCTATTCTGTAGATTATGAGGCCTAAAACTTGAACCAAGAACACAAACTTTGGATGGCAAAGAAGTAATTACTGAAATAAAAAATAAAATAAAAACCCGCTCGCCCACATGCAATTTTACAAATAATGGCCTGAGAAACAGAAGATCTTTTTTGTGTGGCCTTATGTGGCTAAAATGTTTATTATGTGGCTAAAATGGTTTATGTGGCTAAAAAGTGGATGTTGTATTTTCAGGGGTTTTATGTTAGGGTAAGGGCTAGTGTTAAGGTGAGGGTCAGTAATCTAAAAGGGTTAGGGTTTGCTACCACCCAGAAATTACACTTAAGGCCTAAAAAAATAAATAACCTGTTTCTCAGGCCCTCCTGCATGGTCCTTTTGGCTGCCGCATGCTTTCTTTTTATGATGAATGTAGACTGAAAAAAATAAAAATTAAATGGTTTATGTCTGATATTTTGCCCAAGTTAAAAAATTGATAAATTTGTACCTTGAGTGCAAGAAGGCTTTGCAATGCTTTAGCATTGCAAAGCCTTCTTGCTCTCAAGGAACGAAATACACCATCACCCATGCTGTTCCGTAGAATATGAGGCCTAAAACACAAACCAAGAACATGAACTTTGATGGCCAAGAAATAATTACAGAAAAAAAAAATAAAATAAAAAAACGCTCGCCCGCATGCAATTTTACAAAAAATGGCCTGAGAAACAGAAGATCTACTTTGTGTGGCCTAAAAAAGAGTTTTTAATGGTTGTCCATGCATTTTAAATTCCTCAAATATTTTAGCCACATAAACCTGATTTGTTGGAGTGTATGCCTGTCCATCCATCCATCCATCTGTCCATCACCCATGCAGACATCTGTCTGTCCCACATTGGTTTCCCAATGATAACTTGAGTTATAGTTGACCAAATCAAAAGAGAGTTAGTTTGTAGGTGTATCAACATAAAATACAGGTCACATGCGAATTGGAGTGCAGTCAGACAATTTTTGCCAGAGTTTTGCCGTTATTTCAACTTTGAAAAGTTATTTGTTTTGGTTTCCCGAGGATAACTTTAGTTTTAGTTGACCAAATCAAATGAAATTTGGTATGTAGGTGTATCAATATAAAATAAGGTAAAGTTCGATTCTGTGTGCGGTCTGACAATTTCTGCCAGAGTTATGCCCCTTTTTTGACTTTCGAAAATTCTTTCTTTTTTAGCTCACTGGACTTTCAGTCAGGAGAGCTATAGTGATCACTCTCCGTCCGGCGTCCGTGAATATGGTGTTTGCGTCTTCTCCTCCCAAACTGCTGAACCAATTTAATTGATATTTGAGATAATAGTTTGTTATGACATCGCAATTCGATTTTGTTCAAATCAAGTTACCTCACCAATTGGTAGGGCCACACCCAAAAAGTGTGCTGAAATCTTAAAAAATCTTCTTCTCATGAACCAGCAGTAGCAGAGACTTGATATTTGGTGTGCAGCTTCCTTTTGAGGTGTAGACTCAGATTTGTTCAAGAGAAGTTTGTGGGGCTATATTTGGCGTCGTAATGGGAGGGGCAATAATATTTGCCCCTCCCAAAATTTCTATTTTCCAAACCGAGAGGCAAATTTGGACCAAATTTGATATGAGGGCTTATTGGGTCATAAGTACTTAATTTGTGCAAAAAAAAATTTTCCCCTCGCCCCATGGGAACTGCAGGAGCTAAAAATAGAAAAAATTCAAACGCCCATATCTCCAAAACTACACGGCACTGAGAATTCTTATTTGTTGTGAAGCTTCCTTAGGACTAACAGAATGGAATGGTCAAAAAAAAATTGCCATCGGTTTTATCATGGGGTACTTTTTGGGGACTTTGAAAAAGTGCTGAGTCAGCATTTTTTAACACTGGGTAATGGGAAAAACATATAAGACTACTTTTCACCCAAAGCACTGCTCCTAAAGCTTTCAGATTTCACATATAACATCTTTGGAAGATTGTTTCACATGTTTATTGAAATCAATTCCCTGGGTCCATATTTGGGCTCTCTATGGGAGCCCAAATGTTTAAATTAGTGCAGTATGAGGAGTATTTTTTAAAAATCGTCTTCTTCAGATCTACCAATAAGAATCTTTTGATATTTGGTATGCAGCATCCTTGGGGGGGGGGGGGGGGGGGGGGGGGGGGGTGAGATTCAAGTTTGTTCAAGCCAAGTCCCTGGGTTCATATTTAGGTTGAAAATTTGGGCTCCCGTTGCAGACTTAGAAATTTTGGACCAAAATCCGGAAATTTTTGTTGTTTTTTTATGCTTTTCGGTCAATTTTAAGACAAAAAAAAAAATTTTTTTTTTTACACTGAAAAGTTGGGGTCCGAGTGGGAAATTTCTTTGTTGTTGACCAAAATCCAGAATTTTTTTTTGTTTTTTATGCGTTTCGGTCAATTTTAAGACAAAAAATTTTTTTTTTTTTTACACTGAAAATTTGGGGTCCGGGTGGGACTACCAATAAGAATCTTTTGATATTTGGTATGCAGCATCCTTTGGGGGGTGAGATTCGAGTTTGTTCAAGCCAAGTCCCTGGGTTCATATTTAGGTTGAAAATTTGGGCTCCCGTTGCGGACTTAGAAATTTTGGACCAAAATCTGGAAATTGTTTTATATTTTTTATGCGTTTCGGTCAATTTTAAGACAAAAAAAAAAAAAAATTTTTCTACTGAAAATTTTGGGTCCAGGTGGGAAATTTTTTTGTTGTTTTTTATGCGTTTCGGTCAATTTTAGGACAAAAAATTTTTTTTTTTTTTACATTGAAAAGTTGGGGTCCGGGTGGGACCAAAATCCGGAGATTAGTTTTTTGGTTTTTTATGCGTTTTAAGAAGAAAAAAAAAATTTTAGCTGAAAATATTTTGTTTGGGAAAAAAATCTGTTTTTTATGCGTTTATATCAATTTTGGGACGTAAAAGTGCAGGAACTGAAAATAGAAGGAAAATCCTGTGTATTGTGTGGACACAATTGCTTCATCTAGTTGGTATATGCTTTTCTTAGGAGGGGCGTATGCAGCTTATTCAAGTCCCTAGTTTGATATTTAGACTACCATGTCGGGTGAGCACCCTCAGGCCCCCTGGGGCCTCTTGTTTGTTTCCCGATGATAACTTTAGTTGTTGTTGACTGAATCAAATAAAATATGGTGTGTTGGTGTATCAACATGAAATACAGGTGAAGTTCGAATCAGGGTGTGGTCTGTCAATTTTTGTCAGAGTTATGCCCCTTTTTCGACTTCAAAAATTCATATTTTTTTGGTTTCCTGATGATAACTTTCGTTGTTGTTGACCGAATCAAACAAAAATTTGGTATGTAGGTGTATCAACTTAAAATACAGATAAAGTTCAAATTGGGGTTTGGTCTACATTTTTGTCAGAGTTATGTCCCTTTTTCGACATTGGAATTTTTTTAAACAATCAAACATTGATACCTTGAATTTCACACTTTCTTTTTGGGGGATGTGTGGCCAAGCGGCCTTTTATTGGATTATAATTTCAAAGCCATCAGTTGGATTTGGATCTCCTTTGGTATGCATATACCCACATGGCGAAACAGATATGCACAAGTAACGGGTTTCGTCCAATAATTATTCCCAGAGTTATGACCCTTTTTTCACTCTTTCAATTTCGAACAATTTTTCTTGACCTCTGCATTGCATGGATGGCTAGACAATGCTTCATTTTGATTTTGGTGCACCAAGCCAGTTGAACATGGCTGCCATAGCATAATGCCACTGTCAGGGGGATATGCCACGCTTTGCGTTGCTCTTGTTCTGCATGCAGATACCCCAACCTGAATTTTCTGTGGATGTACGTGAATCATATTATCTTTGAAGTGAAATTATTTAGTTGTCAGGAATTTGCCTTGTTATAATTTATGGGAGAGTGCCTCTTGGCACTCTCCCATAAATTGTAACAAGGCAAAGATGCACGAATAAGTTTGGACAACCAAAAATAATGTATATTAGGAAATAGGAATGTTTTTGTTGACATTTATCAGGAAATGATGGATTGGTGGGGGGGGAAGGGGGTTTGAGTCCCAACAATCTCCTATCCCATGGCTATGCCATCAGATACCATTGGCACTCTGTATGCAGGTGGAGTGGGAATTTCAAGTGTCTTGAGTTGTATTTTTGCAGAAAAAAGAAAAACCAGTCCATTTTTGTATTTGGGGAGAATTGTGCATTATTTGGAAGTCTTTTTTTTTCTAAATGTTTTTCACGTGTTATGGCAGTCCTGGTAATTCATCCTTGTTTCGTCAGCAAAAAAATTGCTGTGGAAAACTGGTGCTTCTATGGCAATTGTTGTGAAGCCTGTTCGATTGGGTAAAAATCATTAAGGGGCAGGGCATAATATATCCCTTTCCACAAGATGCATATTTTATCATTTTACACTTACACACTGCTTCCTTAAATGTGTAGGTTATCTCAGATAGCAGATCTTTCAGTGGCCAGGGTTATATACAGAAAAGCCTTTAACAAAATGTAGCAGTAGTCAACAATTTATGCTTGACAGTAGTACCAGACTATTGCCTCATTATTGCCAGAGTTGGCATGGTGACGCTGTGTACTAAGGCGTACTGCACGTCGATGGTGCACCTGTCTTCAACCAAGGCTAACCCTGCTTGTGTGGAGTTAGTATATTGGGGAGCTGACAGCTGCTTGCCATTGCTCAGTGGTTCTCTCTGGGTACTCCGGCTTCCTCCACCCGTAAAACTGTCGTGGTCATGATTAGCCATTGTGCAGAAATATTTGACCTTAAAACACCAATAAATAAATAAATAAATAAATAAATAAATAAATAAATAAATAAATAAATTATTTATAAATAAATAAATATTGCCAGAGTTCTATATTAACCTGGCAAGAAATGAGGTACTAATCTCGCATTTCAATGGATGAGCAAGAAAGTTAACATGAAATGGCACATTCTCCTTGCCCAATAAAGGGTGTGACCCATTTGCGGATCTAATAATAAAGAGAATGCATTATTATTTTAGGCAAAAAACAATATGAGGCGAATAACCCAAACCGAAAACAACCCTGGCCTCAACTGTTTTAATTGCCAAATCTCTTTTTTCCCAAGAGACGTGGGAATTACTACTTTTACTTGTAGAAACAGATTTGAGAAGTCTAGGAAGTTGAGCAGTGCTTTTTATCTGTGGAAAGCTAGTTCTATTTTACTGCATGGTACTGTTGGAATCAGGGGTGGCGCCAGGGATTTCTCGACAGGGGGGCTGACCTCTCCGACAGGGGGGGGGCTATGTTAGCCCCCCTGTCGAGATTATTTAACCCTTTACCTACATGTAACCTGAAAAGCAGACGACACTTGCAAAAATAATTCTTGAATAACTAATTTTTTTCATATTTTGTCTCAAAAACATAGGTTATGACCCCTCGTTGGAACAAGCTTGACGAGCTCGTTCCAGTGAGGGGTCATAACCTATATTTTTGAGACAAAAAATGAAAAAAATAAAGAAAATTAATTGGCGATTTTTGAGAATAGCGCTGGCCGGGTTTGGCCGTTACCTTAGGTAAAGGGTTAAAGTAAACATATTATAATAAGGTCGGGAAATATTTCATCTATAAAGCCAGTTTGATGAACGACATTAAGGAATTTCATAAGACTCACTATTCTCTATCTAAGTTCCAGTGCTGCACGGGTTCGAGACAGACAAGACGAGATATCTACATTCGATTGTCGGAAATTTCTCGTGAAGTCGGGTTTACGAGACTCTCCGACGGACTGACTAAAAATCTCCGAAGAGGGGGGAGCTGGTCCTCTCTGATGGAGGGCTCTAATCCCCCTGACAGCCACCCCGACCCCTCTCCCCCCCAACTACCCCCCCCCCCCCCCCCCCACCCTTGGCGCCACCACTGGTTGGAATGCCAACTTCAACTGGTAGAAATTTAATCAGCTGTTTTAATTTCCAAATCCCATGATATAGTATTGTTTCAAATTTTTTTTTTAAATAATTATTTTCTACTGCTTCTACTTTAATTTGTATGAAGTGTTTTATATTATTTTATTGGGGTTTAACTGGTAGAGTGCTGAATTATTTTTGGTCATCAAAATTTGTTCACGTTTCTTTCTTTGCCTTGTTACAATTTATGGGAGAGTGCCCATAGGCACTCTCCTATAAATTGTAACATGGCAAATCCTTACAGTCTAAATATTTTCTCTTCATAGATGATATACAGCACATCCACTGAGTGTGAAGTCATTAAACTGAGGTACCTGCAGTCAGAATAAAGCCCAAATGTGGGCTTCCAGTACTCTACCAGTTAATGGTACTCTGGTTTCCTCCACACATTAACTTTCGACAACCAGGGTCACCATGTCAGCCAGTTTTATGGGTGGAGGAAGCCAGAGTACCCAGAGAAAACCACCAAGCAGCGGCGAGCAATGGTCAGAATACCCAATGTATTAACTCCACACAAGCAGGGCTAGCATTGGTTGAAGACACAAGTGCACTATCGACGTGCAGCAAACCTTAGCACGCAGCACTAACATGCTGCCACGTGGACAATCGGGATGAAGTGCCTTACCCATGGACACAACGCGGTTACTGCAGGTGTGGCCAATACATTAGGTAAAGGGTTAAAATCAGACAAAGTTTATTATTCCTGAGATAATTCTCCTCTTTAACATTTCAGTCTGTAATGAAATAGTACGAGACAAGTACTGGGTCAGTCTTATCTTGAGGAATGCCGATTTCCCAGTTATACAATTACAATGCAGTTGGTGTGTAGGCGTATTTACATTACATAATCATGCAGACTACCTTAGTCTAGAGTTTGTGACTCTCCTGAGCTTTTGTTTATGTATGTAAACAACTTCGGATTCACCACAGCCTCTGAACCAATCAAAACTGTTAACTAACTTCCATCTTACACTGGAAAAACAATTAGTGGTTTTGTTTTTTTTATCTCAGGAAGAATGATACTATTTGAATTTGGATGGAGTATTTAACCCTCTACACTCTGATGTCAAAATGGCAAGGTTTTCAGAAGCAAATTTTCCCAAAATGCAATATGCTATTTAACCAAATATACCTTGTTTGAAACAAGATATAATTGGTTAAATTCGTAATTAACCCTTTACCCAACAAATCGGCCATATTGGCCCACGTAATGTGCAAATTCAGCAGCTGAAAAATATTCTTTCTCAAAAAATTTCAACAAAACCATATCGTGTGACCCCTTTTTGGAACATGCTCATCAAGCTCGTTCCAATAAGGGGTCACATGATATGGTTTTGTTGAAATTTTTTGAAAAATTTAAAAAATGATTTTTAAAATACTAAATTTTGATATCGACTGCATTGGGTAAAGGGTTAAACAAGTGAAAAACAGCGTGACTGGAGAAAATTCAGTTGCATCACCAGCGTGCTAGGGGTTAACCATTTTCAGTCTCTTGTATGCTGGTGGTTGTTTAGTGGTATAATTGTGAAGGGTGGGTGGTGACATTGCCAGTATATGCATAGCTAATTCCCCTACCCTCTTGAATATTCTATAATCCTATAACCATTCATGAAATCTGGCATAGTTTATAATTATATCCCCCTCCCCATCTTGAAAAGAATGGTGGTATACTGGATCATATGCTTCCATCTGTCCATGCAGCTGTGCATTCTTCCATCCCTGCATCTATCTGTCCACAATGATATTTTCACAGTAAGTTGATGGATTTCACTGAAATTTGGTATAAGCAATCCTTGTGTCAAGCCGCTCCTGCACATGTTATAAAAAAGTTGCCCACATATTTTTCACCAGAGTTATTTTGCATAGTTTCATGTATGTGTGTGTGTCGGGGAGGGGAGGGGGGAGCTGAGACAGGTGGGAAGGGGGCATAATCCTTTTGATTTTTCCTATAAGAATAATGTCAGATCATAATTGGATGCTATGAATTCAATACTTCATTTCTAGCATTATTCAAAATGATTTATCACCAGTTCTCTCACATGCCAAGTATTCTGGAGTAATTTTGGACATGGGTTTACTTGTCTGCTATAAGTGTAAAATAATAGTGAAAGAGAATCATTGATGATTGGGAGCATGGTGGCTCAGTGGTTAGAGCATTGAACTTCAAACTGAAACGTCCGCAGTTTGGTCCTGACTAGCAGTAACTGCATTGAACCCTTGGGCAAGACACTTAATCCTGATTGCCCATGTGAGAACGCGGTAGGGCTGATGGCTAAGGTGTCCTGCATGTCTGTTCTTATGCCCAAGTTGAAGAGTTTAACAGTTGCTTGCCACTGGTCACTTGTTCTATGTAAGTGCTCTGGTTTCCTCCACTCATTATACTGTTAAATAGGATATGACTGTGGCTGTTGAAAGTGTTGTTAAACCCCAATAAACAAACATTTTATAAATGATATAAACTGGAAACCGATGCCTGGGGTGTGAGTTATCTAAAAGGACAACATTTGTGTAAAAAATTGGTTAAACTTAACTCTTAGAAGCCCGGAGTCGAGTTTTCTTGCCTGTGATGTAATACAGCAGGTAATCTGGCTGTGATGGTTTGGCAATCTTTGGGCTGCGGGAGAATTAAACATTGAGCAGGTGCTTCTAGTCAAGTGTCATCTGCCTATTCAGGCAGACGACACTTGATTAGAAGCACCTGCTTTACTGTAGGTTTTTTGCCGTATGTCATGTTCAATAAATTCATTCTGATTCCCTGGCTTATAACAGTTAACTTTATACTTGTGCAAATGTGGTAGATGCAGAAAGTGACTAGAGATGGGAGGTATTGGAATTTTGAATTTGGTATCGGTTTCAGTATTTTTACAAGGGGAGAGGGGGTGGGATATTCTGCAGTATCAGTTTGGTATTCAGTATCTGACATGACTGAGCTTTGCTGATAGCACCAAAGGGGAATTCACACCAGGAAAATACAGAATAAGTTGTTCTGGTATCATTCAACCACAACACCAGAAATGCCTCTGCCAATGACCACAACATCAGCATTCTATTGCCAACACAAATCATATCTACAGTTATTTTGTGACTTTTGAGCCAACTGTAACCTTCAAAGGCCTATTTCAGGCGTTTTTTTTCCTTAAACTGTCCTGTTGATGACAGACAAAACACCTACGCAGTGATTTCTGGTCAAGTTTTGGCAGTCTTAATAGACTTGACTAGAAATCACTGCTAATAATATGGACATGTACAGGTCTGTAGACAAGTGAGAATTCATGACAATTGCCCATCCCCTTTTTTGTTAACCCCCCTCCACACTGATGTCGAAATATCAAAATTTCAAACTGTGAGTTTTCCCCATAATGCAACTAGGAATTTAACCAATTCAGTCTTGTTTGACAGAGCTTATTGAGCTCTGTCAAACAAGATTGAATTGATTAAATTTCTAGTTGCTTTGTGTGAAAACATGCATCTTGAAATCTCAGTATTTTGACATCAGAGTGCAGAGGGTTAACAAAACTGAAAAGAAAATCAATCACTTCCTTCAAGAAAATGAAGACTTCCACTGCTATCAAGCCTCAACAAGGCCTTATAAAAGGTGAATGTGGGGAAATTTTAATATACAGAAGGTTTCGATATTCAAAGATTGGTTCCATTCATTTCAGTATTCCAATGATTTTGGTATCGCTTTGGTTTTTCGGTATATTGCCCATCTCTAAAAATGACCTTAAACTCCTGTAAGCAGCAAACAATTAAATTGAGAAAATTCCGATGGGGAGAGTGGGAAAAAATGTCTAGGGTAGGGTGAGGGGAAAGTTGTAGAGGTGGTGGCATTGATCCTGTTAACACCAGTTTCCATCAACCATTTGCACCATTGTTTTTCTTTTTCATGGTGACATGGTATCAGTTCCCCTCTTTTTGTCTTTCTCTTTTTTTCTTTCCCTGAATATCTACAGCCATAACTTCATTGCAATCTCGATCTCGAATAGTGTAAATGTTTATTCTCATGTGTATATATTGAACAAATGCTGCATTTACTTCCTAATCATGTAGACAAGGGAGAGGGCGTGTCTTAAGTGTTAGGCACTTGTTGTCCAATCCTTTTTGTTAATTTTGACAAATAAAATATGTTTAAACTAAACTATTTGCACTGTTACCCTTTACCTGACATGAAAAGCAGAAAACACTTGCAAAAAAAATTCTTGATAAACTAATTTTTTTTGTTTTTTGTCTCAAAAAATAAGGTTATGACCCCTCATTGGAACGAGCTCGTTGAGCTCGTTCCAATGAGGAGTCATAACCTACATTTTTGAGACAAAAAATGAAAAAATAATGAAATTAATTTTCAATTTTTGTGAATAGCACTGGCTGGTTTTGGCCATTACGTTGGGTAAAGAGATAATGGACATATCTGTCAGCATGATTTACAAAACTAGCCATTCCAATTTTTTTTTTCAAGTTTCATTTCTAAAACATAGCCCCACCGGCCATTGGAATGAGGAATGATCTCATTGAGCTTCTTCCGTTGATTGTATTTTGGATGTGAGAGGGTTGGAATGTAACTGTGAGGGAACACAGAGCAAGATGTAAAATTACAATGCACAACATAGTGTTATTTATGTCTTCATCTACCAATAATTTATATTATAAATCACTTATCAAGTTTCTATCTGGAGAGTGCAGTCTGCATGCTTGCATAATAAATTGGATTCTCTGCTCATGATTTCCATTAAGTGTCACTGGGTGCAGACGCTGAGCTCGTGTGAAGTCAGTACCCACATTAGATCATAAATTCTTTCCTGATTACACATGCTTAGAGTGTACCACCATTTAACTAGTGTTTACTGCTACCACAATCTGCATATGACATGTTCTTTCGGTACTTTTAGGATTAACTTTCTGTCTCCTAATAGTGTATTAACTTATCTTATCACTCAATTAGGAAAATTGGAGATTTACTCCATGTTTACCCCTTACCCAATGCACACAATATGGAGGCAAAGTGGCGCTGTATAGCAAGGCGTACTACAATATGATGGTGTACTTGTCTTCAACCAATGCTAACCCTGTTTGTGTGGAGTTAGTGCATTGTAGAATCTGACAGTTACTTGTCTTTGCTGGGTGGTTCTCTCTAGGTACTCCAGCCTTCTCCACCCATAAAACTGTCTGACATGAGGTGACCCTGGCTGTAGAAAGTGTTGTTGACCCTTTACCCAAGGTAACGGCCAAAACCGGCCAGCGCTATTCTCAAAAATCGCCAATTAATTTACAAAATATTTTCATTTTTTGTCTCAAAAACATAGGTTATGACCCCTCGTTGGAACGAGCTCGTCGAGCTCGTTCCAACGAGGGGTCATAACCTATGTTTTTGAGACAAAAAATGAAAAAAATTAGTTATTCAAGAATTTTGTTTGCATTTGTCGTCTGCTTTTCATGTTAGGTAAAGGGTTAAACCTCAATAAATAAATAAATAAATAATGCACACAATATAAAAAAAAATGATTTTATTATTTTTCAAATCTTTCCAGAAATGTCAACAAAACCATATCATGTGACCCCCCTCGTTGGAATGAGCTCATTCCCATGAGGGTATCATGATATGGTTTTGTTGCCTTTTTTTTTTAATAAATTTTTTCAGCTGTTCAGTTTGTAAATTATGTGGGCTTGTGCCGTCGATTTGTGAGGTGAAGGGTTAACCCTTACTTGGGCCCTGCCATTTTCGAGTCATTTTCGAGTCAAATTGAATCGTGGAGAGGATTTGGATATGCATTGAATCTCTAATCGAAATTCAAATCGGATCTCACCTCTTTTCAAGTTGTAGATAGTGCACCTTCTAACAACTATTGTTTATTGCAAGTAGTGTTAGTATCCACTCAGGGTGTTTTTAATCCTACAAATTGTCCCTCTACTCCCCCACCCTCTCCCCCCACCCCTACTTGAGACATATTTGCTTAGCTACTTCTTATGTGTACCCATACCATGTATGGTACACATAATGCCGGCATCCGGGGTGGCCCTCCATCGTTTGTCCATCCTTTGTCTGTCCGTCTGTCTGTCTGTCCATCTGCCATACCGTTCATCTGTCCGTCTGTCCGTCCGGTGTCCATATCCATTTCTTTGGCATTCGATAACTTCAAAAATATTGCTTGGATTGTTAAATTACTTTATATTTGTGTTCAGGTTACTGATGTGCCGAGCTGTATAGTCCTTCAAATTAAGAATTCTTCCAATCCCTTTGGCATGAGATAACTCAAAAAATATCAATCCATTTGTCATGTTACTTCATATATGTGTTCAGGTTACTGATGTGCCGAGCTGTATAGTTTTTGGTGTAAATCTGATAATTTGATCCTGTGATATTAACCCTTTATCCTTCAAATTGAGAACTCCTCCAATCCATTTCTTCGGCATGCAGTAACTCAAAAAATATTAATCCGATTATCAGGTTACTTTATATATGTATTCAGGTTACTGATGTGCTGTGCTGTATAGTTTTTTATGTAAATCTAATAATTTGGTCCGGAGATATTAACCCTTTATTCATCATATTAGGCACTCCTCCAATCCATTTCTATATGTACCCATACGGGAGCGCGGTGGCTCAGTAGGTAGAGGTGCAGGTTGCAAGCCGAGAGGTCCTCAGTTCGAATCCCACCTGCGGCAACCGCGTTGTGTCCTTGGGCAAGACACTTCAACTCCATTGCCCGCGTGGGGGCACGATGACGCCGTGTACTAAGGCGTACTGCACGTCGATGGTGCGCATGTCTTCAACCAATCTAACCCTGCCTGTGCTGCAGTGCGGAGTTACGATGTTGGGGAGCTGGCAGCTGCTTGTCATTGCTCGGTGGTTCTCTCCGGGTACTCCGGCTTCCTCCACCCGTAAAACTGTCAAGGTCATGATTAGCCATTGTGCATAAATATGTGACCTTAAACATCAATAAATAAATAAATAAATAAATAAATATATGTACCCATACCATGTATGGTGTACATAATGTCGACATCTGGGGTGGCCCTCCGTCATACAGCTTTCTACTAGTTGCACGTATGGGTACACATCTGACAATTTAATCTGCCTATTTTTTCATTTTCTGCCTCCGCAACACAACTTATGGGTCCTCATTGGAACAGGCCCATTCCAATAAGTCATTCCATTAAGGGGTCATAAGCTGTATGCTTTAGAAACCACAGAGGAAATATTTTGTTATTCAGAAAAAAATATTTCAAGTGAAATCTTCATTTCATGTCAGGTAGAGGGTAAATGTAAACAGTTTTAAACTAACACTTTGTTTTTGCATGATAAATGTCATTTTTTCTCATAATGCAACTAGGAATTTAATCAATTCATTAGGGGTACTTTGACTCCGTGGTTATGGCATTGGACTTCAAACCTAAAGGTCTACCATTCAATTCCCAATAGGGGTGTCCTTGACCAAAGAGCTTAATACTGATTGCCCACATGGGGGCAAGGTGGCACTGTGTACTAAGGTATCACGTCGATGGTGCACTTGCCTTCAACCAATGCTAACCCTACTTGTGTGGAGTTAGTACGTTGGGGAATCTGACAATTGCTCGCTGCTGCTCAGTGATTCTCTCCAGATACTCTGGCATCCTCCCCCTGTAAACCTGTCTGACACGATGCGACCCTGATGCCATAAATAAAAAAATAAATAAATGTCACATTAAACTCCCTACACACTGATGTAAAAATACTCAAGTTTTAAGCAGCAGATTTTTCTCATAATGCAACTATGGATTTAATCAATTCCTTGAAGGCGCGGTGGCGTTGTGGTAACCGGTTCTCGTCGATCACCGAAGTTAAGCAATGTCGAGCCCGGTTAGTCCTTGGATGGGTGACTGTCTGAGTGATCGATTCGGACTCCCACGTTGTGTCCTTGGGCAAGGCACTCAACCCCGATTGTCCACATGGGGGCACGATGACACCATGTACTAAGGCATACTGCACATTGATGGTGCGCATGTCTTTAACCAATCTATCCCTGCCTGTATTACCATGCGGAATTACGATGTTGGGCAGCTGCTCATCGTTGCTCGGTGGTTCACTCCAGGTACTTCGGTTTCCTCCACCTGTAAAACTCACGGTCATGATTGGCCATCATGCAGAAATATGTGACCTTAAACACCAATAAATAATTAATAAATCAATTCCTTCTTGTTTGACAGAGCTCAATGAGCTCTGTCAAACAAGATTGAATTGGTTAAATTCTCATTTTCATAACTTTCATTTTGGGATACATTTGCCGCTTGAAATTTTTATTCATTTAATGACACTTTTGACAGCCAGGGAACCTCATGTCGGACAGTTATGATGGTGGAGGAAGCCGGAGTACCTGGAGAGAACCACCAAACAATGGCAAAAAGCTGTCAGACTCCCCATTGTACTAACTCCGCACAAGCAGGGTAAGTATTGGTTTAAGACAGATGTACAATCGACGTGCAGTATGCCTTAGTTTTCAGGCCATTTTGCCCCCACATGGGCATTCAGGATTAAGTGCCTTGCCCAAGGACACAATGTAGTTACCCATGGCAGTGATTGAACCGTGGACCTCTTGGTTTGAAGTTCATTGTCGTAACCACTGAGCCACATCACTCCTGAAATTTCTATACTTTGATGTCAGTGTACAGGGGTTAAAAAAACATTGTATGACTCAAATCACAGAAATAATTTTTTTGAATGACAAAATTCAAAATACCATACTACCTCAAGCGTGTGATTTATTTACAGCACATTTAAAGTTTAATATTCTTCAAAATCTTGAATGAAGTGTAACTAATATTTGTATCAGGTATGTTTAATTCATGAATTTTGTAAGAAATCGTTTCAGACTAATGTGTTAGTGTAAATCAGACACCCCCAGTATCAGAACTTTAGAAATTCTTTTGTTTACCTTGGATGCTTGACCAACTTTTGGTGTTGAATGAGGCTCTGTTCGAAGTTGATAAACACTTCAATGTGCAGTCAGTTTTACCTCAAAGTATTTTTCCGGTGGTATTGTCAAAATTCTGCATATCTAAAGGAATAGGTATTTTAACCCTTTGAGACTTTAATTATCCCAACGTTCAAACGTCAATGGGAATTCAGTTTCTTGAACGTTTTTCAAAATGCAACATCAAATGTCGGAAAATACAAATAACAAGATAATTTTTCACATTAGTGATTATCTAGTGGAGGGCTAGATTATTTTTGGTGATCTGAATTTGTTATTCAAAACTTGTTTTATTACAAATCATTGGAGAGTGCCCACAGGCACTCTCCAATAATTTGTAATAAAACAAATTTATATAAACAAAATATTATTTGTGTTTGACTGAATATGAAATATAGGCAAGGGAAGTGTTGGCTTTTGCTCTGATATGCCCATTTTTTGAAAGCCCTGATAGTGGCTTCTTGCACTTAGCCAGTTAAGAAGTCTTGACGGTAGGATTATGTCAGTATTTTAAGCTGCGATAACATTTGGCTCAACGGTTGTCACTGAGCCTAATTGGGTAGAAAATAGGAATTGGGGTTAAAACTTAAAAAAATCGAAAACTAATAAAACAAATGACCACAAAGCATCAAGGCGCTGTTTGATTTTGTCCGTCATAAGACGTACAAAAGTATCAACGCGCTGAATGATTTCGTACGTCATAAGACATACAAAAGTATCAAAGGGTTAATATCAGTTCTAAAAACAATGTTTCTCTGGTATTGATTTCATATATTTCATAGATATGATGACTTTTGAGATGTGTGCCTCTGCTGTGCAAGCCAGAAAATAAGCAGACTGTCATCTGCAAAATGAGGTCCCAAGAGGGTGAAAATAAGGATGCCACCCTGCACAGCAGGGTAGCATCATTAAATTTATCCTCTGTGAACCTCAATCTGAATCAGGATATCAAAACTAAACAAAGAGGTACCCAGGGGATAAATTGGCCCACTGTATGGGATAGCATCATCAAATTCACCCTTTGGGTACCTCTTTCTGCAAATGTCAGACTGCTTATTTTCAGGCCTCTGCTGTGTGGTTTGTGTGTTTCTTTATTAGGGTTTAGCAACACTTTCAGAGAGTGTGATGGATCACTGGTTATGTCATTGAACTTCAGACGAGAGGTCCACGGTTTGATTCCCACCAGGGGTAACTGTGTCCTTGGGCAAGGCACTTAATCCCAATTGCCCAAGTGGAGGCACGGTGGTGACTCTAGGTACTAAGGCGTAATGCACGTTGATGGTGCATCTGTCTTCAACCGGTGCTAACCCTGCTTGTGTTGAGTTAGTGTGTTGGGGAGTCTGACAGTTGTTTACCATTGCTCAGACATTCCATCCTTGAATCTCATGACCGCCCCCCCCCCCCCCCCCCCCCCCCCCCCCAGCTAGGAGTATTTTTTTTCGATAGTTGGAAATTCCGAGGTTAAAAATCAAATAGTTGGAAATTCAATAAATTAACATTGTTCATGAAAAATATTAAAATTCCAACTGATGATGAGAAATTTTGATCTTTTATTTCCAACTGGAAACTTGAGTTTCAAATTTCCTACTCTAAAATTGACATGGCCTCAAAATTTCGACTCTGACATCAGTCCGGTAAATTTTATGACCCAGACACATTATAAATGATGCTTTTTCCGTTTCAGGACTAGTGAAACGTTCCAGAAGGGTTCATAACCCTTTACCCAGTGGAGACAATTTCAAAATTCATAATGTTAAATATTTTTTTAAATTTTTAAAAAAAATTTCAACAAAACCATATCATGTGACCCCTCTTTGGAACAAGCTCGACAAGCTCATTCCAAAGAGTGGTCACATGATATGGTCTTGTTGAAATTTTTGAAAAATAATATTTTTTCAGCAGCTGTATTTGCAATTTACGCAGGCAAATGCAGGCGATTCACTGGGTAAAGGGTTAAAAGATATCACCCAGCGCTGCAGTGCAACCACCTATCAAAACCATTCACAGTTGGAATTTACCGGTGGCACCCCCCCCCCCTCCCCCCAGCTGAAACCCTCTAGTCACATCCCTGCCAGTAAGGATTATGGTTCAAAACAGAAATGGGTGTGGGAATCATCATACAATGCATTACAGAGTACTAACCACTATCAACAGCTCATTGTTGATATTGCTTGGAAACTTTAAATTTTCTTTCAACAGTGGTAGTGGTACATGTAGTGCTTTATGAGATTGGAACTAGCATGACTGGTACAGATGTTGTTTTTGTTTTGGTAGCAGAAACTGTACTTGGTCTTTATTTTCAATATTATTTATGTACAATTTCCACCAGAACTATACGTATACGTATTGTTACTGATGACTGATGCCAAGATATATTCCAGTGAAAAGATTTGAATGGAAAGGAATCATGCAGCCATTTCAAATCAAACCAAATCACAACTTAAGATTCAAAATAGAATTCGAAAATTCACAGGGCCCTACTTTACAGTTATGGGAAATTAGTGTACAATGTGCTTTGGTTTATGACACAATGCGATGGTACTTACACTGACTGGAGCTGAAGTGTTTTTGCTTTTTCAGATTTGGTTTCAGTTCAGTTTCAGTGAAAAAACGCAGTTTCAATTAAGTTTTTGTACCTGTTAAGAATATATAGTAAATAATGCTTCAGACTCCTTAACATAAAAAAACAAACTCTCCAATAGTTTGTATGAGACAGTCCACCACAAAAAAGCCCTGTCTGTAAGTATATCCATTGGGTTCAGCCGTGTACTAAGGCACACAGCACGTCGATGATGCACATTATTCAACTGCTGTAACCCTGCTTGAACGGAGCTTGAACAGAGCTAGAATGTTCAACTGCTGTAACCCTGCTTGAACGGAGCTTGAACAAAGTTAGAATGTTGAGGAGCTGACAGTTGCTCATCGATGCTCGGTGGTTCTCTCCGAGTACTCAGGATTCCTCTACCCGTAAAACTGTCACAGTCACGATTAGCCATTGTGCATAAGTATGTGACCTTAAACCCCAATAAATGGGTGAAGGAAGCCGGGGGACCTGGAGATCACCATCGAACAGCGGCGGGGAACAGTCAGACTCCCCAACGTACTTACTCCACACAATTAAGGTTAGCATTGGTTGAATACAGGTGCACCATCGACTTGCAGTACACCTTAGTACTGCAAGTGCCCCCACGTGGGCAATCAGTGCCTTGCCCATAGACACTCCTGGGTAGTTTTGTTGACTGGTAGAGTATTAAATTACTTTTCAGTGGTCATTTGTAATGTGAGTATTTTTTCAAAGATACTACCAGCAAAAGGAGCCTTAATTTGGCAAGATAGGGCTCATAAAAAATTAAAAAATTGTTTTTGTTTCAATTTATTGGCGAGTGCCAGTTGGCACGCTCCATTATTAACTGTAACAAAGTAGCTTTATATTAATATTTTTTGTTCCATGATTGAGCCAACAACAAATTGGTGAGAACAGTGTAAAGCCGCTATAGTGGCTTTTAGCACTTTTCAGTAGAACCCTGATAGTAGCTTCTAGTACTCAATCAGCTTATGCTATGAATTTAGACATTTCATCCTTGAATCTCATGACCTCCCCCCCAAATCCCCCCCCCCCCCACACACACACACACACACACACACACACACACACACACACACACACACACACACACACCAAATGCATGTGAAAATAGAATATGTTTTCATTTTTGGAATTCACTTTAAAAAAATATCGACAATCCTGTATAAGTATTGCCAATAGTTCCTTGAAACCTGCACTTTGTGTAACAACATGTAACTAATTAACCCTGTGCATTTTAACACATTTAATCAGTGTATTGTTTCATGCAGTGTGTGATATGGAAGTTACTAATTTTTTTATAACCAGGAAGTGTGACTAACCCTGTGCACTGCACAGGGTTAGTCACACTTTCTGGTCATAAAATATGTTCATTTTTAACGGAGTAGCTAACCCTGTGCACTGTACAGCCTTAGTGTAAATCTCGTCTTTTTAAACTCTTCACCCAAACTCATGGCAAATACCAGCCAGAACTATTCAAACTCAGCTTAAGGCCCTCACTGTTTTTTTTTTCACTGAATTCCGAAAATGAAGGCATATTCTATTTTCAATTAATAGCTTGTTGTGAACTCTATGACATAGATCAGGGCTTGACTCAGAAACTAATGCCCAATGCTAGACTCTGTAACCAATGTCTGTGATGAGATTTCTCTAATTATGATCAACTTGACTTTGCTCTTGCATTGTGGTAACAATGCAGCCACAAACTCTCAATGAACAAATAAACAAATAAACAAACGAACGTTGAATCTCATCCTGTTTGTGTAAAAGGGTATTGACCTACCTCAGTGTTATTATTCTCAATATTTTGTCACTGGTGAGGTATTGATATTGCACTTATAATGCTTGTTTTGATACAAGCCTCTTTATCCTGTACTTGTGAGGAAAATAAACTTGATGAATAATCACCAACTTCCTGCCCTCTGATAGCTAAATTTGCTGTTCATAAACATTTTCTCTAATGCATCTAAGAATTTATTCAATAATTTTTTTTTAAATACCCTGGTGGGAGTCCTGGAAAGTCAAGCATTGCTTGTTTGCTGTGGTAAACAAGTTCTGTTTTTTTGTGAAATAGGACAAGGTACTTAATGCCTTTGTGAAAGTCCTATAAGGAGGGTAGCATAGGTATAAACAATTTATTGTGGGTTATGATTTTGCCACAGATAGTGAAAGTGACCTTAAATTCCAGTAAATAAATTTATCTTATAATAAGTATGTACTTATCTACCCAAATACATCGTGGGCTCCTGATACAAATTCTGTATCCTGCAACTACAGTATACAAGCATGTGCCTAGTTATGATATGTTTACACTACTTTCGAGATGGGTGGTATTTAAATTTTGAGTTTGGTATCGGTTTCTGTATTTTTAAGGAGTATACCTCGGTATTGGTTTGGTATTTGCTATCTGACTTGACTGAGATTTGCTGATAGTATCAAAGAGGAATTCCCATCAGGAAAAACAGAATAAGTTGTTGTAGTACCATCCTACCACAACACCATAAATGACACTGCCTGTGAGCTCAAAGTGAAATTCTTTTATGACCACAAATCATATCTACAGTAATTTTGTGACTTGTTCTAAATGCACCTTAATGTTTAAAGACCTACTTCAGACTTTTGCGATCTCACAGCTTGTGCCCTGACCATGCCATCTTTGGGAGGTCCTGCTAACAATAGACAAAACACCTGGGCAGTGATTTTTAGTCAGGTCTTGGTTGTCTGTTAAGGAAGCCAGGACATGACTAGAAATCACTGCTAAGCAATTGGACAGTACAGTTTCTAGTCTAGTGGGAATTCAGGACAATTACCCAGTCCATTGACGGTTAACTAAACTGGAAAGAAAATCAGTCACTTCTTTCTTTAAAATGAACCTTTCAACTGCTATCAAGCCTCAACAGGGACTTATAAATAGTAGATGTAGGAAAATTTGAAAATTGAGACGGTTTTGATATTCAACGATTGGTTCGGTTCGGTTTTTCGATATCCCCATGATATTGGTAGGTATCTGTTTTGGTTTGTTTTTTTTGGTATATTGCCCATCTTTTTATTACTATTTATCACATACCTATTAATGTAAAACATAGGATTTTCACTGTTCTGCCTTTATGATAAAAATAAAAGTTGTATCGCACACATGGTGATACAAAACACATTCGATTTTGTTTCCAACGTAAACAGAGAAGGAACCCATCTAAACAAATCACTTCAGTCATTTGTCGAATGCACTGGAGTTGAGATCTTTTGAAGGAAATTTGAAGTTCCTCATTTAGATTTGTTGATCCGAGATATTTAAACAATCAGATTCGAGTAAAAAATTTACAAAATAAAAATAACATTCTGACTGCTTGTTCCTTGACAAATACTTTCCACAACTGGTCAAAAAATGACATAGTGTGCTAAACTTATTAGCTATTTAAAAACTTGTAATTGTGTTATTCCCTGCAGTTTAGTCAATATTTGAAGTTCAATGAACGTGACTGTGACACTGATCGGTTTCAATTGGTTTCAGCCAATTGAATGCTATAAAAATTAAAAAGCTAATTAGTGTTGATATCCCACCACCTAACAATGATGTCTCGTAACAATGAAGGAAACGCAGCAATTTTGTTGAAAGTGCTTTTAGTTTAATTTTCGTGTAGACTGGATGTTACATGGGAGGTGTGTGATAAATACAGAACTGCACATACTCAGTTGCTTTGGCCCAGGATATCACTCGAGCCTTTGGCTCTTGTGATATCCTGGGCGAAAGCAGTCTCGTGTGATAATTCTTAACCCAAACGTATGTGCAGTTCTGTATATTTATAATACATTACAAACTATGTGGTTCTGGCTGTTGAAAGCATTTATCATTAAATCCCAATTAGACAAACATACAATTCTAACTAAAAAAATTGACACTTTTCAGATTTCATTCTTAAACCTTTCCCTAACATGAAAAGCAGACGACACTTTGAGATAAAATTATTGAATGACTAATTTTTATTATGCCCCCACTTTCGAAGAAAATGGGGGTATACTGGATTACATGCGTCCATCCATCCATCTGTCTGTCCATCTGTCTGTCCGTCCGTCCGTCCGTCCATCTGTGCTTCCGTGTGTGAGTCCGTCCGATAATATTCATAACTTAAGTAAATTATTATTTTTTATAATATTTGTTGGTCATAGGTATGCCCACACTAGTTATTTATTTTTTTATGATTTTTTTTTTGATTACTTGTTCACTCAGAAATTGTGTCCGTCCGAGCCAAATTTTGTCTGTTCAACCTGTATCTCGGGTATCGAATGTTCTTTTGCAATGAAATTTGCCATGAACACTGCTTATGGTATAGGCTTTGAAAAAAGGATTCAGCGATATTTCTCACATTCTCCTTTTTAGAATTATCCCCCTTTTTTGACTTTGAAATTGTAGGAAATAGACATTATTTGCCTGTATCTCAGGTATCGGTTATTGGATTTTGGTGAAATATGGCATGCAGTTTGCCTATGACAAAGGCTTCTGCCTCATTGCATAAAACTTCCAAACACCAAACAGTTTACCATACCTTTTGACTTAGAAATTGTTGAAAACTTTCGAAGAAAATGGAAGGGGGGGGGGGGGGGGTATACTGGATTGCATCTCTCCATCTGTGCATCTGTCTGTCAGTCCGTACAAGAATATTCATAAATGATATTTGTTAGTCATAGGTATGCCCACACTAGGCAGTACACCACGTGGGGGTATGAACCGAACGAAAGTCCAGCTCTTGTTATTTTTTGCTTCAGAAACATAGATTATGACCCCTCATTGGAATGAGCTCAATGAGCTCGTTCCAATGAGGGTCATAAGGTATGTTTCTGAGGCAAAAAATTAAAAAATAATTAAAATTGAATGGCAATTTTTGTGAATAGCGCTGGCCGGTTATGGCCGTTACATTAAGTAAAGTCTTAACTGGAAAATAGACATTTCTCCCAGATCAGTGAACCACACTGAATCAGATCAGTGAACCGCGTTTGAAATATTCTTATTTTTATTTTAATATAACAATAACATGACTTTGGAGGGCATTGTGGTTTCTTGACGGTCCAACAGGTGTGAATAACAGCCTGACAGCTTATAAAAGGCCCGAGACGAAGTCGAGGGTTGTTAATAAGCTGAAGGGCTGTTATTTACACCTGTTGCATGGTTAATAAACCACAAGGCTCGACAAAGTCATGTTATTACTATTATTATCACTGGGATTCTGAGAAAGTTTTGACCCAGCACCTTACATGACATTTTTAAAGTTGTCAATTTCAAACAAACTGGTGTCACATGATTATCATGTGATCGGCACCGGTATGCTTTCAATTGCAACGAAGTTAGAAAACTTAAAAAGAGGCCCAATATTTACCACTTTTAAGTCAGTAATAAAGCCTTAAAATATATACAGACTTACTTACTTTTGACAGCTACTTGTTCTTATGGGGCTAGCTTTGCTGGACATTTTACATATTTAATAATTTAAATAAAATCACATTGTTTACAAGTTGAAGCCATTTCCGAGTGTACAACAGCAAGGAACAAAAATCTCGTGACATGTCAAGCTTTTAATGAGAGTTTTCACCAATTAACGGCTCGACACGTCAAGTGACTTTTTAAAGTTGAGCGTTAAATTCATGTAATGCCCTATTAAACTATGTTAATGTACTAGAGAATGTACGCTAAACTGGTAATAATGAGGATTAAACACAAAATGAAGTAAATTTATTTTATTTATCTGTAATATTTATAAATTAATACTTTTGTTTTATATCACTTCGTTAGAAATACGAAAAAGTGTCTCAGTATGTGTACATCGCCTGTATGAACTAATAATTAAGGCCCCACTAATTTCACTGTGAGGTGGGAGTCAGAAAACCCAACCACATGATGCCATTGAGTTGGTTTTGTTGTCACTAATTAAATGTATGTTTTTTCCAGTACCTAATCGCTGTTGGTTATTCCACTACAAATAGTCTGTTACTGACCGTAAACAGTAATTCTCGTTGCTAATAATTGGGGGTGAAACATAAATTTGATACAGTTTGGACGAAAAAGCAATTTTTAAAAAAACACTACCGAAAAGTGAAATGTTAAATGAAATTAAATTGAATGTAAGAAAGCAACTATGTCGTATGAATATTTTCCCATGTGTGAGGTGCAATTCGCCAACTTGGCAGTGTTACTTTGATATTGCAGTTCACTGACACTGATTAACAAGTTTTTCTCTTCAGTCAGAGAGAAAACCATAAACAAATATACTCATCGTGTTGAAAAACTCTCGCCAGATTTGAAAAATTTGATGAAAATCATTGAGGATCCGTGGTTGATTTGTTCTTTTCCCCCCTTTATTTGTCAAATCCGATAAAAAAAATGCACATTACGGTAAAACAGATATCACAATTTCCATCAGCCAAGACTGTTCAACTCGGTCGGTCTGTTGGCCAGCAATGGAATTAGTGAAATGCAAGCATACTTGGTGATTTAACCCTTTTCTCAACGTAACAGCCAAAACCGGCCAGAGCTATTCTCAAAAATCGCCTATTAATTTTCATTATATCTTAATTTTTTGTCTCAAAAACATAGATTATGACCCCTCTTTGGAATGAGCTCGTCAAGGGGTCATAACCTATGTTTTTGAGACAAAAATTGTTAATTGAATAGCCACTTTGCCAACAAAAAATATTCAATTATCATAAGTATTCAATTAACAGGGATTGCATCACTTTCTTGAATTCTAGAGATAAACTTAGCAGTTATTCTATTATATCTTGTTTGACAGAGCTGTATGAGCTCTGTCGAACAAGCTATAAAAGATTAAATGCCTGTATTGGTTGTACTTAGGCCAAATAGGTCTACAAACAGAGGAAGACTGTGGAGAGTCAGGGTAATTTCTCGACAGGTTATTTTTTATTCAATTAACAGGAGTTTACTCTGTAACCAATATTCAAGTAACACGTCAAATTTGTACTGGAGGTATGGTAAATGGTTTGTGTTAGGAAATTGTATTCAATTAACAGTGTTATTCAGTTAAGAGATATCCAGTTAAGTGAGCTCCACTGTATTCCAAATTGCACATTAAATTTGGATGACTGTGGAATGGCAAGTGCTAGTTCATGTGTACTCTTGTATGAGTATATGTGACCGTCTGGGATATTCCCATCTGTCTGTGGAGGCACTCTTCTTTTCTGATGACTGGAGTAGTGTTTCTTTAATAGTGTGGGGGCATCTCCCCTGCCCCCACCCCCTCACTTTCTGCCAGCCTCTGAACATCAGTGGGTAAAGAGTTTATATATATTACCAAGCCAGAAAATAAGCAGACTGTCATCTGCAAAATGAGGTCCCCAGAAGGTGAATTTAGTGATGCTACCCTGCACAGCAGGGTAGCATCACTAAATTTACCTTCTGTGAACCTCAATCTGAATCAGGGTCTCAAATCTAAACAGAAAGTGGTACCCAGAGGTTAAATTGGCCCACTGTATGGGATAGCATCATCAAATTCACCCTCTGGTGACCTCATTTTGCAAATGTCAGACTGCTTATTTTCAGGCCTGTTTATTACTTCAAAAATGTCAGATTGACACAAGTGGATAACTCTGAATGATTGGTTTGAGGTAACAGGTGGAAAAAAAGCAATAACTTCTCAGCCCATCTGGTGCAATCCCACAAACCCATCAGTGGGTAAAGAGTTTATACTAATTACTTCAAAAATGTCAGATTGATCCTTGTCGGCACATCTGTTGCATTTGTACCTATCTACAAATGAGAGAGAAATGACATACAAATGCAAGGGTGCATGAAAGCCCTGTAATACAGCATGATAATATAAAATGATTGAACATCTTGCAATCTTGAAATAATAAAGAATCATGAAGCTAGTGGGGATCTGGGGTTTGGGGTGTCATTAGCTCTGCACACATTTCAGAAGGTATCAACGATGGTTTTTTTTTTTTACAACTAATACAATCAAATTGGTATGGTATTGAATTTTCATAAAACCTCTGCATAGCAGTAACAGATGGAAGCAAGGCAAAATATTCTGTTAAGAACCTCCAACCTACATACTGTGGTGTTCCGTTTACTTGCAGCAACTCTTCACATTTTGATATCCACTTTGCTTTGCCTCATCTTACTCTTTGAGTGAAATAGTCCACTTTAAAATAATTTATGAGTGTTCCTGTAGAAACTCTAGGAAGTGAAGCAGTACTGTTTTAAACCAGCTCTCTTTTACTGGCAAAATAGGACTCAGTAACCAATGCCTTAGATGTGTTGAAGTCCACTAAAATATGCAACATAAGTATAAACATTTGGCTGGATTTGACTTTATACCAATGTTGCTATCACGATTAGCCATTGTGAAGAAATATGTTACCTCAAACACCAAAAAATAAATATATATGTGTGAATGGATTGTTGAAAACAACTATGTTCCACATATCTGGAAATAACCTGTGAATGACCGTTTAGGTTTTGTGGGGGTTACTTCATTCAAATATGTAAATGAACTACAGGTTATGACAAAATAATTCAACATAAAATAAATTCCTAAGGCTTAAAAAAGTTAAAAATCTGTTTCTCGGGCCCTTCCTCGTGGTCATTTTGGCTGTCGCATGCTCTCTTTTTGTAACAAATGCAAACTTAAAAAAAATAAAAATTAAATGATTAATGTCTGATATTTTACTCAAGTTAATAAAATTGATAAATTTGTCCCTTGAGTGCAGCAAGGCTTAAGCCTTCTTGCACTCAAGGGACAAAATACACCACCACTCTGCTATTCTGTAGATTATGACGCCTAAAACATAAAACAAACCAAGAACATGAACTTTTGATCGAAAAGAAATAATTACAAAAAAAACACACAAAAAAAAACACCCATCCACATGCAATTTGACAAAAAAATTACCAGAGAAACAGAAGATCCACATTGTTGTGGCTAACGTGTGATCTCACCAAAGTGAGATCACATGTTAGTTGTCTATTGAGACGTAAACAGCATGGGCAGCATGGTGAAAAATTGAAATGGCAGAAAGCCATCACAACACTTTTGTCCTCCAGGTTGCCACAACGTTATATAACGTAACTTGCTAACAGGTTACAATGTGAGCTCTTTATTTCCACACTTGTACTACCATTGCTACTAAAAATAATTCATATTTCATTGCAGTACCCTCTCAATCAAATGTCTCTCTCTCAATACAATCTATTTGTTTGTAATAACTTGGTCTGTCAGCTAAAAATAAAATTAACATGTTCTGCGACATACCCTCTGTTCTCCTGGATGGCAGTGTATATACAGTGGAGCCCCCTTAATTGGATATCTCTTAAATGTATATCCCTGTTAATTGAATATAATTTCCCAACACAAAACCATTTACCATACCTCCAGTACAAATTTAACCTGTTAATTGAATATAGATTATAGAGTAAACTGCTGTTAATTGAATAAAAAACTTTGTAACATGTCGAGAAATTACCTTGACTCTCTCCAGTTTTCCTTTGTTTACAGGCATTTAATCTATTATATCTTGTTTGACAGAGCTCATGGAGCTCTGTCAAACAAGATATAATAGAATAAATGCTAAGTTTATCTCTGGAATACAAGAACGTGACACAATCCCTGTTAATTGAATACTCCTGTTAATTGAATAATTTTCATAGGCAAAGCACCTATTCAATTAACAGGATTCCACTGTATTACAGTTTTTCTCAATATTGAACATATATGATTTCAATTTCCAACCCATATTCACTTTTATATCTCGTAATAACTTTTATAATGAATCGTAGTCAGATTTCCTAAATCAGACTTAGAAGTGGACTGATTTATTAACTCTCAGCCTGCTGAGTATTTTCAAGATATTTTTCAGCAAAGCTTGTCATGGCTGCTGTATAGCAGCCATGACTAGATTTGATGAAAAATTCATCTAAATTTAACTCAAGGAATCATTGGAGAAAACATACATTCAATTTACAGAGGAAAATTTTATTAACCCTTTACCCAATGAATTGCCCACATCCGCCCGCGTAATATGCAAATTCAGCAGCTGAAAAAATATTATTCTTCGAACAATTTCAACAAAACCATATCATGTGACCCCTCTTTGGAACGAGCATGCTTGTTTGGTGACTTCCAGATGGAAGCTGTCGATTTTCTTCCATTTCCATCAAAAATAGTTGCCGTTGGCAACAATCTCTGATGAACTTAGTAAAAACTTAGTGCAGTTATGTATCAATATTTCCCTTTGACACACCCTGCAGGGCACAATTATGATTGGTTTGCTTGAAAACTTGGTGTGTTGTGTGAGGTGACACCTATATGGGAGTTATCAATTTTCTTCTATTTCTGTTGAAAAATGTTGCCGCTGGCAATTACCTTTGAACTTAGTTTAGACAGACTTCAGTATTTTCCTTTGGCACACCCATCAGGGCACATTTATGATCAGATCACTATGAAACTTGGTATGTGTGTTTGGGGTGACCTCTAGATGTGAGCTATTGATTTTTTTTTTCATTTCCATAAAAAATTATTGTCGTTATAACCAGCCTTTGAACTTACTGCATTTGTGCAACAAATTATCCCTTTTGCACTCTCTGCAGGGTATATTTATGAATTTCCATAAAAAAGAGGAAAAAAAACATTGCCACAAGCAGTGACCTTCAAACTTCATGCATTTGTGCATTAACATCTTCCTTTGGCATGCCTTATCAGGTTGTTTTGAAACTTTGTATGCTTATGCAAGGTGACAAAGATAGAAGCTATCGATTTTCTTTTCATTTCCATCAAAAACTGTTGCTGTTAGCAACAATCTTTCAATTTATTGCATTTGTGCATCAACATTCTTTGTTGACATGGCCTACAGGGCATATTTATCATAGGATTGTTTTTGAACTTGGTGTGCTCATTAGGCGAGACCTCCAGATAAGAGCTATTGATTAGCATTCATTTCTGTGAAAAAAGTTTCTGTTTACAATAACCTCTGAACTTGCTGCATTTGTGTATCACCATTCTTCCTTTAGCCAGTCTTACAGTTTACATTTAAAAATGCGTGGATTACTCTGATGTTGTGCACACACAATGCTGTTATGTTGAAATTTCACCAAATAACATTGGTACCAATGATCTTCAATTTTGCCATTTCACTTATAACTTACCAAGTTCAAGTTTGTCAAGTTGAGCTACAGTGTCATTGACACTTTCATTCATGGAAGTAATACATATCAGTTGTGTTGTCTATTGTTTATCGACCCTGCATACGTTGTCCATTACCTTTTGCATTCCAGTCTTCTCCTGGATCACTGAGCCATATCCAAAGAGCTAGTCACTTTTGTCTTTTTTTGTTCAGGTGGGAGGAAGTGGGAGGAAGTGGGAGGAGAAGGGAGGGAAATGTGTACTCTTCCAAGGTTTGTCAATTAAAGATGTTAACCCCCATAGTGTAGGTCTATAAGGCTGCACAGTATTGAAAACTGAATATCAGATATCTGAACATATGTACCATAATCAGGACTTGAGCCATAAATGTCGGAACCTAATAGCAAGCCTTGATGATGCAGTTTGAATAACACTACCCAATGCAGATGGTATCAAAATTTATTATTTAAATATCAGTTTATCTAATTTTTCAACAAAATTGAACAAAAACAATATCATTTGACCCCCCACCTCCCCCCCCCCCCCCCCATTGGAACGAGCTTGACTGGCTCATTCCAATGAGAGGTAACATGATATGGTTTTGTTGAAATTTTCTTAAAAATATTTTTTTGAACTGCTCAATTTGTATATTATGAAAGTGGATGCAGCCAATTCGTTTGGTAAAGGGATAATGTTATTTATTCGGGTCTACAATTAGAAAAACTCAAGATATCTTGAAAATTAAATAGTGGGTAAATAAATAATGACAATAAAACAATATTTTTGTTATTACATTGATATTCAATCGATACTGGTTTGAATACAGTTATGTGTCGGTTTATCGATATACAATGTAGCCCAATGTAGGACCCTGTCCAAACAGCTTGAAATTCTTTAAAAGAATTTCACTTGAACCACCAGTCACAGTGATTGGGATGGACGGTGAGTTTCATCCCCAAAACCAGCTTGACCAAATATGTTTGGTCTCAAGTTTTGTTTTGTTCTGGGATGATTCATTCAAAAAGCTGATCTTTTGGGGGGTTTGTGAGTGTGTGGGGTGGGAGGGGGGGGGGGGGGGGGGTATTCTTTCAAGTGTTTTTTGTCCCCGAAATTTTTTTTTTTCGGGGGTCTATTAAAATAGCCAGTGTCCATGCTTGCGTCTGTTTGTCCATGCCTCCAGGCTTAGCAGAGGTACATTGTGGAGTTTACAATTTACGGTCAGTGGTAGTTGTGGGGTTGGGTTAGTACAGTGGCCACTTGTGGGATTATTTTTTGCACTGTTGGGTTAATTTTTTTACCTTGTGGGGTTAGGGTTTAACATGGGAAGAAACCCTCAAGTAAGAACGTGTAAGAATGTGCATGCGTGCGTCCATCCCACTTCTGTTTCCCGATGATAACTTATAGTTGGCCAAATCAAATGAAATTGGATATGTAGATATATAAACATAAAATACAGGTCAAATTCGAATCGGGGTGATATCCGACACTTTTTGCTGGAGTTATGCCCCTTTTTTTACTTCAAAAATACATTTTTTTTGGTTTCCCAGTGATAACTTCAGTTATAGCTGGCAAATTTGGTATGTAGGTGTAACAATGTAAAATACAGGTCAGCTTCGAATCGGGTTGCGGTTTGACAAATCTTGCCAGAGTTATGCCCCTTTTTGAATCAAGTTGTTAACCCACGTAGTTTAGGAGCCTGTCCAATAAGTTTGCAATTATTTAAAAATAATTTCTCATGAACCACCAGTCATATTCAACTTCTTTCGGTGAACGAGATTCAAGTTTGTTCACAAAATTTTTCTTGTTTATGTTATGATATGATGAGATTACATGACATTCACACAAAATAAAAAGTTTTTCATGGTCCTTGCACAAAAATGTTCTTGTTATACTTGGTTCAAAAATTGTTCATATCATATAACATATCAGATAACACAAGGACTAATAAGATCTTGATATCAATATAAACTGGATCCAGCATATATTTATTTCCTCCCGTTATATTAGTACTAGGTCAGTAGCTGTTTAAGTGTGATTTATAGTCACATGTTTTGTGTACTTGAAAAAACGGTTAATTTATTCACAAAGATTTTTCCCAGCATGCTGTCACCATGCTGAGTGGTACTTGTTTATGTAAAATATTGCAGTTTAACATTTTCAAAGCAGTGATCAAATTTAAAATTTTGATAAAACTGGTTTAATGTTTTCAATGTGGCATGCATAAATTTTACTGTAAAGCGAAAGTTGGCAGTCTGTGGGTAGGCAACCAGGGACATATCCAGCGATAATTTGGGAACACCTGTCCATATATGCCACAGGCATAACCGAAGGCCGTAGACAGTAGAGATGGAAACTGAAAGTGGAATTACTGTACTAAATGCATCATTTTTAAAGGACACAAAAGTTGAAATTACCGTAATGCCTCCACATGCTTTGTGCATACCTGTTCCGTGCGGGTTTTTTTTATCGGAGTGCAGTTGCCTCTGCCGTATTTTTAGTCAGCTAAAGTATCCTACTTAAGGATTCAAGGAGGGATTAGCGTTGTGTTGGTTTAAGTTATGTATAATTTTTAGCTTAGCTTGACAAAGTCAAGTTAGGCTATTGCCATCACACAAATGGAAGTCTGTCAGTCTGTTCACATTTTCTTTGGCGCATGCTTCACCCTGCAGTTCTTGTCCGATCATCACGAAATACGAAATTTCATATGCAGGTTCGAGGTCAAGTCTAGTTGAGAACGTCCCGTTTGGTCGCAATTGTTCAATCGTGGCTGCGAGAGCCCGAAATCCAAAAACCTTTAGCACAGTCTACAGGTCGTATTTAATAAAGATTTCATTGTAACTTGGTTGTGATCAGGGGGAGGGGGGTGGGGGTGGGGGGAACTGTGACGGCTGCGAGAGCCCGAAATCCAAAAACCTTTAGCACAGTCTACAGGTCGTATTTAATAAAGATTTCATTGTAACTTGGTTGTGATCAGGGGGAGGGGGCTGGGGGGGAACTGTGACGGCTGCGAGAGCCCAAAACCCAAAAACTTTTCGTACAGTCTACAGGTCATCGTATTTATGAAGGGATTTCATTGTAACCTGGTAGGATGACTTCATATAATGTCTAGATAAGATTGTCCCCTTTTGGTCGCGATCGATCAACTATGATGGCTGCGAGAGCCTGAAACCTGAAAACCTTTAGCACAGTCTACAGGCTGTATTTATGAAGGGATTTCATTATAACTTGGTAGGATGACTCTGTATAATGTCTAAATGAGAATGTCCCCATTTGGTCACAATCAGTCAACTGCGATGGCTGCAGGGGCATGTTACCTAGATTCCTTTAGCACAGTCTACAGCTTGCATTTATAAAGGGATTTTATGGCAAATTTGTAGGATGACTCAGTATAATGCCTATTTTGGCCATGATCGGTCAACCATTACAGCAGCAGAGGCACTTGACCTAGATTTGTTTACCACAGTGTACAGTTCATATTTATGAAGCAATTTCTTTGTAACTTGGAAGAGTAACTTGATAATGTCTAGATGAGAAGGTCCCCTTTAGGTCGCGATCGATCGATCATGACAGCTGCGAGAGCCCAAAACTTGGAAACCTTTAGTGCAGTTTACAGGTTGTATTTATGAAGGGATTTCATTGTAATTTGGTAGGATAGGATGACTCGGTATAATGTCTAGATAAGAATGTCCCCATTTGTTCACGATCGGTCAACTGTGACGGCTGCGAGAGCCCCAAACCTTTAGCACAGTCTACATGTCGTATTTATGAAGGGATTTCATTGTAGCTTGGTAGGATGACTCTGTATAATGTCTAGATGGGAACATCCCCTTTTGGTTGTGATCGGTCAACCATTATGGCCACATGGGCCCGAAGGTCAGAAATGTTTAGCACAGTCTACAGTTTGTATTTATGAAGGGATTTTATAGTAACTTGGTAGGATAACTCTGTATAATGTCTAGATGAGAACATCCTTTTTTTTTGGTCGAGTTCAGTCAACCGTGATGGCTGCAGAGGCACATTACCTATATTCCTTTAGCACACATTACCTAGATTCCTTCAGCACAGTCTACAGCTTGCATTTATAAAGGGATTTCATTGCAAATTTATAGGATGACTCAGTATAATGTCTAGATGCGAACGTCCTATTTTGTCCATGATCGGTCAACCTTGACAGCTTCATAGGCATGTGACCTAGATTTGTTTAGCAGTCTACAGTTCATATTTATGAAGCAATTTCATTGTAACTTGAAAGGATAACTTGGTATGATATCTAGATGAGACTGTCCGTATTTTGGTCACGATTGGTCACCAGTTACCGCCGCCTGGTCACCAGTTACCGCTGCCTGGTCACTTGACCTAGATTCCTTTAGGACTGCTTACAGGTTGTTTTTATGAAGGGATTTCATTGTAATCTGGTAGGATAGCTTGGTATGATATCTAGATGAGACTCTTCTATTTTGGTCATGATCTGTCAACCGAGACTGCCAAACCATCACGTGATCTAGATTCCTTTAGCAATGTCTACGAGTTTAATATATTTATGAAGGGATTTCATTGTAACTTGGTGGGATGACTTGTTTTGGAATGATTTTACTGTAACTTGGTAACTTTGGTTGACATACTTTTACTGTTAGGGCTACATCAACCCAGGTCTTAATTCTTTTGTACAGTCTACATTCAGATTATTCTTTTTGAGAACATAGCATACAGGGAACATAAATTAACATATTCTCAATTATCACAATTCTTGTCTTATTTCATAATCCTTTCATAAACATTGAATATTATCCTTTTCATCACACAGTCAAGTTAAGCTACAGTGTCATTGACACTTTCATTACTGAACCTCTCTAGAGCTGGGCAGTTTATTGGTTTTCCTTTCAGGTTCTGGTTTTTGCGACAAACCAGAAAATCAAACCACAATACTCAGCAAAAAATGGCAGAATGGTTTTACCATATGTGTGCATAAACTATGAACAGCTGGTATAAGATACCCAGGGGAGGCTGAATCCTGGCACTATCTCATGCAGAAATTACCCAGTCAGGCTATAATTTCTTCACAGGGGCATGCCAGTATTCAGCCTCCCTTGGGTATCTAATATACCAGTTGTTCATAGTTTATATATTCCAAGGCTGACTACAGTGAATAGGACAGATTTAAATGCCGTGAGTTCTATCAGCGACATTACCCTGAGGTTCTGCTCCAGCAACACCACATTCATCAGCTTCAAAGACCCCATGAGCAAGAAACGCTCAAGAATGGATGGGCCCACAAATGAAACCATTAACGACCAAAAATCTGGCTATCAAATCACTGAAGATTGAATCACAATACATTGGCAAGACTAAAAGACACTTTCACGCCCGAATGCATGAACCCATCTCTGACATTAAACACTCACAAGACACACTTGTCGGCCTTCACTTCAATCAAAATATATCAGTCTCCAGCCTGTATCCAAAGGTAACTTAAAAATTTCTGTTTAATATTAAGTGACATTAAATCTAAGTACTTTACATTCTAATTCTTACTACACTGTTCAAAGTATGTGTCAAACTAATTGAGTTATCTGATACCCAATAGCATTTTATTTTGTCCCATTAATATTAACTCTTTACTCAACGAATCGCCCGCATCGTCCCGCATAATATGCAAATTCAGCAGTTGAAAAAATATTATATTTCAAAAAATTTCAACAAAACCATATCATGTGACCCCTCGTTGGAACGAGCTCATTGAGCTCGTTCCAACGATGGGTCACATCATATGGTTTTGTTGAAATTTTTTGAAAAATTAAAAAAAATAGTATTTAAAATAATAAATTTTGATATCGTCTGCATTGGGTAAAGGGTTAACTGCTCAAAATTTAACTTTTAACTCACTGAGTATTTTTAAAAAAAAAATATTTTTATCAAATCTAGTCATGGTTGCTGAAAATCGTTTTGGTAATTTAACTCAAGAAATCATTGGTAAAAACCGTGATTCAGTTTACAGAGGGTACACATTCACCATTAGCCACCTTTTTTGAACCTGGAAACCTGTCCATCTACAGAAGTAGATTAATAGAGTATGTAGCCGAGTCAAACTTGCAGTTCTACTAGCTATTCACGAGTATCCATACTAGAAGATATTTCTGTCAAAGATTAATGTGCAGAGCACATAGTCAGTGTTGAAATTAAATGTATTACGGGAGTGACAGGTAGACAGCCAATCTGGCTATGTCATCTCCCAACGGTATAGACTGAATATCATTTTCTAGTTATCTATTTGTTTTTTATAGTCAAATATGTAATTGCCTGTAAACTATACCGTTAAATAAAATATCTAATCTAATCTAATCTAATTTAATTACAAATGCCCAAATTTTACTTATTCTTGCTATAAGAGATTATATGTCCATAGAAGGAATATCTGCAAGCAGCAGGTAAAGAGTTAATTAAATTGCAATGTTCTGAAAACCTTAAATAGCGTAGTTATCCTTCATTATCTTTCTATCAGCGACATTACCCTGAGGTTCTGCTCCAGCAACACCACATTCATCAGCTTCAAAGACCCCATGAGCAAGAAACGCCCAAGAATGGATGGGCCCACAAATGAAACCATTAACGACCAAAAATCTGGCTATCAAATCACTGAAGATTGAATCACAATACATTGGCAAGACTAAAAGACACTTTCACGCCCGAATGCATGAACCCATCTCTGACATTAAACACTCACAAGACACACTTGTCGGCCTTCACTTCAATCAAAATATATCAGTCTCCAGCCTGTATCCAAAGGTAACTTAAAAATTTCTGTTTAATATTAAGTGACATTAAATCTAAGTACTTTACATTCTAATTCTTACTACACTGTTCAAAGTATGTGTCAAACTAATTGAGTTATCTGATACCCAATAGCATTTTATTTTGTCCCATTAATATTAACTCTTTACTCAACGAATCGCCCGCATCGTCCCGCATAATATGCAAATTCAGCAGTTGAAAAAATATTATATTTCAAAAAATTTCAACAAAACCATATCATGTGACCCCTCGTTGGAACGAGCTCATTGAGCTCGTTCCAACGATGGGTCACATCATATGGTTTTGTTGA
This sequence comes from Pictodentalium vernedei, assembly GCA_031216915.1. Lineage (NCBI taxonomy): Eukaryota > Metazoa > Mollusca > Scaphopoda > Dentaliida > Dentaliidae > Pictodentalium > Pictodentalium vernedei. The sequence continues at coordinate 401,600,925 of CM062292.1, read as the reverse complement.
AATTTTTTGAAAAATTAAAAAAAATAGTATTTAAAATAATAAATTTTGATATCGTCTGCATTGGGTAAAGGGTTAACTGCTCAAAATTTAACTTTTAACTCACTGAGTATTTTTAAAAAAAAAATATTTTTATCAAATCTAGTCATGGTTGCTGAAAATCGTTTTGGTAATTTAACTCAAGAAATCATTGGTAAAAACCGTGATTCAGTTTACAGAGGGTACACATTCACCATTAGCCACCTTTTTTGAACCTGGAAACCTGTCCATCTACAGAAGTAGATTAATAGAGTATGTAGCCGAGTCAAACTTGCAGTTCTACTAGCTATTCACAAGTATCCATACTAGAAGATATTTCTGTCAAAGATTAATGTGCAGAGCACATAGTCAGTGTTGAAATTAAATGTATTACGGGAGTGACAGGTAGACAGCCAATCTGGCTATGTCATCTCCCAACGGTATAGACTGAATATCATTTTCTAGTTATCTATTTGTTTTTTATAGTCAAATATGTAATTGCCTGTAAACTATACCGTTAAATAAAATATCTAATCTAATCTAATCTAATTTAATTACAAATGCCCAAATTTTACTTATTCTTGCTATAAGAGATTATATGTCCATAGAAGGAATATCTGCAAGCAGCAGGTAAAGAGTTAATTAAATTGCAATGTTCTGAAAACCTTGAATAGCGTAGTTATCCTACTTTAACTGAAGATAAAAGGACACATAGTTTCATTATCTTTACCGAAAAACTACAGTGGAACCCTGTTAATTGAATAGCCACTTTGCCACTAAAAATTATTCAATTAACAGGGGTATTCAATTAACAGGGATTGTGTCACGTTCCTTATTCGAGAGATAAACTTAGCATTTATTCTATTAAATCTTGTTTGTCAGAGCTCCATGAGCTCTGTCAAACAAGATATAATAGATTAAATGCCTGTACTGGATGTACTGAGGCCAATTAGGTCTATAACCAAAGGAAAACTGGGAAGAGTCAGAGTAATTTCTCGATATGTTACAAGATTTTTTATTCAATTAACAGGAGATTACTCCATAACCTATATTCAATTAACAGGTCAAATTTGTACTGGAAGCATGGTAAATGGTTTTGTGTTGGGAAATTATATTCAATTAACAGGGATATACAATTAAGAGATATCCAATTAAGTTGGCTCCACTGTATTACATTAACTCTCACAATTGTCATCACCATACCATTCACATCATCATCACAATCAATTGTACCGTCTCAGCAAAATGTAATTATTTGTTATTATTTATTTATTTATTGATGTCCATCCGTCTGTCCGTCTGTCGCACCCTCAACACTGCTCGGGCAAGAGGCCATATTTATGAACCGATCTTTACAAAACTTCTTGGGTACCTTTGTTATCACCTTAGGACGAGAACGAGTGCTTTTGGGTCCGGTTCAAAATTCAAGATGGCAGCTGGCAGCCATTTTGTACAAAATCAGGTGCAATCAGATTTTTTGCGCAGAACTTCCATATGAAAGCTCTGATTTGAATAATTTTTTGTATGAATGTTTAGTACCATGGGATACATCACATTTAATAGGGTTTTTTTTCTCGTGCGTAAATTATGCAAATTAGACTAACTTTGATTTATTTAGTGTTACTTTCAGCACTGAAAGTGCAAATGCCAATATGGCTCGGGCTAGAGGCCACATTTATGAACTGATCTTTACGAAACTTCTTGGGTACCTTTGTTATCACCGTGGGACAAGAACGAGTGTTTTGGGATCCGGTCCGAAATTCAAGATGGCCGCTGGCAACCATTTTGTACAAAATTAGGTGCAATCAGATTTTCACGCAGAACTTCCATATGAAAGCACTGATTTGAATAATTTTGTGTGTTAATGTTTAGTACCATGGGATACATCACATACAATACAGGTTTTTTTCTCTTGCAGAAAATATGCAAATTAAATGAACTTTGATTTTTTCAGTGCTACTTACACACAGTAAGTACACATGTCAATACGGCTCGGGCTTGGGGCTGTATTTATGAACCGATCTTCACGAAACGTCTTAGGTACCTTTGTTATCACCTTGGGATGAGAACGAGTGTTTCTGGGTGAGGTCCAAAATTCAAGATGGCTGCCAGTGACCATTTTGTAACGAAATTAGGTCTAATCAGTTTTTTGTACATAACTTCTATACGGCTCAGACTAGAGGCCATATTTATGAACCGATCTTTACGAAACTTCTTGGGTACCTTTGTTATCACCATGGGATGAGAACGAGTGTTTTTGGGTGCGGCCCGACATTCAAGACGGCCACCAGCAGCCCTTTTGTACCAAAATTAGTGCAATCAGTCTTTTGTACAGAACTTCTGTATGAAAGTTCTGATTTGAATACATTTTTAGCTTAACTTGACGTAGTCAAGATAAGCTATTGCCATCACGCGTGCGGAAGTCTGTTAGTCTGTGAGTCTGTAAGTCTGTTCACATTTTCCTTTAGCATGGGCTACAACCTGTAGTTCTTGTCTGATCGTCACAAAATTTCATAAGCAGGTTTGGGGTCATGTCTAGATGAGATCGTCCCCTTTTGGTTGCGATCGGGCAACCGGTATGGCTGCCAGAGCCCAAAACCCGAAAACCATTAGCACAGTCTACAGGTCGTATTTATGAAGGGATTTCATTGTAACTTGGTAGGATGCCTCTGTATAATGCCTAGATGAGAACGTCACCTTTTGGGCATGATCTATCAACCGTTATGGCTGCCCAAGCCTGAAACCCAAAAACTTTTAGCACAGTCTGCAGGTCATGTTTAATATGGAGGGATTTCATTGTATCTTGGTAGGATGACTCCTTATGATCTCTAGATCAGAATTTCCCCATTTGGGCGTGATCTGCCAACCGTGACAACTGCCCGAGCCCAAAACCCGAAAACCTTTAGCAAAGTCAACAGGTCATATTTATTGAGGAATTTCATTGTAACTTGGTGGGTTGACTTCATACAATGTCTAGATGAGAAAGTCACCTTTTGGTCCTGATTGGGCAACTGTGACGGCTACAGGGACCTGAAGCCCAAAAATCTTGAGCATAGTCTACAGATCATATTTATGAAGGGATTTCATTGTACTCCATATAATGCCTAGATGATGACATCCCCTTTTGGTCGTGATTGGTCAACTGTGACTGTGACGGCTTAAGGGGCCCGAAGCCCAAAAACCTTGAGCACAGTCTACAGGTCATATTTATGAAGGGATTTCATTGTAACTTCGTAGGATCACTCTAGATGAGAATGTCCCCTTTTGGTTGCGATCATTCAACCATGATGGCTGCCCAAGCCCAAAGCCCAAAAACCTTCATCACAGTCTAAGGTCATATTTATGAAGGGATTTCATTGTAACTTGGTAGGTTGACTTCATATAATGTCTAGATGAGAACGTCCCCTTTGGACGCAATTGGGAAACTGACTGCTCCAGGGGCCCAAAGCCTGAAAACCTTTAGCACAGTCTACAGGCCATATTTATGAAGGGATTTCAATGTAACTTGATAGGATGACTTGTTTTGGAATAATTTCACTGTAACTTGGTAATTTTCGTTGATATACGTTAACTGTGAGGGCCACATTAACACTCCCCTTCGCTCTTTAGTACAGTGTACACCTCATATTATTTTTTATCAAAAACATAGCATACAGGGAATAGAAATGAACATATTCCCAATTATCACAATTCTTGTCTATTTCATAATCCTTTCATAAACATTGAACATTATCCTTTTCATCAAACACAACATACAAGTTAAGCTACAGTGTCATTGACACTTTCATTGAATGAATGTTTAGTAATATGGTATACATCACATATAATAGGGGGTTTTTTTCGTGCAGAAAATGTGCAAATTACATGAACTTTGATTTATTCAGTGCTACTTATACACAGTAAGTGCACATGTCAATACGGCTCGGGCTAGAGTCTGTATTTATGAACTGATCTTTACAAAACTTCTTGGGTACCTTTGTTACCGCCGTGGGACGAGAAAGAGTGTTTTTGGGTGCAGTCCAAAATTCAAGATGGCAGCCAGCAGCCATTTTGTACCAAAATTAGTGCAATCAGTTTTTTGTACAGAACTTCTGTATGAAAGCTCTGATTTGAATAAATTTTTGTACAAATGTTTAGTTTAGTAACATGGAATACATCACATATTTTATGGGTTTTTTTCTCGTGCAGAAATTATGCAAATTAGATGAACTTTGAATTATTCAGTACTACTAAAACACTGTAAGTGCACAACATGTCAATACGGCTAGGGCTGGAGGCTGTATTTATGATCCGATCTTCACGAAACTTCTTGGGTACCTTTATTATCACCTTGGGACGAGAACGAGTGTTTTTGGGTGCGGTCCAAAGTTCAAGATGGCTGCCGGCAGCCATTTTGTACCAAAATTAGGTCCAATCAGTTTTTTGTACACAACTTCTATACGGCTCAAGCTAGAGGCTGTATTTATGAACCAATGTTTACAAAACTTCTTGGGTACCTTTGTTATTACCGTGGGATAAGAACGAGTGTTTTGAGTGCGGTCCAAAATTCAAGATGGCAACCAGCAGCCTTTTGTACCAAAATTAGTGCAATCAGTTTTTATACCCTCCGCAAACAAAGTTGGGGGGGGGGGGGGGGGTATATAGGAATCACCCTGTCTGTCCATCCGTCTGTCCATCCGGGCCAACATTGGGGGTTTAGGGGATATTATTATTAGGGGCTACCTCCAAATTAAAGTAATGTTAGGGTTAGGAGTGGGGTGGGGTTAGGGTTAGGGGTAGCCCCAGAGTAGGGCTTAAGGTTGGGGAGGGTTAGGTCCCGGGAGGTTAGGGTTGGGGTCAGGGGTGGGTTTTTAGTTTTTGTAGCCCCTAAACTGAAAAATAGCTCCTAATCCTATTGGTTTGGCTAGGGTGGGGGTTGAGTCAGGAGTGGGGTTAGTGGTAGGGGTATCCCCAGAGTAGGGCTTAAGTTTGAGGGGGGGAGGGGAGTTAGGTCCCAGGGGTGGGTGGGGGTTAGGGTCTGGGGTGGGCTTTTAGTGTTTAGGGCCAGGGTGGGGTAGAGTTAGGGTTAGGGTGTGGTTTTTGGGTGGAGGGGTGGGGGTGGGGTTAGGGTTAAACATAAGTTCTAGGGTGGAGGGGGTGGGGTTCTGGGTAAAATAAGGTTTTGGACATACAAAATGTTTTTTTGGTAGCCCATAAATCCGAAATGTTGGAGTGTCCCTCCGACCGTCTGTCTGTCCATCCTTATAAGCGCAACTCCTCCTAAACCGTTTGAAGAATTTTCATGAAATGTTACACAATGGAAGAACTCCATATGAAGATGTGCATGAAGCAATATAATTCCGTTCTGACATTTCCAAGGAGAGATAATCTAACTTATACATTTTAATGTACCAAAAAGGCTACAACTGAGGCACGGGGGGTATCACTTTGTGAGCTTGCTCACAGTACCTCTATTTTGTACAGAACTTCTGTATGAAAGTTCTGATTTGAATAAATTTTTGTAGGAATGTTTAGTAACATGGAATACATCACATATAATACAGGTTTTTTCTCGTGCAGAAATTATGCAAATTAGATGAACTTTGATTTGTTCAGTGCTACTTATCCACAGTATGTGCACATGTCAATACAGCTCGGACTAGAGTCTGTATTTATGAACTGATCTTCACAAAACTTCTTGGGGTACCTTTGTTATCACCTTGTGACAGGAATGAGTGTTTTTGGGTGCCTTTGTTATCACTGTGCTATGAGAACAAATATTTTTGGGTTCAGTCAGACCCTCTCTTACTCAAAGATTTCTTTTCTAATTTAGCATCTAACTGTCACCCCACTTTTACAATACTATAATTTGTTACAGGCTACGGTCAGCATTTATGTACAGACCATTCCAATACTTTACATGTACCTTTGTTATCAGGTCATTACCTAGATGTTTGTCATTGCTGTGTCACATACTATACATGTACATGTCTTAAACAAGTTGAGCTACAGTGTCATTGACACTTTCATTTTTTTCAAAAAATTTAAACAAAAACATATCGTGATCCCTAATTGGACCTAGCTCATTGGAGTAAGGGGTCATATGCAATGCTTTTTTTAGCAAAAATTATTAAAAAATAAACATTTTGAATTAGTGAATAGTGCCGGCCAGTTATGGGGCTGTTACAATTTAGATCAAAAGGGTTTAAGGATATAGGTTTGGCATCTGCCAGACCCCTCCAGTCTAGGCCCCTTTTACACTATAGCTAGAGAGTAAAGTATGCACCACATCAAGTTGTCAAAGATGTGGGGGCTTGTACCAGAGTTTTTAATTAGAGAGTGAGGGTAAAAAAAATTCTATGATGAGAGTACATGTATGATGACAATTCTCCTTTTTATTTGTCTTCAATACAATTGAAGAGAATGGTGCATTACAATTTCAATGGTTGTATTGTGTCAAAGTGATTTGAATAGCATATGATTTAGAGATTAAGGGAGGATGTTTTTGTGTGGTCTTCTCATGTCACGAGCAATGTCTATTGTGATCAAGTGGTTAAAAAAAAGCCTGCATGGAGTACTTGTTGATCGGTAATATTACTTCTAGGATTAAAGAACTGTTACATGATCCATAAACAATGACTGAAATCCTGCACAGAAATTCTTCTACATGCTCTGTACTGTTTAACCTTCCTATGTATTTAATAAAATAATACCCTTGTCTCATATTTCCCATAACCATCTTAGCGCTGAATTCACCCTCCTCTGTGCACTGATGTTTAAGTGGCAAAGTTTTCAGCAGCAAATATTTCCCATAATGCAATTTGATATTTAACCAAAGATACCTTGTTTGACAGAGCTCACCGAGCTCTGTCAAACATGGTATATTTGGTTAAATTTGTAGTTAAACAAGAGAAAAACAGAGTGATGTGTAAAAATTCTGTTGTACGACCAGTGTGCTAGGTGTTATTTATTTATTGGAGTTTAAGGTCACATACTTATGCACAATGGCTAATCGTGACCGTGACAGTTATACGGGTGGAGGATGCCGGAGTACCCAGAGAGAACCACCGAGCATTGACGAGCAACTGTCAGCTCCTCAACATTCTAACTCTGTTCAAGCTCTGCTCAAGCAGGGTTACAACGGTTGAATACATGTGCACCATCGACGTGCAGTATACCTTAGTACACGGCATCATTGTGCCCCCATGTAGGCAACCCAGATAAAGTGCCTTGCTCAAGGACACAACGCGGGTCATCCCGGACAGGGATCGAACTCAGGACCTCTAGCATAGAAGTCCAACAATCTACCACTGAGGCACCATGCTCCTAATGCTAGGAGTTAAGGTGCTGTATAAGTAATGGGCTCTCATGGGAACCCGGGGAAGTGAAGAAGTGCTTGTTTACTATGGTTAACAAGCTATTTTTACTGGTAAAATAGGACCCAGTCACCAATGTTTGGGGTGGAAGTCCTCTAAAATGGTCATGGGTATAAACGATTGACTAAACTTGACTTTATCTCCATGTTGCAGTCATGATTAGCCATTGAGCAGAAATAAACTGGGTCTGACCTCAAACACCAATAAATAAATAAATAAATATAAGTAATGGGAAATTTAGCTTGAAAATAGCTTGGTGACATGTTATTTTTATTGACATCAAATACCGAAAAAAAATTTTTATAATTTTTCATTTTTTGTGTTGAAAACTGCAAAGCATTGTTCATAAATATGGATGAACTGCAAAAATGTGACAAATTATTTTTTTGCTTAGATTTTTGACGTCATCGAAAATAACCTATCACCTATTTTCAAGATAACTTTCCATTATATAGCACCTTAAATTTGCATGGTAATTTATAACAGGCATATTTGAAATAAATATATGTTGGGATTAGCTCCCTGTGGAAGCTCCTGGAAGTTTAGCACCGCCTGTTTACTGCTGTAAATAAATTCTGTTTTACTGGCAAATAGGACCTAGTTTCTAATGCCTGGAGTAGGAGTACTGTGAAGTGGAAAGCATTGGAATAAATAATTGGTTAAACTTTACTTGATTTTATACCTGTGTTATAGTCATGACATAGCCATAGATTCTAAAAGTTACCCTTCCCCTCTGCGCACTAATGTCAAAATACTGAAATTGTGAGAAAGATTTCCCCCCATAATGCTACTAGGCGTTTAACCAATTCACTCTTGTTTGACAGAGCTCATTGAGCTCTGTCAAACAAGATAGAATTGGTTAAATGCCTAGTTGCATTATTTGAAAAATTTGCAGGTTCAAATTAAAAACCAATAAACAAATAAGTATAAACTGGATTAACATTTGAATGGACATGGTTTATTGACAGTTGCTGATTTTAGTTCAAGAAAACAGCTTTATTACAATTAACCATTCACTAATATAGATAATTAAATTTTAATTAGATTCAAATGTTGCAGAAAAGGTGGTATGTATAAGATTGACTAATGTTTTAGGTTTACTGAATTAAATATTTACATAATTGGAGATATCCCCTTGAAACATTGTCACCACTCAGTAAATGAACCAGGTGGTGTGTGGGAGTGAGGAGGTGGCCTGTTTTATGTTTGCTGAATTAAATATTTACATTATGGGAGATAATCTATTCAACATTGCTTGCACTCAGCATATGAACCTGGGTCCTATCCATATATGATTTATGGTCTTCCCCAGCTAAAAGGAGTAAAGAAAGAAACTGTACAAAGATACTCGTGTTGGTAGTGTTAGGAATATGACTTATTTGAAAGAAAATGTTCTAACCTTTTCTGTAAGGCCCCACAAAGTAGATTGTCTGTTTCTCATGCCATTTTTGTAAAATAGCATGCGGGCGGGCGAGCAGGCGTTTTTTAGCTCAACTTTGACGAAGTCAAATTTGAGCTATTGTCATGGCCCGTCGTCCGTCGTCCGTCTGTCCGTCCGTCCATCTGTCCGTCTGTCCGTCTGTCCATCTGTCCGTACGTCAACAATTGGCTATGGCTCGGGCTAGAGGTCGTATTTATGAACCGATCTTTACGAAACTTCTTGGGTACCTTTGTTATGACCGTGGGACGAGAACGAGTGTTTTTGGGTGCGGTCCGAAATTCAAGATGGCTGCCAGCCGCCATTTTGTACAGATGATGCAGAAATCTGTTTTTTGTACAGAACTTCCATATGAAAGCTCTGATTTGAATAATTTTTTGTATGAATGTTTAGTACCATGGGGTACATCACATATAATACGGGTTTTTTTCTCGTGCGTAAATTGTGCAAATTAGACTAATTTTGATGTTTTTTGGTGTTAATTTCAGCACTGTAAGTGCAAATGCCAATACGGCTCGGGCTAGAGGCCGTATTTATGAACCGATCTTTACGAAACTTCTTGGGTACCTTTGGTATCACCGTGGGACGAGAACGAGTGTTTTGGGGTCCGGTCCGAAATTCAAGATGGCCGATGGCAGCCATTTTGTACAAAATTAGGTGCAATCAGATTTTTGCACAGAACTTCCATATGAAAGCGCTGATTTGAATAATTTTTTGTGTGAATGTTTAGTACCATGGGATACATCACATATAATACGGGTTTTTTTCTCGTGCAGAAATTATGCAAATTAGATGAACTTTGATATTTCAGTGCGACTTACACACATTAAGTACACATGTCAATACGGCTCAGACTTGAGTCTGTATTTATGAACTGATCTTCACGAAATGTCTTGGGTACCTTTGTTATCACCTTGGGACGAGAACGAGTGTTTCTGGGTGCGGTCTAAAATTCAAGATGGCTGCCAGTGGCCATTTTGTACCGAAATTAGGTCTAATCAGTTTTTTGTACACAACTTCTATACAGCTCATACTAGAGGCCATATTTATGAACCAATCTTTACGAACCTTGTTGGGTACCTTTGTTATCACCGTGGGATGAGAGCGAGTGTTTTTGGGTGTGGTCCGAAATTCAAGATGGCCACCAGCAGCCATTTTGTACCAAAATTAGTGCAATCAGTCTTTTGTACAGAACTTCTGTATGAAAGTTCTGATTTGAATAAATTTTTGTATGAATGTTTAGTAACATGGAATACATCACATATTCTAAGGGGTTTTTTTTCGTGCAGAAATTATGCAAATTAGATGAACTTTGACTTATTCAGTGCTACTTGCACAATGTGAGCACACATGTCAATACGGCTCAGGGTAGAGGCTGTATTTATGAACCGATCTTCACAAAACTTCTTGGGTACCTTTGTTATCACCTTGGGACGAGAATGAGTGTTTCTGGGTACGGTCCAAAATTCAAGATGGCTGCCAGTGGCCATTTTGTACCAAAATTAGGTCCAATCAGTTTTTTGTCACAAGTTCTATACAGCTCGTATTTATGAATTGATCTTCACAAAACTTCTTGGGTACCTTTGTTTTCACCTTGGGACAGGAACGAGTGTGTTTTGGGGTGCCTTTGTTATCACTGTGCTATGAGAACAAATATTTTGGGGTTCAGTCAGACCCACTCTGGGACTCAAAGTTTTCTTTTCTAGTTTAGCATCTGACTGTCACCCACCTTTGCAATATTTTACCTATACATTTGTTACAGGCAACAGTCAGTATTTATGTACAGACCATTACAATACGTTATATGTACCTTTGTTATCAGGTCATTACCTAGATGTTTGTCATTGCTGTGTCACATACTATACATGTGCATGTCTTTGTCTTGACAAGTTGAGCTACAGTGTCATTGACACTTTCATTTTATTTTATTTTTATAGTCATTGATTTGCCACCAAAAGTTCTTATTCTTGGTTTGTTTTATGTTTTAATTCTCATAATCAACAGAATTGCGTAGGTGGTGGTGTATTTCGGCCCTTGAGAGGAAGAAGGTTTTGCAATGCCAAAGCATTGCAAAGCCTTCTTGCACTTAAGAAACAAATTTATCAATTTTATTAACCTGGGTAAAATATTTTTACTTTTTCAAGTTTGCATTGGTTATAAAAAGAGAGCATGCGGCAGCCAAAAGGACCAGGAGGGCCTGAGAAACATAAATTTAATTCTTTTAGGCCTAATGTAAATGGCCATATCTTCCAAAACAAATTACATGGGGAATAATTAACAATCACGCTCATAAAATGGCTGACATGAACTCGACCAATAGAGATATTGGTTTATTACTTGCAGGATCATTTGTGTTAAAATTAACTTTTATAGTTAGCATCAGTTGTAATATTATTAATAATATGGTAAATCCGAGTTCAAAACTTTAGGTTAAGAACACATTGAAATGTGACTGCATCCAGTCAGAATCGAGTTACGTATCTTTATGGCTTTGCAAAGCCATACTGAGCTACAATTTCGAAATTTCAACATTCGAAATGCATTGATATAAATAAAAGTATTGTTAATACCTATGCCACAGGTGTTTGCATAGTCACATAAGAAGCGATTGATGGTAACCACCACTGCCAGCTCCCAGTTCCACTCCACACATGTTTAATTATGCCCCCGACCTCCGAAGGTAGATTCAGGGGTATCTAGTGAAGACTTCCATCCTTCCATCGGTCTGTCCATCTGTCTCTACAAACGTTTTGGATTGTAATTTCAAAACTATGGTTCGGATTTGGATCTCCTTTGGTATGCTGATAGACCCGCATATGGGTACAAATATGCACAAGGAATGGGTTCCGTCCAATAATTTTTCCCAGAGTTATGACCCCTTTTCACTCTTTTGACTTAGAAAATTTTCGCGACCTCTGTATTGCATTCACTGCATGTTGGATTTGAAAACTGCTTAATTGATCAAATCACAATTTTAGGGGTTACTTGTGGATGACTAGACAATGCTTCCTTTCGATTTTGGTCCAGCTAGTCAATTCAGTATGGCCGCAATGGCATTATGACACCCTCAGGGGCATGTGCCAAGCTTTTCTTGTTGTTTTGGAAAAAAATGTGACATATGCCCACCCCTCGTGACCAAACATGGGGAATGTTGATAAAGTCTATTCCCAAAAATTGTCACTCCGATTGTTTTTTTCTTCAATTTTTGACAAAATTCAGATTTTTTTTTTTTTTTCAATGTATGAAAAAACAATGTTTTAACCCTTTCTGTAATGTAAAGTCCACTGTCTTGAAGGCAAAAATGAAAATGTTTTAGTATACTGGTTATACAAGAATGTTTTTATAAGTATTGTGTTAGGTAAGGCAGAAACTCTTTACCCAATGTAACAACCAAAATTGGTCACCACCATTCACAAAAATCACCATTCAATTTTCATTATTTTTTTTCATTTTATGTCTCAAAAACATAGCTTATGACTCCTCATTGGATGAGTTCAGTGAGCTCATCCAATTTTGTTTGCAAGTGTCGCCTGCCTTTCATGTTAGGTAAAGGGTTAATTGATCCTTAGATGAAACAGGCTTATTTCTATGACAGCTTGCATAATATGTTTTCGTAAAAGATTTCTCAATCATTGCATAATTTTCCAAGAAAAGTTGGTGGCTGATATGTCATCTTTACCATCCACTTATGTGTTATTGACAGTTCCCCTGCTCTAGGACAGATGTACTTCAGTTTTTGAATGACTTTTTTCAAGGTTATTGGACTAGGAAGGGTGGAGTTGTTGTTTTCGTCACGAATAGAAATTGGGAGAAAAATCAGGAAGTGTGATGCAATGTCAATAACATTGTTCTGATTCTTAATGTGCTGACTGGGCCTCGTCAGTAACATCTTTAAAAACTCTTTAAGAGCAAGTAGCCGATAATGTACATTTTCGTGTAGGTGTACATAATGTGATACATTCAATGTATTCGTTACTGTAGACACAAATGAAAGATTTTATTTAATGATGAAACTACGGTTTTGAAGAGAAAAAAATGAAAATTTGGAAATTCTACAGCAGTATCATGTCTTTATGTTAGCGGTCAATCTTTTACTCGAAAAATGTCTACTTCCTGTTTGCGTTTCTGTTTTGAAACAAAGGGAAATCAAGTAAGGAAATGATGCTTATTTTTGGAGAAAGTCTTATTCTGTTTTCACCAACCTGGTAACCAATACCTGTGGTAGGCGACCTCAAAAGTGGGCATTATACTCATGCTATTCTTATAACAGGGTATGATGCAGGAGACTATAAACCTAATAAATGAGTAAAACAAAAGTACATAAATAAATCATTGATTGATTGATTGATGAATCAGTGAACTAATTGAGTGACATGAGCCACTTTGATATGGCTCTGTTGAAAATTGGTGAAAGCCACTTTCGTGGCTTTACTTGTATGCATCAGCTGGTTTACTCAGCAGAAAATGAATAAATATTTGTGTAAAATTGTTTTGTTTCCCCATGGGACCCCCAGAAAGTGAAGCAGTGCTTGTATACTGTGGTAAACAAGCTCTGTTTTACTGCTGAAATAAGAACCAGTAGACAATGCCTGAGGTGCAAGTCCTCTAAAAGGGGCAACATTGGTATAAACAATTGGCTGGACTTGACTTTATATCCATGTTGTAGTCACAATTAATCATTGTGAAGAAATATATTCTCTTAAGCACCAATAAATAAATTAAATAAAGAAATTCAATTCAAGGTGAAAATAGGTGAATCGCAGGGCCTTATCTCAGTTCCATTATGGTGAAGATTTGCTGCTTGAAAATATCAATATTTTGACATCCTTGTGCAAAGGATTAACAGAAGTATTCAATTATATTCTGGGGATAAACTGAGTGTTTATTCTATTATTTATTACACACCTGTTCTTTGAATTCCCCATCTACAGCAACACTAAACTATGTGAAAATTAAAAATCTGTTCCGCACATATGTGCAGAACGGAACTCATTGACGGACTATTTTTAAATAGAAGCAAAATTTCACTGGAATTTTCTACAAATCGTGCAACGCAATTACAATTTGAATCACTAGTGATAGCTAAAAGTCGTGCCCTGAGTTCCAATGTGTTCTATGTGCCTGCTGGCACACAGAACACATCAGAACTCAGGGCACGATTTTTTTTTTTTGGAACTCAGGGACAAAATAATAACCCAGACTCCCTTCGCAAATTTGGTTGGAGATAAAATGTGTTCTTTTTGTTGACAGTTGTCAAATGAATTGCTGAGTGTCCTTCTAATAATTGTTTTAAAGATGTGAAGGTGTGTAATAAACACAGAATAACACATGTGTGTGAATGGGCACTTGTGCCATCACGGAAGGATAAAACTCGAGGCCTGCAATCTCTCATTCTATCCTTCCACACTGGCACTCATTTCATATCGATTAACCCATTCACACACCCATGCGTATCGTTCTGTGTTTTTCTTGTTTGACAGAGTTCAATGCTTCAACGGAATGATTGTCCCCCGACCCTTCGGGGGACTATTGTAATCAGCAGTGTCTGTCCGTCCGTCTGTCTGTCTGTGCGTGCGTCCGTCCATCCGTCACACCCTTGTCCGGATGATAACTTTAGTTTAGATGATTTTACTGAAACTAAATTTGGTATGTGTCTTACTTGGGTGGAAATGCAGGTCAAGTTCAAAAATGGGCACGCTCCACTTATTTCTACTGGATTTATTCCCCTTTTTCGACTTAAAAAATACAGTTTTTGTGTTGTCTGGATGATAACTTTAGTTAGGATCATTTGATTGAAACGAAATTTAGTATGCCGCTTATTTGGGTGGAAATGCAGGTCAAGTTCAAAAATGGGCACGCTCCACTGATTTTTACTGGATTTATTCCCCTTTTTCGACTTGGAAAATACGGTTTTTGTGTTGTCCGGATGATAACTTTACTTTGGATCATTTGATTGAAAATAAATTTAGTATGCCGCTTATTTGGGTGGAAATGCAGGTCAAGTTCAAAAATGGACACGCTCCACTGATTTTTACTGGATTTATTCCCCTTTTTTGACTTAGAAAATACGGTTTTTGTGTTGTCCGGATGATAACTTTACTTTGGATCATTTGATTGAAACGAAACTAAGTATGTGGTTTAATTGGTTGGAAATACAGGTCAAGTTAAAAAATGGCCATGCTCTGCGAACAAATTGCATCCTAACAGCTCCCTTGAATTTGCCATCTTGGTCGGGGGACCGGGGGCGTTGCCCTTGTTTCATTTTTGGTAACCTACTATAGAACGATGACTTACAGATCATGTTTGAGTTGCATGCTGATTGCATTATTCTTGTGTGAGTTACGGCCCTTGGAAATATGGAAAAGCACCAGAATATCAGTTTTCCGGAGTTTTTTTGGAAACGCTTCAACGGAATGATTTTATTTTTGGTAAACTACTATAGAACGATGATTTACAGATCAAGTTTGAGTTTCATGCTGATTGCATTATTCTTGTGTGAGTTATGGCCCTTGGAAATATGGAAAAGTGCCAAATATCAGTTTTCCGGACTTTTTTTTGGAAACGCTTCAACAGAATGATTTCATTTTTGGTAACCTACTATAGAACGATGACTTACGGATCACGTTTGAGTTTCATGCTGATTGCCTTATTCTTGTGTGAGTTATGGCCCTTGGAAATATGGAAAAGCGCCAAAATATAAGTTTTCCGGCCTTTTTCTGGAAACGCTTTAAGGGAATGATTTCATTTTTGGTAACCTACTATAGAACGATGACTTACAGATCAAGTTTCATTTGCACCCTGTCCATCCATCAGTCTGTCAGTCAGTCTGTCAGTCATACTTTAGTTTTCCGGACTTTTTTTGGAAATGCTTCAACCGAATGATTTCATTCTTGGTAACCTACTATAGAACGATGACTCACAGATCAAGTTTGAGTTTCATGCTGATTGCATTATTCTTGTGTGCTTTATGGCCCTTGGAAATATGGAAAAGTGCCAAAATATCAGTTTTCTAGACTTTTTTGGAAATGCTTCAACTGAATTCATGGTGATCACATCTAGGTTATAACATTTGTATAACTATTAATGCTCATTAGTCCAGTAGGGGACATTGTATTGCTTCAGCGATATGTGCGCTCTTGTTTTTATTCAGGTAGCGTGTGTTTACTCAATGCAATTAACAAGACAAATTTATCTAATTTTTTCGAGTCCACTGTACCATGTAACTGTTTCTACAAGAGTGTAACTGTCCTGGGGACAATACCATAAAACTTTTACAATTGTATTTTCTAGAATTGTATTTTCTAGTTACATGTATGACTTTAAATGGGCTGAAATGAACCATTAATATTTTCAAAGATGTAGCAATTTGCAAGGCAAAAAATTGCCATATCTTTTAAAATGCTATTGATTCATTTTAGTCAATTATATTAACCCTTTGAACCCTGGTGGTATTGCCCATGTCAGTTAAATGAAAGAAATTGGAAGAGTCCATATTTATTATTAAGGGGTAGACCAATCAATATTTTCAACGTGCAGCCTTCTGGCTGTTCGTTGAAAATATTGATTGGTCTACCCCACTCTTAACTTAGCAGGCATCCTACTTAATGAAAGTATGACATACCATGTCCCTGGGCCGGTAAAACGGCCTCTGGGGTTCAAAGGGTTAATAGGCAGAAAATACAATTCTAAAACTTTTATAATATTGGCTCCTGATTGGAGAGGGTTCCAGTATAAATATATACACAATTTATCTCTTTTTGGTAGGATTGGTTTTTCATTGGGTCAAACATGTGACAGTAATAATTACAGTTTTCTTTCATCTTGACTACCATCATGTTTACAACAATGAATTTGCCCAAACTCTTGTCACTTTTCTGTGTGTGTGGTTCATCATATAATGTTTAAAACTGGTGAAAGGAATTTAATTCCCTAAAACATGTGACAAGTCACGCCACTCCATGGCTTTGCATTTTAAACATTATTTATTGTTAATCTATAAGCTCTTAATTGGAAAATTACCCACAGCAGTGTTTGACATCAAGAGATCTGGGGTTACACATTTAAATATTGTTAAAAATTGATCATTTGTTAACACATCTTATACAGCAAGCAGTTTTCTAGTGTGCTAAACAGTATTACCTCTTTACCTAACACCAAAGGTAGACAACACAAAATTTTTCAATAACTAATATTTCTCATTTTTTGTAACAAATATATAGCTTATGCACTGCCATTGGAACAAGTTCAATGAGTTTGTTCCAGTCAGGGGGCATAAGTTATGTTTTTGAGACAAATAATTTGAAAAAAACTATTAAAATGAAACCAATTTTGATATTCTATGTGTTGTGTAAAGGGTTAATACATTCTGTGTAGGTCATGCATGATTTATTTCTATCCCAAAAAAACCTGGGAAAATCATGTAACCATTACAATTGGAACTTTCATTTTTTCAGTTGCTGAATGCTACCGGGGAATGATTCACTCCAGCATTCTGTTTAACTCGACCCTTGCACATTTATAATAATTGAGTTTTCACCAGGGGCTTTTGACTTTCTGTTTTGTTGCCCAGGAGGGGGGAGGTGGGGTGGTGGACAGGAGGTGCTAACGATATTCAATATTGGCCAAGTTTTTCTCTTCTACTATCTTTCCTGTCACAATTGCCATGTGTTTAAATAAAAGTGGAGGCGTCTAATTTTTCAAACCCTTACGGTGCCTCAGGGATCATAATTCACTGTTTCGTTACAAATTTTTAAGCACAAGTGGTGCAGTGGCACATTCTTGGCAGAACAATGAGAGAAGATAAGACATAATGATTCGGTGTTCACTTCAGAAATATTACCCATGAAAAAGGTACATAAATAGAAATAAGATCCCCATGGAAACTCCTAGAAGTGAATCTGTTCAATAAGCTCTGTTTTACTGGTAAAATAGGACTTGGTAATCAACGCCTGGGTGGAAGTCTTCTAAAGTGGGCAGCATAGGTAGAAACGATTGGTTAACCTTGACTTCATGCCTAACTCACTTAGAAGGGTTTCTGTAACCACTTTTTTCAATTGAAAGTTTAGATTTGTAATAAAGGTATGGTAAATAGTTTGGCCTTTCATATTATATGCAATTCATAGGGTTATTGCATGAATTAGTATGCAATTGACTCACTTTTAAAAGATTATCTGACAAGTTTTGATGGAGGTGTTTAACCCTTTACCCAACAAATCGGCCACATCTGCCTGTGTAATTTGCAAATTCAGTAGTTGAAAAAAATATTATTTTTCAAAAAATTTCAACAAAACCATATCATGTGACCCCCCGTTGGAACGAGCTCATCGAGCTCGTTCCAACGAGGGGTCACATGATATGATTTTGTTGAAATTTTTTTAAAAATTTGAAAAAATGATGTTTAAAATAATAAATTTTGATATTGTCTGCATTGGGTAAAGGGCTAAGGTGTCCTAAAACTAAAACCACATAACTGATATGAGACTTTAATCTTGTACCATTATGATAATCAACAATTTGTTCCTATTTCATGGTGGTAATAAATAAATATTTGATGAACTCATCACATGAAATTTATTTGTGAGATCTATAAAATATGACTAAATTGAACTGTGTAATTTATTCTCATGAAGTATGGTAGTGTGTGTTGGGCATTAATGAGTTGCCTAATAATTATGTCAAGTTGACTGGTTTCCACCAATCCTTCACCATTACTCTGCTGAACTGGGAATAGGCCCAGGGGGGTGCCTGCACTAAAAGTGGGAAAAAATATGGGTGGGCTTATTTTCAAGACAGTCGGGCTGTGAAAATACAGCAAAGGTTGCATTTTGCAAAGCTGGTATGGTGACTTTGACAACTTGGAGTATGGATCACCCTATAAAGTGTTTTTGATGCTTTTGTATGTTTAAATTAGGAATGATCGTTTGTTTCTGCTTATTTTTGAGTTATGAACCCCAAAAACAAAGGCCAAACTGTGTAAATGGGCGTAACACATTTAAGCTATGTTTGGCCTTTCTTTTTTGGGGTTCATAACTCTAGAAATAGACAGAAACAAATGATCATTTCTTATAA
The DNA here is from genome assembly GCA_031216915.1 of Pictodentalium vernedei. Classification (NCBI taxonomy): domain Eukaryota; kingdom Metazoa; phylum Mollusca; class Scaphopoda; order Dentaliida; family Dentaliidae; genus Pictodentalium; species Pictodentalium vernedei. Next base: position 401,582,049 of record CM062292.1, on the reverse strand, counting down.
TTAAACTTGTTGGACTTCTATGCTAGAGGTCCCGAGTTCAATTCCCATCACGGAAAACCCATGTTGTGTCCTTGGGCAAGGCACTTTATCCCGGTTGCCTACATGGGGGCTCGATGACGCTGTGTACTAAGGCGTACTGCACGTCAATGGTGCACATGTCTTCAACCACTGATACCCTGCTTGAGCGAAGTTTGAATAGAGTTAGAATGTTGAGGAGCTGACAGTTGCTCATTGATGCTCGGTGGTTCTATCCAGGAACTCCAGCTTCCTCCACCCGTAAAATTGTCACGGTCACGATTAGCCATTGTGCATAAGTATGTGACCTTAAACACCAATAAATAAATAAATAATATTTTAATATGATGAGATAAATGTTAATTACTTTTCATTTTGAAACAATATGAGCATGTAGGGGTTCTTTTCCATTCACACTGCGCAATATAATATTTAAGACTGATATTGGGGCCGTGGTTTAAGGTGGGCCTGTGGGCCTAAATGCATTTTTTTCAGTTCATTGTGTTATGAAAAGAAGAAAAAAATACTTTAGCCAATCATTTTGCCTGAAAATACATGAACAGAAAAAAGATTGAATTATATATACTTAAATTGAAAGAAAAATAATTGTTTGTATACATACTAATCTGATTAGTATGCTTCCATATAAATTGGACGTGTTATTTCCAACTTCATCACCAAGATATGCCTTCATCGAAGGCATGCCTTGGTGATGTAGTTGGAATATTAGCCTGTAAGAATTATAATTCAAAAACAGAAACAGGCGTGAGAATCATCGGTACTAATCATTGCACAGGGCTAGCTGCTAGCAACAGCTTATTGTTGATATTGCTTGGAAACTTTAAAAAAATGTTCAACAGTGGTGGTGTCTAATGAGAATGGAATTAGCATGGCTGGTGGCATGGGTACACTCGTTATTGTTTAGATAGCAGAAACTACACCCATTCTTTATTTTCATTATCATTTATGTACAATTTCCACCAGAACTATACATATTGTCAAATGACGAAGATGACTGATGCCAAGCTATATTGCTGTGAAAAGATTCGAATGGAAAGGAATCATGCATCCGATTCGAATCAAACTAAATTGTAACTTAAGATTCAAAATCGAATCTTGAAACTTCGCAGGGCCCTATCTTTTGCACCAATAAATGAATAAATCAGCACAGTCAGAAGGTATATTACATTTTGTACTTGTATGTGCATCTTCAAGCTGAAGCTTATACTTGTTTCATCTATTTCATATATAGGGGGCATGGTGCAGTAACCGGTTCTCGTCAGCTCACTGAAGTCCAGCAATGTCGAGCCCGGTTAGTCCTTGGATGGGTGACCATCTGAGCGATCGATTCGGGCTCCCACATTGTGCCCTTAGGCAAGGCACTTCACCCCGATTGTCCACATGGAGGCACGATGATGCTGTGTACGAAGGCGTACTGCACGTCGTTGGTACGCATGTCTTCAACCAATCTAACCCTGCCTGTGCTGCAGTGCAGAGTTACGATGTTGGGGAGCTGCTAGCTGCTCATCGTTGCTCATTGGTTTTCTCCAGATACTCTGGCTTCCTCAACTGTCACTGACACGATATGACCTTGGCTGTTAAAGTGTTGTTAAACCTTAATAAATAAATAATTTCATATATAAATCTTATAAAATCCTGCATATTCTAAATAAAAGTTCTGTATTAACTGAGCCTTGTAGCAGTTAATTGCAAATGAGGATTTTCTGTTAATGAAATGGTGTGTTTTGCCCAGGAATATTTTGTTTTCAACAGTAATTGGTTGGAGGTTTGAGTATAATTAGCATTCTGTACTGAGGACAGGGAATGTCTGGCTGGAGAAAACTAATGAACTAGCAATCAATAATTGATAAAATTACCTGTCCCTGTGATTCAGTTATGTGATTGTTTAGTCTGGTCACAGCAAATTCTTTTTTTGATTTCATCTGTTATTAACATTTTTCATACTATCGTCTGGATGAATTCCAGTCCTTGCCTGTTTTGCCACGCTGAGTCTTAGCCTGCTCAGCCCCACAAACAGCCCTCATGAAAAAAATCTGCAGGACTTTTAACCCTTTGGATGCTGAGGGTATATTCCATGCCAGTTCAGAGTCATCAAATTGAAGAGTCTTTATTCACTACGTAGGGGAGGACCAATCAATATTTTCACCATGCAGCCTTGGGGCTGCACATTGAAAATCTTGATTGTCTACCACATAAATTCACTGAGTAACTATCTACTTAAGGAATTCAAGTTGTATCACGATCCTGGACTGGAAAAAGCGGCCTTTCTGGTAAGGACCTATAAATTGCCGATTTTGATGGAATCGAATATCGAATCGAATTGGTGAAAACGAATCGAATTTTGAATCAAATTTTGAATCGAACTTCAAAGCGAATCACAGTTGATGGATGCATTGTCAAAAGAAAAGTTTTTTGTTCCAAAATAATACACCCGATTATTGAAAGACACATAGTTATGTAGATTGCATTTTTTGCCTCACCACTTCCCATGCTAAAAACTGAAATATAAACCAATGTACTAGCTATTGATTAAAACTATTCAAATTGTTGACTTTGTAGCTTTTAAATAAAAATTTGTAATTTCTAAAACGAAACAATAATTCAACGCCGAATGGAGTCAATCCGCTTGTAAATTAGAGCCTGCTCTACTTCTGTTTATATAATAATCAGGGGTATTCTTTTAGAAAACCGTTGCATTTGACGATGTATCTTGTAACTGTGATCGAACAGAACAGTACTCAAGATAAAATAATGTGATCATGTTGTGGAACAAATTATTTATTGAAGTTAAACAGCTGAATAACTTTTCAAAGTTCGAAACTTAAAATTTTCGGAATGGCCACTGGTCAATAAGTTGAAAAGAACAGTTGTAGCAGTAACAGTGGTTTGTAGCCGATAAAACAGTTGTAGCTACATCGCTACGAACACTGTTACCGCTACAAGTTAGTTACGTTTCTACTCAGAACTATCACAAACTTATGGCCGAAGTATATTAAAAAATATTTGAATTTCTGATTTTGAATCTTTCGAATCGAATTTTTGCAGGAGCCTACTTTTTGTTTCAAAGGGTTAACAAGTCCCACAAATGACACAGATTGGTAGATGACAGTTGCAATTAAATTTTCCCAAATTACTAAAAATTCATGTTTTGAGACCCCAAAATGTAGCTTATATCACCTCATTGGAAGCAGCTGAATGTGCTGATTCCAAGGAGGAGTCATTCGCCATGTTTTTGAGGCAAAAATTGAACAAATGATAAGGCTGAATGGCAATAGTGGAACCCTGTTAATTGAATAGCCACTTTGCCAATGAAAATTATTCAATTAACAGGAGTATTCAATTAACTGGGATTGTGTCACTTTCCCGTATTCTAGAGATAAGCTTAGCATTTATTCTATTATATCTTGTTTGACAGAGTTCCATGAGTTCTGTCAATTTGTCAAACAAGATATAATAGATTAAATGCCTATATCGGATGTACTGATGCCAAATAGGTCTATAAACAAAGGAAAACTGGGGAGAGTCAGGGTAATTTCTTGTCAGGTTACAAGATTTTTTATTCAATTAACATGAGTCTACTCTTTAACCTATATTCAATTATCTGGTCAAATTTGTACTGGAGGTATGGTAAATGATTTTGTGTTGGGAAATTATATTCAGTTAACAGGGTTAATCAGTTAAGAGATATCCAATTAAGTGGGCACCACTGTACTAACCTGATATGGCTATGTTAGGTAAAGTGTTAACAAATACAGGGACATTTGTTTCACTTTTATAAAAATAAACAGTTCCTTTTGACTCCTCCTCAACCCCCACCCCAACTACACAATTCAGAAGGCAGGGTGATTTGGTCCTTTTCCACCAAACAGGTGGAAATCTTATGCACTTACTTCCTAACCTGGGTTAAATCTTAAGGTCTCAATATGCAAATTTACAGTTCATGGACCACCTGGTAGTCTACTCGTTGGTTCATGAGCTGCAGATTTGCTTGTCGGATCTTCATGTTTTGACTGGTTTAGCAAGTAAGGATATTTGCTGTTGTTGTCCCATTGCATTTGTTTATTGTGGTTTAATGACACTTTCAACAGTCATAATCATGTCAGGCGGTTTTACGGCTTGAGGAAGCCAGAGTATGCAGAGAGAACCGCTAAGCAGCAGTGAGGAACTGTCATACTCCCCAGCTTGCCAACTTGGCACAAGCAGAGTTAACAGTGGTTGAAGGCAAGTGCATCGACATGCAATATGCCTTAGTACACAGTGCCTGGGAGCGTGATGGCTCAGTGGTTACGGATCTGGACTTCAAACCGAAAAAGTCCACAGTTCAATCCCCACCAGCGGTAACTGCGTTATGTCCTTGGGCTTGGGTAAGGCACTTAATCCCAATTGCTCATGTGGGGGCCACGGTGGCACTGTATGCAAATGTGTACAGCATGTCGATGATGCACTTCTTTTCAACCCTTTCTTACGCAGCTTGTGTGGAGTCAGAATGTTAGGGAATCTGGCAGTTGCTCAGTGGTTCTTTCAGGGTAATCTGGCTTCCTTCACCCATAAAACTATCTGACATGAGGTGACCCTGACTGTCGAAAGTGTCATTAAATCCCAGTAAATAAATAGTACACAGTGCCACTGCACCCCCATGTGGGTAATCAGGATTAAGTGTCTTGCTCAAAAACACATTGCAGATGGTACGGGTCAGGAATGAACTGTTGACTTTTTAATTGAATTCCTTGCATGCTGCTGGCACATATTCCAGCCCAGGATATAATATCCCTTCCCACTGAAATAGGTTAAATATGGGCACATTTAATTAAATTTCTACCCTGTAAATTGAATGAACTTTTCGGCCAATGATTTCTTTAGATAAATTTAGAGGAATTTTTTCATCAAATCTAGTCATGGCTGCTTCACAGCAGCCATGACTATATCTAATGGAAAATATTTTAAAAATGCTCTGCGGTACTAAATTAACTCTCTGCACACTGACGGCGAATATTCAAAATTTGAACTTGCAAATTTTTCCCATAATGCAATTGGGAATTTAACCAATTCATTCTTGTTTGACAGAGCCCATTGAGCTCTGTCAAACAAGACTGAATTGGTGAAATTCCTAGTTGTATTAGGGAAAAATTTGCAGCTTGAAATTTTGGTATTAGAGTGCAGTGGGTTAACCAGTGTATAGTGTATAGCACAGGATTGTTTGATTCAAAATTAAAATGTTTGCTTCAATGAAATTGGAAGAGTTAAACTTCTTTGATTGCATGTATGGAGAAACTGAAAATGGTTAAAATTAGATGTAGGTATTTTGTTATCCCCGAGTATGGACGTTTGTCTAATACAAACACCAGACAGAGAGAATGTTTGCTGAAATGAGCCAGGCATTAGTATGCAGTCAGCGTAGGGAGAAATCGATTGCTGTCAATATCAGCTGTTTGGTATTCAGCCCATGTAGAACTGTTGGCAACTTCTCCATTCAATATTGACTTAGAGGCAGTTTAATATTCCTGTCAGGTCGACACTTTTATTAGGTTCCAGAGAAATAGGCACTGGGTCATAATTGTCAATCTCTTTATACATTTTTTTGGCTTTAGAGGCGACGGCCGTCGGAATATTAAGTAATGTCCCGAACATTCAATAGGCATTTGTTCTCAGTACAGTTAGCTACACGTTTAGTGTGTAGCAATTCTTTTATCATCTTTTGTTGTTAAGTGAGTGACAAGTAATAAATGGGTTTGAGAATTCAGTCATCCAAAATAACTAAAGGTTGTTCTTGATGAATAGGATTTTAAGTCCTGAGGATTGTATTTTTGAGGATTGTTACCCTTCTAAAACTGAATCTCTCTGATAGCATTACATAATGAAAAAAGATTGTGTCAGAATAAATTTTGTATCTCTATAGTAGGATTAACTTTCAACCTTCTTGTGGGGAGTATGTTCATAAAATCTAGCCATAAGGCTGCTTTAAAGCAGCCAAGACTAGATTTGATGAAAAATTCATGAAACTATAACTCAAGATTAATTGATTAGTCAAAAAAGTTAATTCAATTCTCGTGGGTAAATTTGATTTAACTCAAGTCCTCAGATTAATTTTATAGAGAGTAATCGCTTGACTAGACTGGTTACGTGAAATAATTCATGAGAGGTGAGGGACGTTGTACAAAGACGAATGCGCACAAGTGTTTTACAGTATATGAATGAATTATTTCACGTTACCAGTCCAGTCAAGCGATTACTCTGTTTATTACTTTTCATTATTAACGATAATTATATTATTTAACCCTTTACTAACAACATAACGGCCAAAAACGGCCAGCGCTATTCTCAAAACTCGCTAATTAATTTTCATTATTTTTTTCATTTTTTGTCTCTAAAACATAGGTTATGACCCCTCACTGGAACGAGCTCGTTGAGCTCGTTCCAATGAGGGGTCATAACCTATGTTTTTGAGACAAAAAGTGAAAATAATAGTTATTCAAGAATTTTTTTTTGCAAGTGTCGTCTGCTTTTCATGTTAGGTAAAGGGTTAAAAAAAGCAAAAAAAACAACAATGAAGTCCCCATTATGATTATGACCCACGGCAAAGCATCTTCATTTGCGGCGGGAAATCCCAGTAAATCACACTTTGGAAAGTAATAAACATTAATACTTGTACACATCTGCAGATGACTTAACAGTGTTTCTAAATTATGGTTGGCTACCTTGTAGGCTACCTTGTAGGCAGTCAACAATGATGTAAAAACACTGTCAAGATAAATACATCCTACCAGTTGAGTTATCAAGGAAGAATACACTTGGAATAACTTTTTCAGAGCAATATAAAAGGGACTGTTTATGGCTGTATGGCGATTTAAGGGTTAAAGAGCATGAATTGTACTTATTGAGGGGAAGATAATTCTTGTTCTGGTCAGTAGTGTAGAAAGAGTTAACCCTCTACATACCATTGTTAAAGTCTAAATTTTGTCCATGAATGTAACTTGGGATTTCACCAATTCAGTCTTGTTTAACTGGTAGAGTGCTGGGTGCCCACACATGGACTTTATTCTGAAGTGCAGGTGCTGCAACTTAATGACTTCATATTCTGTGGATGTGCTTCATTTTTTTACTGATAAAATAGGACCCAGTCACCAATGCCTGGGAGGTGCAAACCCTCTCTAAAATGGGCAACATGACTTATTAACGCTCACCCCTGGTCTTGAGTTGATACTCATGTTGTGGTCATGATTAGCCATTGTCGCAAAATATGTATCCTTAAACACCAATAAATAAATAAATAATGTGCTTCTTTTTTTTTAATTGAAATTATTTAGTATGTGAGGATTTGCCTTGTTACAATTTATGGGAGAGTGCCACTGATTGTCAGTTAACCCTTTGAACCAATAAGACCAATTTTTCAATCCAAGGCAAAATTTTGTCCCATTTTAGTCTTATTATAAGAGGTCGATACATGGGGCATTGGTGATAAACTAATAACTGCGGTCGACTACAGACTGCAGTTATTATTTTATCTTCCCTGTATATTGATATTAGACTGGCCCATCTCACTGTAAGTGTACTCAAAGGCGATACCATTCCAGGAAATGAGGGTTCAAAGGGTTAAATGCTTTGACACAAAACAGCATCGAGCAAGAAAGTAAACAAGACTGAGGAAGGTGATATTGTTCTTTAAAAATATCATCTACATTCACTTAATGCAAGTTGAATTGTGGTATCAATACAGAAGACAACTCGGGTAGAGTACAGGGGTGGGGAGGGGGGGGGGCAGGAATCAACGACCCTTGTTGGAGTTTTTCCTGTATTTCATTCACATCTTCAGTGCATCTGAAATACAGGGATAACTCGCAACTTGGGTAGTAGATTCGAATCCTCTTACTCTCCCCTCATTGTGTTGTGTCTTATTACCCAACATGAGAGTGCGGTGGTTAGGACATTAGACTTCAAACCGAAAGGTCCAAGGTTCGATCCCCACAAGGGTAACTGCATTGTGTCCTTGGGAAAGGCACTTAATCTCGATTGCACGGTGGCACTGAGTACTAAGGCATACTGCACTCTGATGGTGCTCTTGCTTTCAACCAATGCTAAGCCTGCTTGTGTGGAGTTAGTACATTGAGGAGTCTGACTGCTTGGTGGTTCTCTCATGTTGATTGCATAATTCATTTGTGAAGTTATCGTTTATAATCAAACCAGGAAATCCCAGTATATCACACGATGGAAAGTAATAAAATAATGATCAGACAGTGTATGTTAGTTTACTAACTAACTGAATTGAACAGGATTAGTCACATTTTTCTTTCTGGTTATAAAGAAGATAATTTCTGTTATGTGACTAAACCTGTTCATAGCACAGTCTTACTGAGTGTACGTTTTCATGTTGTGTGTTATGGCAGTTACCAATTTTTTATAACCACAAAGTGTTACTAACCCTGTGCATTCTGAGGGTTAGTCACAATTTCTGGTTATAAAATTTTGTTGTTAGTAACTGAGTAACTAACCCTGTGCACTGTACAGTCTTAGTGTAAATCTTATCTATATCAACTCTTTACCCAATGTAATGGCCAAAACCAGCCAGTACTGTTCTCAAAAAGTGTTGCTTATGAACCCTCATTGAAATGGGCTGTGGAAATTTTTTTTCAGTGAATTCCAAAAATGAAAACATTCTATTACAACTAATAACTTGTTTTCGGTAAATTATGTTGGTTGATGAATTCTGGTGTACTTTATTCTAGAAAACTTCAAACATGTTCAATAGGCTTTTTTAATTTTATTGGCCTTGTCATAAAATTATTTGCGCAAATATGTGCTTAACATGGTATGCAGATAAATCAGTTTCCTAAAATAAAGCAATAAAACAATAAATTAAGCCATATTTATAGAGTGGGTTTTGAATATGTCACTTGCTTGATTTAACCCTTTCTTCCCTGTGGGAAGCCCAGGAAGCTGAGTAGTGCTTGTTTATTTTGGAAGACAAGTTCAACTTCTCTGGGTACGATAATACCATGGTTATCAATGCATAGTTATTTTTGGCCTTCAAAATTTCTTCACATGTCTATGTCCTATGACAATTTATGGGAGAGTGCCTCTAGCCTCTAGGCACTCTCCCATAAATTGCAACAGGGCACATCTATGTAGACTAAATAATTCCACTTTGAAGATAACATGAAGTACAACCATAGTATATGGATTTTTTTAACTCCTTTCATGCTGCTGGTGAATATTCATGCGCAGCACAGAATTTCTCTTGCCATTGAATTCAGAATAATTTGTGCACATTTATTCAAATTTATCATCTGTAAACTGAATGGATTTTTTCATCAATTCCTGGTGTCAAATTTCCATGAATTTTTCTTAAAATCTAGTCATGGCTGCTTCACAGCAGCCATAACTAGATTTCAAGAAAAATCTGCTGAAAATACCCAGCAGGTTAAGAGTTAATCTATGGAACCTGTATTTCACCATAAAGCCCAAATATGGGCTTCCAGCACTCTACCAGTTAAAGGGTCGACTTAATCATAAATGATTGGCTAAACTTTATTAGCTTAACTTGACAAAGTCAAGATAACCCATTGCCATCATGCGTGCAGAAGTCTGTTAGTCTGTGAGTCTGTTCACATTTTCTTTTAGCACAGGCTACACCCCATAGTTTTTGTCCGATCATCACGAAATTTCATATGCAGGTTTGAGGTCATGTCTAGATGAGAACGTCCCCTTTTGGTTGTGATTGGTCAACTGTGATGACTGCCCGAGCCCAAAACCTGAAAACCTTTAGCACAGTCTACAGGTCGTATTTATGAAGGGATTTTATGGTAACTTGGTAGGATGACTCCGTATGATGTATAGATGAGAACTTCCCCATTTGGTCGCGATCTGTCAACCATGATTACTGCCCAATATCCTAAAACCTTTAGCTCAATCTACAGGTTGTATTTATGGAGGGATTTCATTGTTACTTGGTAGGATGACTCCATATAATGTCTAGATGAGAAAGTCCCCTTTTGGTCGTGATGGGTCAACTGTGATGAAGCCTGAAAACCTTTAGCACAGTCTACAGGTCATATTTATGAAGGGATTTCATTGTAACTTGGTAGGATGACTTCAGATAATGTCTAGATGAGAACATCTCCTTTTGGTCACGATCATTCAACCATTATGGCTGCCAGAGCTCAAAACCCAAAAATCTTTAGCACATTGTAACTTTTTTGGATGACTCAGTACAAGATCTAAATGGGGAATTCCCCTTTTGGTTGCGATGGGTCAACCATGATGGCTACACAGGCCCGAAGCCCAAAAACCTTTAGCACAGTCTACAGGCCATATTTATGAAGGGATTTCATTGTAACTTGATAGGATGACTCGTTTATAATAATTTCACTGTAACTTGGTAACTTGGTTGACATTCATTAACTGGTAAAGTGCTGAGTTTTTTCTGACAACAAATCAAAGCTCATCATATACTGCTCTACTACATTTAATTGGATAGTGCCTTATAGGCACTATCTAATTAAATGTCAAAGAGCAAGGTATTGTATAAAAATCTGATTCATATCAGGGACAATAAAGGATTCCTCAGGTAGAATGTAGCTACAGACAGTTATTGCCTGTCACTTTTAGTAAAGCCCAAAATAGGGCTTCCAGCACTCTACCAGTTAACTGTGAGAGCCACATTAACCCACCCCCTCACTTCTTTAGTGTGGTCTACATCTCAAATTATTTTTATTGAAAAGATAGCATACAGGGAACAGAAATTAACATATTCTCAATTATCACAATTCTTGTCGCATTTCATAATCCCTTCATAAACATTGAACATTATCCTTTTCATCAAACACAACACACAATCAAGTTAAACTACAGTCTCATTGACACTTTCATTAACTTGTGTTGCAGTCAAGATGTAGCCATAGATGCTGAAAGTGACCATGAACACCTATATATAAATTTCAATCCTCTGTGTGTGCACATTATCATTTTATACATGTGCATCACCACCAACAGAAAATTAGACCAGTACGTTTTGTATTTGTAGCAAGGCTCAATTATAATTTAAACACACTATTAATTGAAAATAGATGATGTTTTCATTTTTGGAATTCACTTTAAAAACATTCCTTTATAAGGATATAATCCTTTATAAGTATTTCCAATAGTTCCTTGGATGCAGCACCCTATGTAACGACATGCAACTAACTTGCACAAAGCAATTTTACAGCCTTAGTCTTTATATATTTTCATGTAGCATGTGATAAGGCAGTTACCAATTTTTTATAACCAGAAAGTGTGACTATTATAAACCCTGTGCACTGTACAGCCTCAGTGTAAATGTCATCTATATCAACTCTTTACCCAATGTAATGGTCAAAACCAGCCACTTCTATTCAAACTCAGCTTAAGAACCCTCGTTGGGTTTGTTTTTAGTGAATTCCAAAAATGAAAACATATTCTATTTTCAATTAATAGCTTGTTTTTAACCCTTTACCTAACGTGAAAAGCAGACAACACTTGCAAAAAAAATCTTGAACAACTAATTTTTTTCATTTTTTGTCTCAAAAACATAGGTTATGACCCCTTATTGGAACGAGCTCGATGAGCTCGTTCCAATGAGGGGTCATAACCTATGTTTTTGAGACAAAAAATGAAAAAAATAAGGAAAATTCACTGACGATTTTTGAGAATAGCGCTGGCCGGTTTTGGCCATTACGTTAGGTAAAGGGTTAATCCTATAGCTCTCACGGACTGTAGGATTAGATTATTACTGACCTCCTTACATGGAGGCGTGTACTCTGGTGAACTGCACATCAATGGTGCACTTCTCTTCAACCATTGCTAACCCTGCTTGTGTGGAGTTAGTATGTAGGAGAGTCTGGCAGTTACTCACCATTGCTCAGTGGTTCTCTCTGGGTACTCCAGCTTCCACCACCCATAAAACTGTCCGACACAAGGTGACACTAGTTGTTGAAAGTGTCATTAAACCCCAACAAATAAACAGACCACCTTACAAATTATATTGAATAATCATCAGCCAGCCATCTTGATTAGTTGAGTGCTGCAATCCAATTTGGGGGCTTATCTTACAAGCCTGTGTACATGTGCTTCAAATCACTTAACCCTTTACCTAACATGAAATCCCCGTGGGAAACCTGGGAAGTGAAGCAGTGCTTGTTAGCTCACCTGACTGAAAGTCAGGGTGAGCTTTTCTGATCACTTTTCGTCCGTCGTCCGTCGTCCGTTGTCCGGCGTGAAGGTGGTGTTTGGGTCTTTTTCTTCCAAACCACTGGCCGCATGTTAATGAAATTTCATGTGAGTAGGGGTTATATAGCGGCATTTTGATTTTTGGGCAAATTAGGTTTCGGCTCATATTGAGCAGAGGGGTGGGGCAAAAATGCTCCAATTCTTAAAAAATCTTCTTCTCAAGAACCAGCAATAGCAGAGACTTGATATTTGGTATGCAGCTTCCTTTTGAGGTGTAGACTCAAGTTTGTTCAAGAGAAGTTTGTAGGTCTATACTTGGCGATGTTATGGGAGGAGCAAAAATTTTGGCCCCACCCCAAATTTCTATTTTTTAAACCGAGAGGCCAATTTGAACCAAATTTTATGTGAGGGCTTATTGGGTCATAAGTACCTAATTTATGCAGAAATTTTTTTTCCTGTAGCCCCGTGGGAACCACAGGAGCTAAAAATAGAAAAAAATTAAAACGCCTATATCTCAAAAACTGCACGGCAGTGAGAATTTTTATTTGGTGTGAAGCTTTCTTGGGACCAACAGAAAGGATTGGTAAAAAAAAATTGCTATCGGTTTTATCATAGGGTACTTTTTCGGGACTCTGAAAAAGTGCTGAGTCAGTATTTTTTAACACAGTAGGCAATGGGAAAAAAATAAAGAATTGTTTTCTTCCAAACCACTGCTCTAAAAGCTTTCATATTTTACATATAACATCTTTGGAACATTGATTCACATATTTGTAGAAATCAAATTCCTCGGTCCATATTTGGGTTCCCTATGGGAACCCAAATGTTCAAATTAGTGCAATATGAGGGATATATTTTAAAAATCTTCTTCTTCGGATCCACAAATCAGAATCTTTTGATATTTGCTATGCATCATCCTTAGGGGGGTGAGATTGATGTTTGTTCAAGCCAAGTCCCTGAGTTCATATTTGGACTCCCTTTGGGAACCCAAATTGTAACTTAGTGCAATACGAGGTATATTCTTTTAAAATCTTCTTCTTCGCTTCCACCGGTCAGAATCTTTTGATATTTGGTATACAGTATGCTTAGGGAGGTGAGATTCAAGTTTGTTCAAGTCAAGTCCTTCGGCTCATATTTGGTCTCCCTGTGGGAGCCCAAATTATAACTTAGTTCAATATGAGGAATATTCTTTAAAAAAAATTTTTTTTTCAGATCCACCAGTCAAAATGTTTTGATATTTGATGTACAGCATTCTTAGGGGCTGAGAGTGAAGTTTGGTAAAGCCAAGTACCTGGGTTCATATTTGGGCTCACTGTGGGAGCCCAAATTATACCAAAATTTTTATTTTCCAAACCAAAAAGTCGATTTGAACCAAATTTGATATGAGGGCTTATTGGGTCATAAGTACCTAATTTATGCCGAAAATTGTTTTCCTGTCCCCCACGGGAACTGCAGGAGCTAAAAAATTTTTTTCTTTTTAAATGCCCATATCTCCAGAACTACATGGCACTGAGAATTTTTATATGGTGTGAAGCTTCCTTAGGACCGGAAGAAAAAAATGGTAAAAATTTTATCATAAGGTTCTTTTCTAGGACTAAAAGTGCCGAGTCATCATTTTTTAACAGTGTAGCTAATGGGAATAACGTTGAAGAATCTTCTTCTCCCAAAACACTGCTTCAGAAGCTTTTATTTTTGGGCTCCCTATGGGAGCCCATGTATAACTTAGTTCAGTATGAGAAATATTCTTAAAAAATCTTTTTTTTCTGTTACTCCTGTCAGAATCTTTTGATATTTGATTTTTGATTTTCTTAGAAGTGGCAAATTGAAGTTTGTTCAAGTTCTGCTTTATTGATAAAATTGGGCCCAGTAGTAACCAATTCCTGCATTGAAAGCCCTGTAAAGTGGGCAGTGATAGGCATAAACGATTGACCAAACTTGATATTATAATTACGCCTCTGTAAGATGTAGCCTTAGATGCTGAAAGTGACCTTAAATGGGAATAACGTTGAATAATCTTCTTCTCCCAAACCACTGCTTCAGAAGCTTTTGTTTTTGGGTTCCCTATGGGAGCCCAATGTATAACTTAATTCAGTATGAGAAATATTCTTAAAAAATCTTTTTTTTCTGATACTCCTCTCAGAATCTTTTGATATTTGATTTTTAGTTTTCTTAGAAGCGGCAAATTGAAATTTGTTCAAGTTCTGGTTTATTGATAAAATTGGGCCCAGTAACCAATTCCTGCGTTGAAAGCCCTGTAAAGTGGGCAGTAATAGGCATAAACGATTGACCAAACCTGATATTATAATTATGCCTCTGTAATGATGTAGCCTTAGAAAGTGACCTTAAATTCCAATAAATAAATAGATAAATTATTGAGTACCCAATATGGGGATCTAACATATGAACACTCTGGGTTACTAAGTAGAGAAAACACTTTTATGTTGAAAAACTGATAATAACCACAAGGCAGAATCCCTTGCTATTTTGGTGATATGACTCGGCCAGTATCAGGTGAGCGCCCTCAGGCCCCGTGGGGCCTCTTGTTTACTGTGTAAACAAGATCTGTTTTACTGGTAAAATAGGACCCAGTCACCAATGCTTGAGGTGGAAGTCCTCTAAAATGTGCAACATAGGCATAGAAGATTGGTTGGATTTGATTTTATCTCCATGTTGCAGTATGATTAGCCATTGTGTTGAAGTATCTGACCTTAAACACCAGTAAATAAATAAATACCTAACATGAAAGGCAGACAACACTTGCAAACAAAATTCACGAATCACTAATTTTTTTTCTTTTCATTTTTTTACATCAAAAACATAGCTTATAATCCCTCATTGGGACTTGCTAATAAGCTATGTTTTGCAACAAAAAATGAATAAATGATAAAAATTGAAAGGTGATTTTTAGCTCAATTTTGGCGAAGCCAAATTTGAGCTTATGCCATGGCCAGTTGTTCGTCGTCCGTCTGGCTGTCTGTCCATCTGGCCATCTGTCCGTCAACACAGCTTGGGCTAGAGGCCATATTTATGAACCGATCTATACGAATCTTCTTGGGTACCTTTGGTATGACCGTGAGACGAGAAAGAGCATTTTTGGGTCCGGTCCGAAATTCAAGATGGCCACCAGCAGCCATTTTGTACAAAATTAGGTGCAATCAGATTTTTGCACAGAACTTCCATATGAAAGTGCTGATTTGAATAACTTTTTGTGTGAATGTTTAGTACCATGGGATACATCACATATAATACGGGTTTTTTTCTCGTGCAGAAATTATGCAAATTAGATGAACTTTGATTTTTTCAGTGCTACTTACACACAGTAAGTACACATGTCAATACGGCTCGGGCTAGAGTCTGTATTTATGAACCGATCTTCACGAAACGTCTTGGGTACCTTTGTTATCACCTTGGGACGAGAACGAGTGTTTCTGAGTGCGGTCCAAAATTCAAGATGGCTGCCAGTGGCCATTTTGTACCTAAATTAGGTCTAATCAGTTTTTTTACTCAACTTCTATATGGCTCAGGCAAGAGGCCATATTTATGAATTGATCTTTACGAAACTTCTTGGGTACCTTTGTTATCACCGTGGGATGAGAACGAGTGTTTTTGGGTGTGGTCCGAAATTCAAGATGGCCACCAGCAGCCATTTTGTACCAAAATTAGTGCAATCAGTCTTTTGAACAGAACTTCTGTTTGAAAGTTCTGATTTGAATAAATTTTTGTATGAATGTTTAGTAACATGGAATACATCACATATATTGCGGTTTCTTTTCTCGTGCAGAAATTATGCAAATTAGATGAATTTTGATTTATTCAGTGCTACTTTTTCACTGTAAGTGCACATGTCAATACGGCTTGGGCGAGAGGCTGTATTTATGAACCGTTCTTCACGAAACTTCTTGGGTACCTTTGTTATCACCTTGGGACGAGAACGGGTGTTTCAGGGTGCGGTCCAAAATTCAAGATGGCTGCCAGTGGCCATTTTGTACCGAAATTAGGTCCAATCAGTTTTTTGTCACAACTTTTATGTAGCTCGTATTTATGAACTGATCTTCACAAAACTTCTTGGGTACCTTTGTTTTCACCTTGGGACAGGAATGAGTGGGGAGCCTTTGTTATCACTGTGCCATGAGAACAAATATTTTGGGGTTCAGTCAGACCCACTCTGGGACTCCAAGATTTCTTTTTATGTGTACCCATACTATGTATGGTACACATAATGCCGGCATCCGGGGTGACCATCTGTCATTCGTCCATCCTTTGTCCGTCCAGCATCCGTATCCATTTCTTTGTCATTCGATAACTTGAAAAATATTTCTTGGATTGTCAAGTTACTTTATATTTGTGTTCAGGTTACTGATGTGCCAAGCTGTATAGTTTTTGGTGTAAATCGGATAATTTGATCCTGAGATATTAACCCTTTATCCTTCAAATTGAAAATACCTCCAATCCCTTTGGCATTCGATAACTTGAAAAATGTTGCTTGGATTGTCTAGTTACTTTATATTTGTGTTCAGGTTACTGATTTGCCAAGCTGTAGAGTTTTTGGTGTAAATCTGATGATTTGATCCCGAGATATTAACCCTTTATCCTTCAAATTGAAAATTCCTCCAATCTCTTTGGCATTCGATAACTTGAACAATATTGCTTGGATTGTCAAGGTACTTTATATTTGTGTTCAGGTTACTGATGTGCCAAGCTGTATAGTTTTTGGTGTAAATCTGTTATTTTGATCCTGAGATATTAACCCTTTATCCTTCAAATTGAAAATTTCTCCAATCCCTTTGGCATTCGATAACTTGAAAAATATTGCTTGGATTGTCAAGTTACTTTATATTTGTGTTCAGGTTACGGATGTGCCGAGCTGTATAGTTTTTGGTGTAAATCTGATAATTTGATCCCGAGATATTAACCCTTTATCCTTCAAATTGAAAATTCCTCCAATCCCTTTGGCATTCAATAACGAAAAATATTGCTTGGATTGTCAAGTTACTTTATATTTGTGTTCAGGTTACTGATATGCCGAGCTGTATAGTTTTTGGTGTAAATCTGATAATTTAATCCTGAGATATTAAACCTTTATCCTTCAAATTGAAAATTCCTCCAATCCCTTTCGCATTTGATAACTTGAAAAATATTGCTTGGATTGTCAAGTTACTTTATAATTGTGTTCAGGTTACTGATGTGCTGAGCGGTATAGTTTTTGGTGTAAATCTGATAATTTGACATTAACCCCCTTTATCCTTCAAATTGAAAATTCCTCCAATCCCTTTGGCATGAGATAACTCAAAAAATATCAATCCGATTGTCATGTTACTTTATATATTTATTCAGGTTACTGATGTGCTGTGCTGTGTAGTTTTTTATGTAAATCTGATAATTTGATCCGGAGATATTAACCCTTTATTTATCAAATTAGACACTCCTCCAATCCATTTCTATATGTAACCATACTTTGTATGGTGTACATTATGTCAGCATCCGTGGTGGCCCTCCGTCATACAGCTTTCTACTAATTGCGCGTATGGGTACACATCTGACGATTTCATCGGCGGCCTATTTTCTAGTTTAGCATCTGACTGTCACCCACATTTACAATACTTTACCTGTACATTTGTTACAGGCTACAGTCAGTATTTATGTACAGACCATTAAAATAGGTTATATGTACCTTTGGTATCAGGTAATTACCTATATGTTTGTCATTGCTGTGTCACATACTATACATGTACATGTTACTATACATGTACATGTCTTATCAAGTTGAGCTACAGTGTCATTGATACTTTCATTGTGAATAGCACTAGCAAGTTTTGGCCATTACTTTGGGTAACAGGTTAAAAGTAAGAATATTTTGTTCATAGGATTTGCCTCATTACAAATTATTGATGGGTGCTTATAGGCACTCTCCAATATATTTACTAAAACATTCCTGTGAATGAATTCTGGGTACCAAATTCTTCTACTTTTGAAGTGTACTTCCCCATAAGAACCACAGGGAGTAGTGTGGGGTTTTTTGCTAAAGTAGGACTGTTCTGCCTTATTTGTGTGATAGGACTGATGCTGGAGATGAATCTTCTAAAAGTGGGCAACATAAGGGCTGACCTTCTAAACTTTACTCTTTACATGGTATTCAGTTTTAATATAGCCACATTTTTACATGGTATTCAGTTTTGATATAGTCACAGGTGCTGAAAGTGATTGAACCCCCAATAAACAAACAGCAAACAAAAATATCAAATACCTACAAGTTACTGATCAGCACTATAACAGTTTTCTTTGTATGTAAACAAACTCAGTTTTGCTGGTAAAATAGTACCCAGTCACCAGTGCTGAGGTGGAAGTTCTCTAAAATAGCAATATGGGAATAAACGATTGACTAAACTGGACTTTATCTCAATGTTGTGTTCACGATTAGCCATTGTGCAAAAATGTGTAATCTTAAACACCAATAAATAAATCTCTGTGACCAACTCCCATAAACTATGGCTTCATTATTTCTCTGTCACTAATGATACATGAGCAAAATATTTCTTTTCTTTGTTGCAGGAAATATTCTAGTTCCAAGCACAGATCAGATTCGGATGTCATCACCAAAGCAACTGGACTTGTAGATGAGTTGGAAAGTCTGAAACGTGAGATTAGGAGTGTCATAAATGTAAGTTTGCACATTGAAGTAATAACAGTGAAGCCCTACTACTCGAATAGCCTCCCTGTGGGAACCCCGGGAAGTAAGCAGCACTTGTTTACTGTGGTAAACCAGTTCCGCTTTACTAGTAAAATAGGACCCAGTCACCAATGCTTCATCTCCATGTTGTGTCACGATTAGCCATGGTGCATAAATATGTGACGTAAACCACCACCAACTCGAATAGCCACATTGCAAGAAATTTTTTTTTTTATTTAACTGTTATTCAGCACACAGGCATTTGGTAATTTTCCTGTATTTTAGTGTTAAATTGAGCATATATCCTATTATTATTGTTTGACAGAGTTCATAGAGCTTTTTCAAAGAAGTAGAGCCATGCAAATCAACCATTTCAAATCTCGAATCTAAACAGGCATTTTGAATATGACCAACTTGGGGAAAGGGGTGCTGTAAACCTTATTTGTTCCAACAGTGATGACTCAAACCCCGACTGATAAAATATTCCAACTACATCACCAAGGCATGCCTTTTTTGAAGGCATGCCTGGATAATGTAGCTGGACTATTACCTGGTAAGGGGGAGTGCAGTGGCTCAGTGGTAGACTGTTGGACTTCTATTCTAGAGGTCCCAAGTTCGATCCCCATCCAGGATGACCCGCATTCTGTCCTTGGGCAAAGCACTTTATACCGGTTGCCTACATGGGGGCATGATGATGCCGTGTACTAAGGCATACTGCACGTCGATGGTGCACATGTTTTCAACTGCTGTAACCCTGCTTGAGCGGAGCTTGAACAGAGTTAGAATGTTGAGGAGCTGACAGTGGCTCGTCAATGCTCAATGGTTCTCTCTTGGTAATTTGGCTTCTTCCACCCATAAAACTGTCACAGTCACGATTAGCCATTGTGCATGAGTATGTGACCTTAAATACCAATAAATAAATAAATACCTTGTAAGGATTATGGTTCAAGAACAGAAAAGGGTCCTGTGCATTGTACAGCTTTATGAAATCTCATCTACATCAACCCACTGTAATGGCCAAAACTAGCCAGTACTGTTCTCAAAAAGCATTCAGTCTCAGCTTATGACCCCTCATTAGAATGGACAGTTTTTTTTTTCTATTTTCAATTGATAGCTTGTTTTGTGAAGTCTGCGTTATCACCAAATTAGATGGGTATTAACGCCGGGGTCGATGTTATAAAGCATTTTTATGTACACTTTTTCAGGATCCCAGTGAATGGAAAAAAGGACCTGGAGAAATTATACCAGTAAGTTATATCTGATTTTGAAGTAGTTATTTGATCCCTATACACCAATTTTTCAGGGATTTTTCTGGGTGTCACAGGGGCCAAACGTGGGTAACATTCCCATTGAAGTTTGGGCATGCATTTTTTCAGTTGCAAACATTCCATTTACCTATGGCATTCAGTATCAATTTGATGATTAATCTTAAAAGGTCTGAGAAAAATTTGAAAATTCTCTCACTGTACATTCACAGATACTTTTTGTGTTGTGTGCTCTGGGGTTGTTTGTAGCCAAGCCTTGATTGCCTGTAGGCTGGAATCACTGCCATGATAATGCAATCAGCAGGTTTATAACTGCCAGAAGTCTGCAAAATGGGACATTTGTTCTAAGACAAAAAATGCCTTTAACCCTCAACTCCCCAACCAGCCACAAACTGCCACTTTCATATTGCTTTGAAAACATCACACCAAGCATACTGTTAGGCTGAATTTATCTTGACAATGTTTTTATATCATTGTTGGCTACCTGTGAAGGCATCCATCAATAATTTAGGAGCACTGCTAAGTCATCTGCAGCTGTGTACTATAAGTTACAGGACGTTCAGGTGGCGGATACGGTATCATATGAGGCGAGATGAAAACAATATTGGACGAGGCGGTATGCCGAGTCCAATATTGTTTTTGCCGAGCCTCATATGATACCGTATCCACCACCTGAACGTCCTGTAACGTATTTATTATGCCAGCGAAAACAAAATAATCAAATTTGAACGCCGGCACATTTTCAAAACTGGTGCAAAACGCTATGTAAGTTGTAACAAACATGCACAGCCACAGTTGTCTCCCTGTTTGTGTATAATTTCCTTGACAACACAGACAACAGCAATAGACGCTTTTCTTCGTACTGTCACTTTGTCTTGAGTGTGCAGAAAATGTCCGAAACGTCCGATTTTATAGAATTCGAACAAATAAATGTATCTCGCATCTTTTCCCATTGACTTTCATTCATTTTCCTACAATTTCATCATTGTGCAATCTTATAATTATTCAATGAAATTAAATCCATTTTCGAAGCGACGTTATCCATTTACCACAACAGAGACTACAGAACGAGCTCAACGAGAAAAAATGAAATTAATCTATTCCCGGGATAAGACAATTTTTTTCTCAGTTTATCTATTCACACTATATATATTTTTCAACTTTCTAACAATGCATTTATGGGTTGTATATTTTTTCTAAAGCTTTTAAAATATCGAGGTGAACACCGTACCCAATCTGTTGTGTGTAAGCCTCAATAAGCTTAGACCCTATGTCAAGTTAGGGCCAGGCCGACTTATCCGTTATCGGTAGATCGAATACAGTAGTATTTCTCACTTCAAATATTTAAATTTACATTTAGAAAATAAATTTCACAATAAATTTATTATAAAACGAGAGAAAATGAGACATACAGACACGGAGGACGTTTGATTGTACTGCAATTTCTTCAATATGGATATAAAAGCACCGCGAGGTGAGGAATTTCCACGTCGAAACAAAATGGCGGTACTGACCTAATACGAGTTTGCTGCAGGTGACCCAATATGGCTCAGTACCGTCCCACTATTCGGGGGCTGTGATTGGCGAATTTCATTAGCTGGCATAATAAATGTATATATGGTAGTTGTTATCATAAAATTAACCTGAGGTGATAAGGGCAAACAATTGAAATTAAGGTAACTGTATGCAAAAGTTTGCATTATATAGGAACAATGAGACTATGATTTGAATTTATAAATCAAAATTCTTCCTGCAAAATGTGCCTAAATCCAAAAGGGTTTCCATTTTGGTCCTGTAAGTTCGTTATTTTCCCAATTGCATGGGTCCTTGGCTCATTCCAAATAAATGTAGAAAAAATCCCTGTGTAATCATTGGCCATCTTCCATTCAGCTAACTTATCTGCAACAGCACAGACAGGATTTTTCCACCAATGGTTATCAAATTCAGCCCAATGATTAACTGGTGGAAATGAAATCACACTTTTATATTGTTTTACCTTTAATTAAACCTTAAAGGGCTATTTCCAATTTATAAGACCTCAGAACAGATTCCCTTAACATGCCATTATGAGGAGGTTCTGTTGACAACAGATAAATTAGGTAGGCAGTGGTTTCTAGTCAAGTCCTGGCTGACTGTTAAGGCAGCCAAGACTTGACTAGAAATCACTGCTAAGTCACTGGAAAAATAGCTAGTGTGAATTCAGGACACTTGTCCAGGTCCTTAAAGGTTAAGAACCTTCTTCCAACTTTGCCTTGAAACGGGCATTTCAAATGCACCTGTGAGATGACATCTCTTTGTAAGCCAAATTACCTTAGCATATTTATATTATTTATTGGTGTTTACTTTACTCCACATGTACAGTGAAAGAAAAATTAATCTTTTGAATATCTTTCCATTGAGAAAGCTTTAATCTTTTCCACAAACCAGCTTCACCTCTCTTTTATTATTTATTTATTAATTTATTGGGGTTTAAGGTCACATACTTATGCACAATGGCTAATCATGACCGTGACAATTTTATGGGTGGAGGAAGCTAGAGTACCCAGAGAGAACCACCGAGCAACGACGAGCAGCTGTCAGCTCTCCAACATCGTAACTCTGAACTCTGCTCCAATTACCTTAGCAGCATTGCTCTCTATTAGCAGCCAAGAGTTCACCAGGAACTTCTGTTGAACCACAGTTATCAGAAGAAGTGATTTTAGAAAAATATTTTGAAATGGACATGTTCTCAAAGCCATAAAGAGGAAGCTTAGTTCATTTTAATAGAGTTTTTCACTTTTTAATTTCCATAAACAAGAGTTACTTGGGAAGTAGTGATCTCATATCAAAACAAGTTCATCGAGCATGTGCATGTGCAGTGAGAGGTCGAAGGTTAGGGGGAGAAAAATGAAATGCTGAAATGATTTTGAAAACAGATGTTTGTATTTTTTCTGAATAATGTGTTGTATTTACTAACTCTTTGCATGCTGATGGTAGACATTCCTGCCATTGACAGCAAATCTCTTGCCACTAGAGTAAGTAAAATAATTTAGGTATTTTTAATTCAATGTACCACCCTTGTAAATTGAATTAAAGTTTTGACCAATGATTTCTTGAGATATATTTCCTAACAATTTCGATCAAATCTAGTCATGACTGCTTTATTAAAAATATTCTGTGGGTTAACCCTTTACCCAACGAATCAGCCGCATCCGTCTGCATAATATGCAAATTCAGCAGTTGAAAAAATATTATTTTTCAAAAAATTTCAACAAAACCATATCATGTGACCCCCTCGTTGGAACGAGCTCTTCAAGCACGTTCCAACGAGGGGTCACATGATATGGTTTTGTTGAAATTTTTTGAAAAATTTGAAAAAATGGCTTTTAAAATAATAAATTTTGATATCACCTGCATTGGGTAAAGGGTTAAGAGGTAAAATTTTATAAAACACTTTATACCTAATTTTCCAATTAGTTTGATACAATGATAATTAATCTATGATGAAGTTCACCGTTTTCATTTGTTGTTTTCAGCATCCTGGTGAATGGCAAAAAGGATTAGGTGAAACTATTCCAGTGAGTTATTTTTGTTCCTTATACATGCACTACATTTATTTTTTTATTTATTGCGGTTTAACGACACTTTAACAGCCTTCGGTGGCCTCATGTCGGACAGTTTTATGGGTGGTGGAAGTCGGACTACCCAGAGAGAACTACAGAGGGACGCTAGGCAACTTCAGACTCCCCAGCATACTAACTCCACACAAGCAGGGTTAGCATTGGTTGCAGACAAGTCCACCTTAGTACACCACACCACCGCCCCCTCATGTGGTCAGTTGGGATTAAGTGTCTTGCCCAAGGAACCGAGGACCTCTCTGCTTGCAGCTTGCATCTCTCTACCTACTCAGCCACCATGCTCCCACATGAACTGCAAACAGGGATTTTAGACATAGTATTTGAGTATCGATCTATGTATCCATGTATTTGCCCATATGTCCTTGTTCTCCATGTTAGTTATTTTACCATATATCATGTGAGACAGTGAAATCTTATGTGGAATTCAAGTGTGCCCTCGGAATTCTTAAATCAAGTTCCATGCCTTCTGAATGTTCAATGACCAATTCACTGAGTTCTGTAAAATCTATCTGAGTAGAGGTTTTCCTCTGCTAGTAGAGGTTTTCCCCTGCTCAGATCAAATTTAGTGAACAAGGTCCAGACATTGAGCACAATGAGATCATTCCAATGAGGTGTCATAAGCTATGTTTTGGAGGCAAACATTGAAGAAATACTAAACTTTGGATGGAAGTTTTTGTGAACAGTGCTGTTAGGCCTAAAAAGGTTAAAAATCTGTTTCTCAAGCCCACCCACATGATCCTTTTGGCTGCTGCATGCTCTCTTTTTATAACCAATGCAGACTTGAAAAAATAAAAATAAAGTGTTTTATGTCTGATATTTTACCCAAGTTAATAAAACTGATAAATTTGCCTTGACTGCAACAAGGTTTGCAAAGCCTTCTTGCACTCAAGGGCTGAAATACACCACTATCCATTCTATTTTGTAGATTATGAGGCCTAAAACATAAAACAAACCAAGAAACATGTACTTTTGATGGCAAAAAAATAATTACAAGAATAAAAAATAAAATAAAAAAATGCCCGCCCACATGCAGTTTTACAAAAATGGCCTGAGAAACAGAAGATCTACTTTGTGAGGCCTTATGGATGTTATGTGAGATGAAGATTTAAATGATGTCATTTTCGTAAAAGGGCTCATCTTGCCAATAACTTGGTATCTTTGAAAATAAATACCTACGTTACAAATCACTTTTGAAAAATAATTTAGCACTCTACCAATTACATATAAGGCTCCACAAATACCTGGTACAGTGGAGCCCAGTTAATTGGATATCCCTTAACCGAATAACCCTGTTAATTGAATATGATTTTCTTACACAAAACCATTTACCATATCTCCAGTACAAATTTAACCTGTTAATTGAATACAGGTTATAGAGTAAACTCCTGTTAATTGAATAAAAAATCTTGTAACCTTTCAAGAAATTACCCTGACTCTCCCCAGTTTTCTTTTGTTTATAGACCTATTTGGCCCTGGTACCCCCAATACAGGCATTCAGACTATTATATCTTGTTTGACGGAGCTCATGGAGCTCTGTCAAACAAGATATAATAGAATAAAAGCTAAGTTTATCTCTAGAATACAGGAAAGTGACACAGTCCGTGTTAAATGAAGACTGTTAATTGAATAATTTTGCATGATAAAGTGGCTTTTCAATTAACAGGATTCCACTGTATTGTGCTAGTGAATAAAATCAGGGATGTACAAATTAGATAGCCCTGCATTAAGTTCCTCCAAAGGTTATCCAAAATGTTCTAGGATAATATTACCGGGTATCACCTTTTCTCACACCTTTCAAATCACCCATGATATCTATATTTGTATGGTTTTAATGAAAAATTGTGAAATTTGTTTTAAAAAAATGTGAAATTTAATTTATTTTTTAAAAATACTGTATTAGATAAAGGGTTAAAGGCTTTATATTCTGTTGATGTGTTCCATATTAGTGACATTATTAAGTCTGTGAAATGGCCTTGTCACATATTATGGGGAGAGTGCCTCAAGGCACTCTCCTACAAATTGTAACAAATCAGAGACAAGTGAGCTAATGTTTGACAACCAAAAATAATTCTACCCAAAATAAAAAATAAAAAATAAAAATACTTTCAAAAGAGTACACAATGGGGTTGGGGTTATCTTGCCTTAAAAGTGTTATGCAAATTAAGTTTTTTTTCTGGCATATCTTTTGTGGGGGCTTATCTTAAATTTTTAGTTGTGCATCCTTGTGAATGACATTCTGTAATACCATTGGCTAAAGGGTTACATGTATTACATACGTAGCATTATTACCCACTCTGAGAGAGAATTATAAATAAAATATACTCTAATCTAATCTCTAAGATATTCTAATCTTTGGGTCAAGGAATAAACATAAAAGGTTTTATCAATCTGAGAAAAAATTATCTTCTATTTATTTGGGAAAGGGAACAGTCTACAGATTGTTGGCCTATGCCAGTCAGGAATGATATGGGGCTAACCCCCTTGTGACCCTCCCAATGGGGGGGGAGGTGTTTGTTTTTTCTTTTTGGGGTGGACCATATGCAGGTGAAGGAAGCCGGAATATGCGTCAAAAAACACCAGACAGTATTTAGCATCTGTCCATCTGTCAAACTTTTCAACCTATTAATGCTTTCATCCCGGATGGTATCTCCCATGTCAGTTTAACAGCACCAGTTGGAAGAGTCCATACTCATTATATTGGGATAGACAAAATTATTATTTTCAACATGCAGCCTAAAGCCTGCACATTGAAAAATATTGATTGGTCAACAACACAAATTGACAAGTTGCTTGTTACTTCCTGTAAATGAGAAGCATCATTATCAGGTTACCCAGAAATTTGAGCTTTCGGATTCAAAGGGTTATGACTTGAATCAAGTCGCTTTTATTGAAGGCACACTGTACCACCAACCTTCCGTGTGAGCAAGAGAGGATTAAGCAGCTTGCTCAAGGACACACTATTAATTATGTCGTGTCTGTGAGGTTTAAAACCATAGATAAAATCTATTTTAAGACAAGACAGTATCACCAATCTGATACATCATGTTGTTTTTTTACCATGGATTAGACTGGATTATTGGAGTTGACTTTATTAATCTTTCACCCTTTACCTAACATGAAAAGCAGACGACACCCTCAGACAAAATTCTTGAATAACTAATTTTTTAAATTATTTGTCTCAATAACATAGGTTATGACCCCTCATTGAACGAGCTCGACGAACTCGTTCCAAGGAGGGGTCACAACCTATGTTTTTGAGACAAAAGATGAAAATATATTGAAAATTAATTGCCGATTTTTTAAACTAGCTCTGGCCGGTTTGGACGTTACGTTGGGTAAAGGGTTAAAGGTTTAATTCTGTCTTTACCCTTTACTTTACTAGATAGCAGGTGACACTTTCCAAAAACAGTTTCCAGATATAACTAAAAAATTTCATTTTTTGCCCCAGAATATAGCTTATGACCTCTCATTGGAACGAGTCAATGAGCTTGTACCAATGAGTGGCCATAAGCTATAATTTTTTAGGCCAAAATAGAAAAATAAAATTTGAATGGTGATTTTTTGTGAATGGCATTGGCCCATTATGGCCATCACATTAGGTAAAGGGTTAAAATATCTTTATGGCCTCCGTACTGATGGCACAACATGTACTCATGAGGAAGCCTCGGGGATAGTAGTCAGATTATCTTAACCCTCTGAGCTCTGATGTCAAAATTGCAAAGTTTTCAGCTGCAAATATTTCTCATAATGCAGTTTGATCTTGCCATTCAAACTTTCGTCGATTTTTTTTTCATTTTTGGATGGGTAATCTTTCTCATTTGTGTGATAACTTCCATCAGATATTAGTGGATTTGTCAATATTTGGTATGTGAGACTTTCTTAACAATGTCTTGAATGAGTTTGAAAGTTAGTATGGTTTGGCCATACTGAGTAGAGTTTTGCCTTTAATTATTAAATTTTTGCCTATTTTCAACTCGGTAGCACAATAACTTGAACAAATCGTGCAGAAACTTAAACAAATATCTATGGATTTGGTCAGTATTTGGTATGTGGGTTTTTCTTAGCAATGTCTTGAATGAATTCGGAAACTGGTATTGTTCGGCCATACTGAGCCGAATTATGTCCCTTAATTGGTTTATTTTTGCCTGTTTTCAGCTCATTCGCATGATAACATGAACAAATTTCACTGGATTCGGTCAATACTTGGAATGTGAGACTTTCTTAACAATGTCTTGAACAAGTTAGAAAACAGGTGCGATTTGGCCATACTGAGTGGAGTTCTGCCCTTAATTAGTTAATTTTTGCCTGTTTTTCACTCGTTGGCATAATAACTTGAACAACTGTTAGTTGTGCAATAGTTTCAACAAATATCAATGGATTTGGTCAGTATTTGGTATGTGAGACTTTCTTAACAATTTTTTGAACAAGTTTGAAACCTGGTGCGGTTTTGACATGCAGAGCAGAGTTATGCCCTTAATTAGTTAATTTTTTCTTGTTTTGGCTTCTTAGCATGATAACTTGAATAAATATCAATCGTGCAGTAACTTCAACAAATATCAATGGATTTGGTCAATATTTGGTATGTGACACTTTCTTAACAATGTTTTCAACGAGTTTGAAAACTAGTGTGGTTCAGTCATACTGAGTGGAGTTATGGCCCCTAATTAATTAATTTTTGCATGTTTTCAGCTCATTAATGCAATAACTTGAACAAATATCAATAGATTTGATTTTCTAATCGTGACAAACTTTACAGGTGCTCAAAAACTCGACCCGCACATAGGCGATACATAATCATTGTTAATTTTTCGGTTCTTTCCTTAAAAGCATAGCATATGACCCCTGGTTGGAATGAGCTTATTCCAGTGAGTTGTCATACGCTATGTTTTTTCCATGGCAACCCTGGGAATTAAAGTAGTGCTTATTTAACCCTTTACCCAACGTAATGGCCAAAACCGGCCAGCGCTATTCACAAAAATCGCCAATTAATTTTCATTATTTTTTTCTTTTTCGTCTCAAAAACTCGTCGAGCTCATTCCAATGAGGGGTCATAACCTATGTTTTTGAGACAAAAAATGAAAAAAATTAGTTATTCAAAAATTTTGCTTGCAAGTATTGTCTGCTTTTCAGGTTAGGTAAAGGGTTAATGTAGTAAACAAGCTCTATTTTACTGGTAAAACAGGAATCGGCCACCAATGCCTGGGATGGAAGTCCCGTAAAATGGACAAGATGGGTATAAATGATTGGCTTGACTTGACTTTATATCCATGTTGTGGTCATGATTAGCCATTGTACATAAATATATGACCTTGAACACCAATAAATTAATAAATAATCTATGCCTTGGAGGCACTAAATTAAAATTTATAAATATTCTAAAAAAATTCAGTTGTCCTCATCTAGTTGCATTATCTGAAGGGTTTAATCCTACTTTTTACAATTTCTCTTCACTCTGGAAACCCTGTGAAGAAGAGCAGTGCTGGTTTACTATGGAAGACTACTTCTGTTTTAGTGGCAATTAATTGAATATCCATTTTGCCAATGAAAATTATTCAATTAGTAGGACTATACAATTAACAGGGATTTTGTCAGTTTCCTGTGTGCTGGAGGTAAACTGAGCATTTATTCTATTATATCTTGTTTGACAGAGCTCATAGAGCTCTGTCAAACAAGATATAATAGAATAAATGCCTGTATTGGATGTAGTGAGGCCAAAAAGGTTGATAAATAAGGGAAATTTAGTGCGTGTCACAATAATTTTTTTGACATATTACAAACATTTATATACAATTAACAGGAGTTTTTTACTCTACAACGCATATGCAATTAACAGATCAAATTTGTACTGAAGGTATGGTAAATGGTTTTGTGTTTGAAAATTATATTCAATTAACAGGGATATACAATTAAGAGATATCCAATTAAGTGGGCTCCACTGTATTATAGGATCTAGTTACCAAAACCTTGGGTGAGAGTTCTTTACAGTGAGCAGCAGAATCTTAAATGATTAACTGAACTTGACTTGGACGTTACATATAGAATAAAGAGGTACTAGGGTCGGTAATCAGATTTAAACCACAAGTTGGATAAGGGTTTTAACCACTAGTCAGAGCCTTGTGGTGAAAACCCTTATTCTACAAATAGTTTAAATCTGATTACTAGCCCTAGTACCTATTTATTTTATTTATACCATGCTCTTTAAAAAATTTTAAGCGACTTTGTCACTTAAAATGAGCAAAAAAATGATATTTTCGATTAGCAGATGAGCGAACACATGGGTTTGTTTTGTTTACATCTGCACTGGTGGGCAGTACTTATGGCTGCACGTGAATGTTTGATTGACAGCTAGACACATCGTCAAAGTTGATTGACTTTACCTTGCTTTTCCAGTCAAATTATTATTAACAATTCTTTAATTTTATTTTAAATATTTAATTGTAGGTATTTTAAACTTATTAAGTCATTGCACGTAGTAGATAGTACTGCAAAATATTGTATGTTTGAGTGAAACATTGCAAAGTGTGAATGTATTGAAGTCGGAAAATAGGGTCCTGTCAAATGTTAAGTTGGATGTAGTTTCTACTATAGATGTAAATTTTTGTTATTTGTTATGAGATGCCCATTGAAAATGTTTGAACCGCAGTAGAAGCTTTACACCGGTAGTGGGGTTAAGTGCTAAAATTTAACATACAGGCTTTTCACAGGTAGTAACATAGGTGAGCATGGTATCAATAGCCACACACGATGAAAATTACCTCAAAAAATAAATACAATTTCAGAAACAAAAAGTTATCATGACATTGAGTTGCCTGTTTAACCCTTTACTCAACACAGACGATATAAAAATTTATTATTTTAAATATCATTTTTCAAAATTTTTCAAAAAATTTCAACAAAACCATATCATGTGACCCCTCGTTGGAACGAGCTCGACGAGCTCATTCCAACGAGGGGTCACATGATATGGTTTTGTTGAAATTTTTTGAAAAATAATATTTTTTCAACTGCTGAATTTGCATATTACACGGGCGGATGCGGGCGATTCGTTGGGTAAAGGGTTAACATACTTTGAACACTGGAATTTTCTAATTTAAATTGTGGAAATCCCAAGAAGATTTATAATATTTATTATAAAGAATCATGGATTTCAGATCAGTTCAAAGAACAGCAATCATGATGTACTGTGGAATCCTGTTAATTGAATAGCCAATTTGCCTGTGAAAATTTATTCAATTAACAGGATTTTGGTTATTTTCCTGTATTCAAGTGTTAAAATGAGCATTTATTCTATTAAATCTCTGCTCTGTCAGCTCTGTCAAACAAGATATAATAGATTAAATAATGCCTGTATTGGATGCATTAAGGCCAAAAATATTGAGAATTCAGTGGTTATAAGTGAAATTTTTGGCACATATTGCAAGATTTCGTATTCCATTAACAGAAGTTTACTCTGTAACCCTATAACCTATGTGTAATCAACAGGTCAAAAGTTGTACTGAAAGTATGGTTTGGTGTTTGAAAATAATATTCAGTTAACAGTTTTATTCAATTGAGAGATATACAATTAACCCTTTACCTAACATGAAAAGCAGAATTTTTTTCATTTTTTGTCTAAAAACATCGGTTCTGACCCCTCATTGGAACGAGCTTGACGAGATCATTCCAAAGAGGGGTCATAACCTATGTTTTTGAGACAAAAAAATGAAAAATATAATGAAAATTAATTGGTGACTTTTTTAGAATAGCGCTGACCGGTTTTGGCCTTTACGTTGGGTAAAGGGTTAAGTGGCCCCCCACTGTACTGGAATAATAATAAGCCAAAATGTTAAAAAAAGAAATAATTTGTTTTATTTTGTAGGTTCGAGACACTGGATTTGAAGTTGATCAAAAGTTGCTGGGACCATCACCATTAGATTCCTATCTGGTAAGGATCAATATATAATCTGTTAACCATTTACCCAACATACTCGATATCAAAATTTGTTATTTTAATTATTGTGTTTTTTTTTTTTAATTATCTATAAATGTCATCAACCATATCATGTAACCCCTCATTGGAACGAACTAGACAATCTCAGTTTGGAAATAATGTGGGTGGTTGTGGCTGATTTGGTAGGAAAAGAGATAGCCCATTCCCAAGGAATTGTATGTGGGGGGGGGGGGGGGGGGGGGGGGGGATGTATTTGGCCTGAGGTCAAAACAAAAATTACCTGTACACAGAAAAAAGAAACAACAGTGTGCACCACAATCATTTATATGCTCATTTTGTTTGGGTTTTAATTGGGTGTTTTTTTGCTAAGTTTTGTGCATACCCTTTCATTGGAACATTTAGAGGTCATTAGCTGTGGTTTGGAAGGAAAATTGAAATGTTTACAGTTATTTTTAGAAAGTTTTTGTTTTAGTTAAAGAGGTTAATTTCAAAGCAAGAATCATTTCCCAATTCACCTTGAAAATTTGAGTCGGCATTTAAAGACCTATTTTGGACATTTACAACCTCAGAACAGGTGCCCTTAACATGCTATCATGAGGAGTTCCTGCTGATAGAAGGCAAATTACCTAGACAGTTGGGCTCCCCTAACAGGCAGCCAAAACTTGACTAGAAATCACTGCTAAGCCACTGAGTGTATAGATGCAGTGAGCTAGTGGGAATTCAGTACACTTGTCCAGGCCCTTAAGGGATAACCAGGTTTTGTTGACAGTTTGAGGGCTAGGAGCCACTATCATGCAATATTGAAAAGTGATGGAAGCAACTTACACAGCTTTATGCCATATGCATTAACTTGAATAAAAAGAAAATTGTTATATTAAAACCAAACAATTATTTACTACCAAAATCTTGCCAAAGTAAGGACCCCCCCTTTCTGGTAGTATGGTATCTTTACAAAATACTCATTTTATAGATCACCTTTGAAAAATAATTTAATACTCGACCAGTTAAGGAAACATGTTCTTGAAATTAAATTCTCCAATTTGATCTCACCAATATAAAAAGATGGTTTTTCTTCAGTAGCTGGGGGAAGTGTGATTCGACCTGCAGTAGCATATTCTGGCATACTGTTTGTGTAATCATGATCAGATAGCCCACAAGAGAAATATCATTCACAACATGTCCAATAAACATATGACATAAGAAGTCACCTTGACGTCATTACGTTGTGAGTTGATTTCGGAAATACCAGTAGAAGTGAATTAGAAGACAAAATTTGCAAAAATATTTCATGAACAACTAAAAAATATTGCCTTTTTTGCCTCAAAAACATAGCTTATGACCCTACAACTGACAAGCTTGTTCCAATGTTTGAAAAAAAAAAATTTGGTTGACGATTTTTGTGAATAGCGCTTGTTGATTTTGGCTGTTCCCAGTATGATAGGTAAAGAGCTGAATGACATTCTCTAAAATGTGCCCAATGAGGTTTAGAAATTCTGTATCAAATTGCAACTCATTAAAAGTCCTTGGTTTCTTGGCAGACAAGAAGTAGATCTTCTGTTTCTTTGACCAATTTTTGTAAAATTGCATGTTGGTCTGTGTTGGTGGGCGTTTTTAGCTCACCTGACTTTCAGTCAGGAGAGCTATAGTGATCACTCACCGTCCGTCGTCCTGCGTCCGTCGTCCGTGAACATGGTGTTTGCGTCTTCTCCTCCCAAACCGCTGAACCAATTTAATTGATATTTGAGATAATAGTTTGTTATGACATCGCAATTTGATTTTGTTCAAATCAAGTTGCCCCGCCCGTGGGTAGGGCCACACCCAAAAAGTGTGCTGAAATCTTAAAAAATCTTCTCATGAACCAGCAGTAGCAGAGACTTGATATTTGGTGTGCTGCTTCCTTTTGAGGTGTAGACTCAGATTTGTTCAAGAGAAGTTTGTGGGGTTATACTTGGCGTTGTTATGGGAGGGGCAACATTTTTGGCCCCGCCCAAAATTTGTATTTTCCAAACCGAGAGGCTGATTTGAACCAAATTTTATGTGAGGGCTTATTGGGTCATAAGTAACTAATTTATGCTGATTTTTTTTTTCCCGTAGCCCCATGGGAACCGCAGGAGCTAAAAATAGAAAAAAATTAAAACGCCCATATCTCCAAAACTGCACGGCACTGAGAATTTTTATTTGGTGTGAAGCTTCCTTAAGACCAACAGAAAGAATTGGTAAAAAAAAATTGCCATCGGTTTTATCATAGGGTACAGTTTCGGGACATTGAAAAAGTGCTGAGTCAGCACTTTTTAACACTGTAGGCAATGGGAAAAACATTAAAAAATTTTCTTCTCCAGATCCAGCAGGCAGAATCTTTTGATATTTGGTATGCAACATTGGAGGGTGGATCTGATTCAAGTTTGTTCAAATCGGCCCCCTGGGTTCATATTTGGGCTCAGTATAGGAGCCCGATTTCGAACTTAGTGCATTTCAGGCAAATTTCTTAAAAAATCTTCTTCTCCAGATCCAGCAGACAGAATCTTTTGATATTTGGTATGCAACATTGTGGGGTGGATCTGATCCTATTTTGTTCAAATCGGCTTCCTAGATTCATATTTGGGCTCACTATAGAAGCTCGAATTTGAACTTAGTGCATTTCAGGCAAATTTCTTCAAAAATCTTCTTCTCCAGATCCTGCAGGCAGAATCTTTTGATATTTGGTATGCAACATTGTGGGGTGGATCTGATTCCAGTTTGTTCAAATCGGCCACCTGGATTCATATTTGGGCTCACTATAGAAGCCCAAATTCGAACTTAGTGCATTTCAGGCAAATTTCTTTGAAAATCTTCTTCTCAAGATCCAGCAGGCAGAATCCTGTGATATTTGGTATGCAGCATCCTTAGGGGGGTGAGATTCAAGTTTGTTCAAGCCATGTCCCTAGGTCCATATTTGGGCTCAATGTGGGAGCTTGGATTGTAACTTTGTTCGAAATGAGGAATTTTCTTAAAAAATCTTCTTCTTCAGATCCAGCAGGCAGAATCTTTTGATATTGGGTATGCAACATTGTGGGGTGGATCTGATTCAAGTTTGTTCAAATCGGCCCCCTGGGTTCATATTTGGGCTCAGTATAGGAGCCCGATTTCGAACTTAGTGCATTTCAGGCAAATTTCTTTAAAAATCTTCTTCTCCAGATCCAGCAGGCAGAATCTTTTGATATTTGGTATGCAACATTGTGGGGTGGATCTGATTCAAGTTTGTTCAAATCGGCCCCCTGGGTTTATATTTGGGCTCAGTATAGGAGCCCAAATTTGAACTTACTGCATTTCAGGCTAATTTCTTTGAAAATCTTCTTCTCCAGATCCAGTAGGCAGAATCTTTTGATATTTGGTATGCAACATTGTGGGGTGGATCTGATTCAAGTTTGTTCAAATCGGCCCCTTGGGTTTATATTTGGGCTCTGTATAGGAGCCCAAATTTGAACTTAGTGCATTTCAGGCAAATTTCTTTGAAAATCTTCTTCTCAAGATCCAGCAGGCAGAATCTTTTGATATTGGGTATGCAACATTGTGGGGTGGATCTGATTCAAGTTTGTTCAAATCGGCCTCTTGGGTTTATATTTGGGCTCAGTATAGGAGCCCAAATTTGAACTTAGTGCATTTCAGGCAAATTTCTTAAAAAATCTTCTTCTCCAGATCCAGCAGACAGAATCTTTTGATATTTGGTATGCAACATTGTGGGGTGGATCTGATTCTATTTTGTTCAAATCGGCTCCCTAGATTCATATTTGGGCTCACTATAGAAGCTCGAATTTGAACTTAGTGCATTTCAGGCAAATTTCTTCAAAAATCTTCTTCTCCAGATCCTGCAGGCAGAATCTTTTGATATTTGGTATGCAACATTGTGGGGTGGATCTGATTCCAGTTTGTTCAAATCGGCCACCTGGATTCATATTTGGGCTCACTATAGAAGCCCAAATTCGAACTTAGTGCATTTCAGGCAAATTTCTTTGAAAATCTTCTTCTCAAGATCCAGCAGGCAGAATCTTGTGATATTTGGTATACAGCATCCTTAGGGGGGTGAGATTCAAGTTTGTTCAAGCCATGTCCCTAGGTCCATATTTGGGCTCAATGTGAGAGCTTGAATTGTAACTTTGTTCGAAATGAGGAATTTTCTTAAAAAATCTTCTTCTTCAGATCCAGCAGTCGGAATGGTTTGATATGTGGTGAGTAGCATCCTTGGGGGAGGGGGGATTCAAGTGTGTTAAAGCCAAGTCCATGGGTCCATATTTGGGCTCCCTGTGGGAGCCCAAATTATAACTTAGTCAATATGAGGAATTTTTCTTTAAAAATCTTCTTCTTCAGATTCAGCAGTTGGAATGTTTTGATATTTGGCATGGAGCAACCTTAGGGAGCTGAGATTCAAGTTTGTTCAAGCCAAGTCCCTTGGTTCATATTTGGGCTCACTATGGGAGCCTGAATGACAACTTAGTTCAAAATGAGGAATTTTATTTAAAAATCTTCAGATCCAGCAGATGAATGCTTTTGATATTTTTATGCAGCATCCTTAGGGGGGTAAGATTCAAGTTTGTTCAAGCCATGTCCCTAGGTCCATATTTGGGCTGATTGTGGGAGCTCGAATTGTAACTTGGTTCAAAATGAGGAATTTTCTTTAAAAATCTTCTTCTTCAGATCCAGTAGTCGGAATGTTTTGATATTTGGTGTGCAGAATCCTTCGGGGTGTGAGATTCAGGTTTGTTAAAGCCAAGTCCCTGGGTTCATATATGGGCTTCCTGTGGGAGCCCGAATTATGACTTAGTTCAGTATGAGGAATATTCTTTAAAAATCTTTTTTTAGATCCACTGGTCAGAATATTTGGATATTTGGTTTCAGCTTTTCTTAGGAGGAGCAGATGCAACTTGTGGAAATCAATTCTCTGGGTTGATATTTAGGCTACCATGTCAGGTGAGCGCCCTCAGGCCCCCTGGGGCCTCTTGTTTGATTTTATTTTTGTAATTATTTCTTTGCCATCAAAAGTTCCTGTTCTTAGTTTGTTTTATGTTTTAGATCTCATAATCTACAGAATAGCATGGGTGGTGGTGTATTTTGTCCCTTGAGTGCATGAAGGCTTTGCATTGCTTAAGCAAAGCCTTCTTGGACTCCAGGGAAACAGTTATCAATTTTATTAACTTGGGTAAAATATCGGACATAAACTATTTAATTTTTATTTTTTTTAAGTTTGGATTGGTAATAAAAAGAGAGCATGTGGCAGCCAAAAGGACCATATGGGAGGGTCTGAGAAACAGATTTTTAAGTTTTTTAAGCCTTACTCTAACACTCGCTAAAGGTCACCATCTTGTATGGCCTGAAATGTGTTTGAAGCTACTTTAGTTGCTGTAAACTTTTTGTATTTGAACATGTATTCTAAAATAAATTATTACAAACAGTTTTTATGACCAATGAGTGAACAGTGGAACTTTGTCAACCCTACATCAAAAGAATCAACTGCCCACATAATTTACAAATTTAGCAGTTGAAAAAAAACACATTTACAAAGTACTTTAACAAAAACCATATGTGACCCCTTATTGGAATGAGCTTGTTGAGCTCATTCCATTAACCCTTTACCCAATGTAACGGAAAGCTGGCCAGCGCTATTCTAAAAAATCGCCAATTAATTTTCATTTTATTTTCCTCTTTGGAACAAGTTTGTCATGCTCGTTCCAATGAGGGGTCATAACCCATGTTTTTGAGACAAAAAATTAGATATTCAAGATTTTTTTGTGCAAGTGTCGTCTGCTTTTTATGTTAGGTAAAGGGTTAAGGGGGTCATATTATATAGTTTTGTTGAAACTTTTTGAAATTATTTTTAAAAGAATATTCAGCATAACAATTTTTGATATCATCTGCAATGAGTAAATTGTTAAGTAGCTACTCAGCAAAGGAATGAAAATATTTATATAACAGGAGTATTCAATTAATAGAAATCTGTGATCATTATTTGTATTCTAGTGAACACCTGAAAATTCATTGTGTTATATCTTGCTTGACACATCTTATGAATTACATTCCCTTTCAGGAGAAACCAGCAGAAACAATTGTTTACCATGCATCAGTTCCTCAAATTTTCCCAAATCAGATCAATGCGACTGTACTGCCAGGATTTCCAGAAGCAAAAAGTGTACTGGAAAATGTTAAGAAATCACGCAGTGTACTGGAAGAAAACCTAACAGCAGTTCTGAGATCACGACAGGAAGCAGAGATCTACTCTATAATAGAAACACTATATAAAGACAAGTGAGTAACTTATCATTCTATTTTCTTTTCAGCGGATAGAATAGAATGGAGAGTTTATTGATTGTTATGTATATGAACTATGTTGTCTCTTACTGAGAGCTGTCGGCCTGAAATTCATGTAAACCTTAAAAGTCAAAAGAAGTATACAAATTGAAACAAAATGACACAACTAGTGATATTCCTGTGAATCATACCCCTGAGCCCCTAAAATCAGATGAAGAGTGGGATAAAGGACTCATTAACCTTTTACCTAACGTAACGGCCAAAACCGGCCAGCGCTATTCCAAAAAATCGCCAATTAATTTTCATTATTTTTTCATTTTTTGTCTCAAAAACATAGGTTATGACCCCTCGTTGGAACGAGCTCCTGGATCTCGTTCCAACAAGGGGTCATAACCTATGTTTTTGCGACAAAAAAATGAAAAAAATGAGTTAAGGCCATACAAAGTTGATTGTCTGTTTCTCAGGCCATTTTTTCCCAAAAAGCATGCGGGCGGGCGGTTTTTTTTTTTATTTTTATTTTCTCTTTTCTCCCTGAGAGGTTGTTTGTGGTAATTTGATGCCCACCCAAACGCCGGTTGACCATGCAAAATTTCGCAAATATATTGGTTATTCACCACAGGGGTGTTGGGTCATAAATGAAGCGGGGTTTGAATGTTTTTACCCCCCCCCCCCCCCAAAAAAAAATCCTTTCACAACCTGCCTAATAAAATCGTGAATCGCAATTTTTCCCCATTATATTCAAAATGATCACAACCCATTTGAACGGGCAGTTCGTCCATAAATCATATTTTTCGGAAATCTGAAAATGAAATACAAAACGAATGTTTGTGTGTTTTTATTAACCAATTCGACCGCACATACCTGCCTATATGCAAGTTATTTTCAACTATGACTGTTACTTTTATATCAAGCAATGGTTACTATTAGTTATCCAATTATCCTGCATCTCAAATGCATTTATTTAAATTAACTGGGAAACTTGTAACGGTTTCAAATAACAGTACACAAATTCCCAATGACGGCCATTTACAATACAAATGTTACTCAAAATAAATGCCAGGAGACTGTGTTCCATTCGACATAGCACCTGACATTGCAGACTTTCTGAGGGTTGGTGTGAATCAAATGTGGTGCGAATCGACCATTCCCCTTTGTGATTATTTGTTGTCAGACTGAAAGACACCTTCCTTCTTGCTGTCATTATGACTTACCTTTTACAGAATAAAACACTTTCTGTTGCGAATATTGCTAAAACCCACCCACTTTATTACAGTATGATGTAGAAAAAGCTTGAAGTGTGTTAATTTAAAATTTGCGAAACGCATCGATATCGATTTACTGAAATGAGCACAATATCTAAATTTTTTTTTGAAGATTTTTTGGTGTCATAAAAAGGTTGCATGCACACCAAAAATGACCATGCGCGCGGGCCTGAGTAACAGAGGTCCTTTTTTTTATGGCCTATTCAAAAATTTTTTTTGCAAGTGTCGTCTGCTTTTCAGGTTAGGTAAAGGGTTAAAAACAAATAGTCTAACCTAGGTATTTTTGCATGATGCTTCAGAGAAAAATAAAATACTTGAGATCTCTGGCCCTCGAAATAACCATGAATTCACCAAGTGTTAGTTGACAGACTGAAAGTTTCCTTTTCTTCTCACCAGCCCTCTCCCATCTTTCCCATTTAAATAATGCCATACTTTGTTATAAACTGACAGTTTGATTTTTTGTTCTTTATAAGTGTTTGTATTCTTTATGTTAAATTTGTTGATGTATTAAGCAGGAGAGGAACTTATATAAGTTGTTGTAACTTGTGTTCCAATCCTGTTGTTAATAACATCTAATCGGAATTATAAATATGTTTAAACTAACAAACTGACAAATACTTGAAATGAAAAGCATATTTTCTTAACCCTTTGAATCAGGGTGGTATCTTCCATGTCATTTCAATGGAAGCAAGTGGAAGAGTCCATATTTATTATTTGGGGTAGACCAATTAATATTTTCAGCGTGCAGTCATGGGGCAGCACGTTGAAAATATTAATTGATCTACCCCATACTTTAACTTGGCAGCCATCCTACTTAATGAAAGTATGATGTATCATGTTCTTGGGGCCAGAAAAGCCGGCTCACAGCTTCAAAGGGTTAAAAAACTTTTTTTAAACATATTTATCAAATACAAAATTGATTTGTAAGGCCTAAATAATTTAAAAATCTGTTCCTCAGGTGTTCCCACATTGTCATTTTGGCAGCTGCACGCTCTCTTTTTATGACCAATGCAAACTTAAAAAAATAAAAATTAAATGGTTTTTGTCTGATATTTTACCCAAGTTAATAAAATTGATAAATTTGTCCCTTGAGTGCAACAAGGCCTTGCAATGCTTTAACATTGCAAAGCCTTCTTTTACTCAAGGGATGAAATACATCTCCACCCATGCTATTCTGTAGATTATGATGCCTTGAACCTAAAACAAACCAAGAATATAAACTTTTCATTGCGGAGAAATAATTACAAAAATCAAAAAAAAAATTTAAAAACCTCCTGTCCACATGCAATTTTACCAAAATGGCCTGAGAAACAGAAGATCTACTTTGTGGGACATAATCTGCATTTGGATTATGCTTACAAGACATTTGAAACAAGTGTCTTACTCTTTAGTGTTGCTTCTATCCATCAAAAAAAACGGTTTCATTACCCTCATATAACAGGATATTTTTTCAATAGTTCCAGTGTAGAACAAGCCAGAATCAAGCATATGGTTGATGAGAAGATAAAATCCTTGAACCCCGAAGTCCAGGTATGTTGTATTTCTTCCTGTTTTGGATTTGTTTATAAAAATCCCTTTTTTTTGTTAAAAAAAAAAAGGATTTAACACTTCACCAATTATCTATTGGCAAAAAATATCCAGCACCAGTCACAAAAAATTGCCATTCAAATTTTATTAACCCTTTGAACCCGAGAGGCCACTTTTTAACTTAACTTGACAAAGTCAAGATAAGCTATTGCCATCATACGTGTGGAAGTCTGTTAGTCTGTGAGTCTGTTCACATTTTCCTTTAGCACAG
Organism: Pictodentalium vernedei; assembly: GCA_031216915.1. Classification (NCBI taxonomy): domain Eukaryota; kingdom Metazoa; phylum Mollusca; class Scaphopoda; order Dentaliida; family Dentaliidae; genus Pictodentalium; species Pictodentalium vernedei. Next base: position 401,541,018 of record CM062292.1, on the reverse strand, counting down.
GCTACACCCCGTAGTTCTTGTCTGATCGTCACAAAATTTCATATGCAGGTTTGGGGTTATGTCCAGATGAGAATGTCCCCTTTTGGTCATGATCGGTCAACCGGTATGGCTGCTGGAGCCCAAAAACCATTAGCACAGTCTGCAGATCATATTTATGAAGGGATTTCATTGTAATTTGGTAGGATGCCTCTGTATAATGTCTAGATGAGAACGTCCCCTTTTGGTCATGATCTGTCAACAGTGATGGCTGTCCAAGCCCAAAACCCAAAAACTTTTAGCACAGTCTGCAGGTCATATTTAATATGGAGGGATTTCATTGTAACTTGGTAGGATGACTCTGTATGATGTCTAGATGAGAACTTCCCCTTTTGGTCGCAATCTCTCAACTGTGACGACTGCCCGAGCCTCAAACCCGAAAACCTTTAGTACAGTCTACAGGTCATATTTATGGAGGGATTTCATTGTAACTTGGTAGGTTGACATATAATGTCTAGATGAGAACCTCCCCTTTTGGACGTGATTGGTCAACTGTGACGGCTGCAGGGGCCCGAAGCCCAAAAACCTTTAGCACAGCCTACAGGTCATATTTATGAAGGATTTCATTGTAACTTGGTAGGATGACTCCAAATAATGTCTAGATGAGAACATCCCCTTTTGGTTGTGATCATTCAGCCACCATGACTGCCTGAGCCCAAAACCCGAAAACCTTTAACATAGTCTATAGGTCAGATTTATGGAAGGATTTCATTGTAACTTGTTAGGTTGACTCCATATAATGCCTAAATGATGACATCCCCTTTTGGTCGTGATTGGTCAGCTGTGACGGCTACAGGGGCCCGAAGCCCAAAAACTTTTAGCACAGTCTACAGGTCATATTTATGAAGGGATTTCATTGTAACTTGGTAGGATGACTCCAAATAATGTTAAGGTGAGAACGTCCCCTTTTGGTCGCGATCATTCAGCCGTGATGGCTGCCCGAGCCCGAAAACCTTTAGCATAGTCTATAGGTCGTATTTATGGAAGGATTTCATTGTAACTTGTTAGGTTGACTCCATATAATGCCTAGATGATGACATCCCCTTTTGGTCATGATTGGTCAACTGTGATGGCTACAGGGGCCTGAAGCCCGAATACCTTTAGCACAGTCTACAGGTCATATTGTGGTCATGATCATATGTGACCTTAAACATCAATAAGTAAGTAAGTGTGGTCATGATTAGCCATTGTGCAGAAGTATGTGATCTTAAACAACAATAAATAAATAAATAACAGGTCATATTTATGAAGGGATTTCATTGTAACTTTGTAGGATCACACTCCAGATAATGCCCAGATGAGAACGTCCCCTTTTGGTAGTGATCATTCAACCATGATGGCTGCCCGAGCCCAAAACCCGAAAAACTTTAGTACAGACTACAGGTCGTATTTGTGAAGGGATTTCATTGTAACTTGGTAGAATGAGTCACTATAATGTCGAGATGATGACGTCCCCTTTTAGTTGCAATCGGTCAACCGTGATGGGTACACAGGCCTGAAGCCCGAAAACCTTTAGCACAGTCTACAGGCCATATTAATGAAGGGATTTCATTGTAACTTGATAGGATGATTCATTTTGGAATAATTTCACTGTAACTTGGTAACTTTTGTTGACATATGTTAACTGCGAGGGCTGCATACATTAACTGTGAAGGCCACATTAACCCACCCCTCAGTTCTTTAGTACAGTCTACACCTCATATTATTTTTATTAAAAACATAGCATACAGGGAACAGAAATTAACATATTCCCAATTATCACAATTCTTGTCTTATTTCATAATCCTTTCATAAACATTGAACATTATCGTTTTCATCAAACACAACACACAGACAAGTTAAGCTGTAGTGACATTGACACTTTCATTTGATAAGTCATAATTTCATTAAATTGTGTGACTGCTTAAGTGAATGTGTGGGGTAGACCAATTAATGTTTTCAATGTTTGGGCTGCACGTTGAAAATATTAATGGGTCTACACTCAAATAATGAATATGGACTCTTCCAGTTGCTGCCTTTAAACTAACATGGAAGATACCACATGGATTCAAAGGGTTATTTTTTACATTTTTTGCCTCAAAAATATCTTTTGAACCATCATTGAAAGCCCTTTGAGCTCATTTCAGTGGGGAATCATGAGATATGTTTTTGAGGTGAAAAATTGAAAATTTTAGTTATTCATGAAATTTTATTCCATTGTTATCGATATTTGCATTCGGTAAAGGGCTTGTGGATGGTCACAGTGGGCAGATTGCAAAATAATCATATGAATGCTTGAACATTAGGCCTCACAAAGTATTTCTTCTCTTTCTCAGACCATTTTTGTGTCGCTGCCCCACGAAGTGGGGAGCGACATATAGGGATTACTTTTGTCGTCTTGTTGTGTCGCCGCCCCACGAAGTGGGGAGCGACATATAGGGATTACTTTTGACGTCCGCGGCATCGTCTGCGTCAAACTTTCTCTTATCCGCCACTCTTCTTTAACCTATGAATGGATTTTGATGAAACTTTCAGTGATTCTTTATCACATAATGGCATTGTGCACCTCCTATTTTATTTTTTGATCCGCTGTATTTTTTCCAGAGTTATGCCCCATCATCTTGCGTCGTCCGCGTCGTCGTCCGCGTCACACTTTCTCTTATCCACCACTCCTCTTTAACCTATGAATGGATTTTGATGAAACTTTCAGTGATTCTTTATCACATAATGGCATTGTGCACCTCCTATTTTATTTTTTGATCCGCTGTATTTTTTCCAGAGTTATGCCCCTTTTCCATTTAGAATTCTGTCTGAAACGCCAGGCGACACATGTCTTCCATGGAAGACTCACATCTAAGTTTTTTTATAAACAGGTCAGGCAGGCGTTTTTGTATTTTATTTTTATAATTATTAATTCTTTACCCTCAGAGGTTCATATGCTTGATTTGTTTATTGTTTTAGGCCTCATTATCTACAGAATAACATCGGCAGTGGTGTATTTTATCCATTTTATGAATTGGGTATTTTATCTGACATAAAGGAATTAAGTTTCATTTTTTTTTAAATTTGAATTGGTAATAAAAAAGAGAGCATACGGCAGCCAAAATAACCATGCAGGAGGGCCTAAGAAACAGATTTTTATCTTGTTGGCCTCAGTGAGATATTCTGGCTTGGCGTATCTGAAATATTTGATTCTCACACAAATTTCATGTTAACTCTTTCAAACTGGTGTGCATAAATTTTTGCGTGAAAAAAAAAATTGGTAGTGGACTAGCAGACGATATAAAGAGCAAGAAATGAGAAGCCAGTCTCAGTAATAATTTAATCCAACAGCTCAACAGAGCTGTTGGATTAAATTATTACTGAACCTCCCAACAAACCATGATGATTTCGCCATTAAGAGTATTGACTGAAACAATAGCTTCCAAGGCACCAGTGTTGAAAGGGTTAAGTAAATAAATGGAATTTTTGTTAAAAATCTGTGGCCCCTGGCAAGTGATGCACCACTTTCTCAGGCCACCACACTAATTCGATAAGAAATCCGGCACTGTTATAAGCTGTTTGATTACCCACTTTTTGTGGAGTTAGCTCTCAAATTACCATTGATTTGATATGATGTCCTTTTACTCACAAATATATGCAGATATTTTTTCGTGCTCCAGTTATACAGATATTGCAATCAATAAGTATTTAATTCACCTGTAAAATATCAATATATTAACACAATTAGTGGAATCGCATGGCATAATTAAAGCTATAGCTGTGGTGAGTCTTCATAATTATTCAGTGAACAAATATGGCTTACAACATTGGTAAAGTTATTAAATATTCGGTCAAATGAAGTCTGGATCAAGAAAAAAGTTTTGCATTGAGTCAAAGAAAGTGAATATTTGTGGTATTTTGTAGTTTTAGTCTTGTGGAATATTTAAGTTGGTCGCAAATGCAAACCATAGGTTTGCTTTTCCAACCAACTAAAATATTCCAGACAAATGAATCTGGTGATGGACTATTTGTCTGAAGACTGGTTTTAGTCTATAACATCGACAAATTTCTTACAGAATTTAACTGGTGGCTTGACAGTTTGGTTGATACCCTTCTTTTCAGTTTTAGATAACACAAGGCAATTTTCAGTACAACTTGTGTGTTACTGCACTCCCAGTCTTTTTGACCTCTATAGAACAAGTCCTGATAACTATAGAATAAGACCTCATAACAAATTGGATGGTGTTTTCCTATGAAACTTATTCTGTGCTTTATCGAGCTGTTTTTTTTTAAAAAGTCCCAAGTTACTTGACAGAAAATGATGCCATTGTTATTGAAATTTCTTTTGTTTTTAGCGTGATGTGCAGAGAGAAATAAGACGAATGGAAGAGAAGCAGAAAGCTTTGGAAAGTACAGAGAAGAATGTCAATAAGAGCCAGCCACTGAGAGTAGCCGGTAGAGGGCGTGGAAGAGTACCTGGTGAAGCTAAAATAGATACTGGGCTGAAAAGAGGAAGAGGAGATGTGGACAAGGAAAATGTTGCATTATATAATAAATTTTCAAGGGTATGTTATTCATATTACATGTATACTTATCCAGGGAGCCTATGCCTGAAAAATTCAAGATAGTTGAGGCCTAGAAATTTTTGCTAAAGAAATGACACATTTTTCAAGGATATTTCATTTCAGATGACACAAACATGTAGTAGAGAAATTAAGAATCTTGGTCTTGGACAGATGCTGAGAGTCCCCTGCAGGAACCCTGGACAATGAAGCAGTGCTTTTTTACTGTGATAAACAAGCTCTGTTTTACTGGTAAAATAGGACCCATTCACCAATGCTTGGGGTTGAAGTTCTCTAAAATTGGCAACATGGGCATAAAGGATTGGCTGGACTTGATTTTATCTCCATATTGCAGTCACAAATAGCCATTGTACAGAAATGTGTGACCTTAAACATAAATAAATAAATAAATAAATAAATAAATAAATAAATAAATAAATAAATAAATAAATAAATAAATGCTGAGAGTGATTATAGACATCAATACAAAAAGAAAGAAAAGTTAGTCCAGGATGTTTCCTTGGGAATTTAATCCTTAGCAGTACCGCTTGGCAATCTACAACCTACTGATATCTACACAACTGGGTATCACAAGAGAGCTGTGATTGGCTTGATATGCGGAATTTAGAAATATTGGTTTCTAATTCCTTGGTGAAAAAAATAGCAAATCTATTATTTCCTTATGGATTGTAATCTTGTGATTTGATTGGTTGAATGATATAACATATCCATATTCCGTAGATGTACTTCATATTATCTTTGAAGTGAAATGATTACATCTGTATAGGTTTGCCTCCCCTTCGGGAACCCCATGGAAGTGAAGCAGAGTTTGTTTACTGTGGTAAACTAGCTCCGTTTTACTGATAAAATAGGACCCATTCACCATTGCTTGGCGTGGACGACCTCTAAAATGGGAAACATGGGTATAAATGACTTTATCTCCATATTGTGGTCACAATTATCCATTGTGAAGAGATATGTGACCTTACACACCAATAAATAAATGGACGTGTCCTGTTACAATTTAAGGGAGAATACCCATCAATTATAACAATGCAAGGACATGTTAACAAATTTTGACAACCAAAAATAATTTAGCACTCTACTTGTTCACTAAATAGTTTCATTTTTTACATCCAAGACATAGCTTGTGACCCCTGTTTGGAATGAGCTCAGTGGGATCAGTCCAATGAGGGATCACGAGCTATGCTTCAGTAGCAAAAAGTGAAAAATAATAAAATTTGAAGGGGCATAGTGCAAGGCAGATTTGGTTTATTCTTTTCTTTTGCTGGGGTTCAACAGCACTTTTGACAGCCAGTGTCACCTCATGTCAGATAATTTTACTGGTGGAGGAAGCCGGAGTACCTGGAGAGAACCAATGAGCTGTGATGAGCAACTGTCAAACTCCTCAATGTATAAACCCTTTACCTAACAGTATTTTTAAAAAATAAAATAAATTTCACATTTTTCAATAACAAATTTCATAATTTTTCAATAAAACCAAACAAATATTGATAATTTAGAACCATCTCAGTGAACTTGGTTTAATGATATCCACATTTATATGGTTTTAGTGAGAAAAGTCTGAGATATTTTAGGTGTGGTAGGCTTATCCTGTTAATTTTCTGGCCGTTTTTACCCACTATGTTAGGTAAAGTGTTAACTCCACACAAGGAGGGTTAGCATTGATTGAAGACAAGTTCACGATCGATGTGCAGTATGCTTTAGTACACATCACCACCATGCCCCCATGTGGGCAGTTGGGATATTAAGTGCCTTGCCCATGGGCACAACACAGTTACTCCTGGTGAGATCAAACCATTGAATTTTTTATTTGAAGTCCAGTGCCGTAACCAGTAAGCCATAATGCTCCCTGTTGATTCTTCATGTGAAGAGTTTCTAAATGTTCATCTGTTTTCAGACCAAACAACCATCCAAAATACAAGATGAGAAGACATTAACCCACCTATATGGGAAAGCTTCATATCAGAAAGGAAGAACGACTGTGAAAGACCCATATTTACATTACCAGAATACACCACAGCCCAAATCACCAAGACAAGTTGGCAAGGGTCCTATACAAGGTGGGGATATTTTTCTTGTAATCCTGATGAGTATCTGTTGAGCAATATGTCTGTTTATTGTCTTTCTCTCTGGTCTGAGAATCATTCTCCAAGCCATCCTTTTTCCACAACCAGGGCATATTTTGAACAAGTTGCCAGTAGTGGTACACAGTTCTTGCCATGTTTGGCTTTATAATTCTTTAGTAAATAGGTTTTCACAAATAATTCCTGAATATGTCTCTGTGTGAAGTCCTAAATACTCAGAAAACTGGGACTCATTGTTTATTATGAGTTGAAAACTGAGACATTTACTTCATAAACATTTTAATCATCTCTAACCCCAAAAAGTTGGTGGGAGAAAAAGAGATCGGTTTCATAGATGTGTCTGTACATCCGTCCTGGATTACATCTTTCAATGATAACTTGGTCAGATATAAGTACGTTATTCATCAAAGTTTGAAAAAAAATACCTTTAGGCCTAAAAAAGTTAAAAATCTGTTTCGCAGGCCCTCTTGCATGATCACTTTGGTTGCTGCATGCTCTCATTTTATAACCAATGCAAACTTAAAAAAATAAAAATTAAATGGTTTATGTCTGATATTTTACCCAAGTTAATCAAATTGATAAATTTGTCCCTTGAGCGCAGGAAGGCTTTGCAATGCTTTATCATTGCAAAGCCTTCTTCCACTCAAGGGATGAAATACACCAGCACCCAGGCTATTCTGTAGATTATGAGGCCTAAAACATAAAACAAACCAAGAACTCGAAATAATCACAAAAATATAAAAAAAAACAACAAAAAAAAACAACACCTGCCTGCATGCAATTTCACAAAAAATGGCCTGAGAACCAGAAGATCTACTTTGTGGGCCTTAGTGTAGACAACATGATTCGGCTGAAAAATAAAACTTTTGATGTGTTAAAAATAAATCACATAACAAGAAGGCAAAAGTTCATTCACAAGCGAGATGCCTTAGAAACAAGATATTTTTTAATAGCATAATAAGAGTTCATTTTCTGTCTGAATCATGACATATCTCCTCAGAAATCCAGGAAATTAGTGTTCCTGGTGTCTATATGACGCCTGAACGTCATGACATTTCACTTGTAAAACTTCAGTATGCATTTATGGAAATATTTCAACAATTTTGGAGGAATGAACCCAGTTGGATTTCAAGAGTTTAGGTTTGAGATTTTTTAAATTTAACCCTTTAAACAACAGAGGCCACTTTAATGGCCCAGGGACATGGTGCGTCATACTTTCATTAAGTAGGATGCCTGCTAAGTTAAGGGTTGGGTAGACCAATCAATATTTTCAATGTGCAGTCCTAAGGCTGCACGTTGAAAATATTGATTGGTCTATCCCCCAAATAATGAATATGGACTCTTCTAATTGCTGCATTTGAACTGACATGGAAGATGCCACCAGTGTTCAAAGGGTTAAGGATTTTGATTTAATGAACAATGTTTTATTTTTTTTTGCATCCAAGTTGATGATTAAAAAATATTTCAGAAGTTTTAAAATAGTGCTAACAATTATCAAGTTCAGGCTGGCTTCTTTTGAAAGATATGTTCTTTTTTTCCTGACTTATTGGTGATTTACGCAATTCTGAAGTATGAATACATCATTCAATTTCTGAGTGTTTCTTTTCAGCCAAAGAGATAAAATCATCCAAAACACAAACATCTGGAGCAGTGAACACAGGAGGAGGTCCAAGACAATATTATTTCAGACCAGATACTGGGAGCTATATTCCAGTAACCAATCAAACAAATGGTTAGTATATGAAATAGGGCAGTCGCGACTATCAATTTTTTTCGCCAATTAATTGCCAGCATTAATCGAAAGGTAGTAGATTAATAATCATTTTCCATAAATTCAAAAAACAATCTCTAATACACTTACAAAAAAAATTTAAAACTGACGATATTTGAATGTGTGCACTTGTGTTTTGAAATAAAATGGAAACACCAAAATATCGCAATTCATTTGGAGATTTTAAGCAGAAGAATATTTATGCAAGTGTTTCATTTCTATAACTAATTTCCAGAAATTTCGAACATAAAATTGCCTCCATTCCTACACAAATTACAACTTTGTACTACAAGTGAACTGACCGTTTCGAGTCTTGTGACAATTTTCTCAGTCTCACAGTTCAGATTGTTCCAGTGGGGTCATTTGAGTGTACAAGATCCAAGATTCTATTCACGCTGCAGTCTTAATCCTTTACCCAACACAGACGATATCAAAATTTATTATTTTAAATATCATTTTTTTCAATTTTTCAAAAAATTTCAACAAAACCATATCATGTGACCCATCGTTGGAGCGAGCTTGACAAGCTCGTTCCAACAACAGGTCACATGATATGGTTTTGTTGAAATTTTTTGAAAAATAATATTTTTTCAACTGCTGAATTTGCATATTACATGGGCGGATACAGGCAATTCATTGGGTAAAGGGTTAATGACTTCGCAAATGTCAAATTATTCAAAGGTACACTATTTGAACAATACTCTAGTACTGATTTCATTTTATTTATTGGTGTTTAAGGTCACATATATCTGCATAATTGGCTGATCATGACCAAGACAGTTTTACAGGTGGAGGAAGCCAGAGTACCCGGAGAGAACCACTGAGTAGTGGCAAGCAACTGTCAGCTCCCCAACAATCAAGCAAGGTTAGCATTGGTTGAAGACCAGTGCACCATCGACTTGCAGTGTGCCTTAGTACACAGCGCCATCGTGCCCCCACGGGGCTATGGGTGTGAAGTGTCTTGCCCAAGGACACAACGCAGTTGCTGCAGGTGGGGTTCAACCCGAGGACCTCTTGGCTTGCAGCCTGCACCTCTACCCACTGAGCCACTACACCCCACTTTAGTACTGATTAACAGAGTGATAGTTAATACTACAGAGAACAGAGATTGATCAAATGGCAAGGCTCTGTGTTTTTAGCTCACCTGACTGAAAGTCAGGGTGAGCTTTTCTTATCACTCTCCGTCTGTCGTCCTGCGTGAAGGTGGTGTTTGAGCCTCTTTCTCCTAAACCACTGGCCAAATTTTAATTAAATTTCATGTAAGTAGTGGTTATATAGGGGCATTTTGATTTTTATCCAAAATAGCTTTCGGCTCATATTGAGCAGAGGTGTGGGGGAAAAATGGCCAAATTTTTTGAAAATCTTCTTGTAATGAACCACCAGTAGCAGAGTCTTAATATGTGGTATACAGAGTCCTTTTGAGGTTTAGAATCAAGTTTGTTCAAGAGAAGTTTGTCGGGCATTATTTGCCTTCGTTATGGGAGGGGCAAAAATTTTGGCCACGCCTAAAATTTCTATTTTCAGAACCGTGAGGTTGATTTGAACCAAATTTGATATGAGATGATAATGGGTCATAAGTAGTTGATTGATGCAAAAAAAAAATTTTTCATTGCCCTGTGGGAACCTCGGGAGCTAAAAATAGGGAAAACCTTAAAACTGCCATATCTCCAAAACTACACGGCACAGAGAATTCTTATTTTGTATAAAGCTTACTTTTATCCAGTAGAATAGAATGGTTAAAAAAACTCCCTATCTGTTTGATCACAAGGTACTTTTTTCAGGGCTTTTGAAAAAGTGCTGAGTCAGCACTTTTTAACACTGTAGGCAATGGGGAAAAGATTATAAAATCTTCTTCTCCAGATCCAGCAGGCAGAATCTTTTGATATTTGGTATGCAACATTGTAGGGTGGATCTGATTCAAGTTTGTTCAAATCGGCCCCCCTGGGTTCATATTTGGGCTCAGTATAGGAGCCTGATTTCGAACTTAGTGCATTTCAGGCAAATTTCATAAAAAGTCTTCTTCTCCAGATCCAGCAGGCAGAATCTTTTGATATTTGGTATGTAACATTGTGGGGTGGATCTGATGGAAGTTTGTTCAAATCGGCTCCCTGGATTCATATTTGGGCTCACTATAGAAGCCCGAATTCGAACTTAGTGCATTTCAGGCAAATTTCTTCAAAAATCTTCTTCTCCAGATCCAGTAGGCAGGATCTTTTGATATTTGGTATGCAACATTGTGGGGTGGATCTTATTCAAGTTTGTTCAAATCGGCCCCCTGGGTTTATATTTGGGCTCAGTATAGAAGCTCGAATTCGAACTTAGTGCATTTCAGGCAAATTTCTTCAAAAATCTTCTTCTCCAGATCCAGAAGGCAGAATCTTTTGATATTTGGTATGCAACATTGAGGGGTGGATCTGATTCAAGTTTGTTCAAATCGGCCCCCTGGATTCTTATTTGGGCTCACTGTAGAAGCCCGAATTCGAACTTAGTGCATTTCAGGCAAATTTCTTAAAAAATCTTCTTCTCCAGATTCAGCAGGCAGAATCTTTTGATATTTGGTATGCAACATTGTGGGGTGGATCTGATTCAAGTTTGTTCAAATCGGCTCCCTAGATTCATATTTGGGCTCACTATAGAAGCTCGAATTCGAACTTAGTGCATTTCAGGCAAATTTCTTTGAAAATCTTCTTCTCAAGATCCAGCAGGCAGAATCTTTTGATATTGGGTATGCCCCATGCTTAGGGGGGGTGAGATTCAAGTTTGTTCAAGCCAAGTCCCAGGGTTCATATTTGGGCTCACTGTGGAAGCCCGAATTATAACTTAGTTCAAAATGAGGAATTTTCTTTAAAAATCTTCTTCAGATCCAGCAGTTGGAATGTTTTGATATTTGATATGCAGCATCCTTACGGGGGTGAGATTCAAGTTTGTTCAAGCCATGCCCCTAGGTCCATATTTGGACTCACTGTGGGAGCTTGAATTGTAACTTAGTTCTAAATGAGGAATTTTCTTTAAAAATCTTCTTCTTCAGATCCAGCAGTCGGAATGTCTTGATATTTGGTGTGCAGCATCCTTAGGGGGGTGAGATTTAAGTTTGTTAAAGCCAAGTCCCTGGGTTCATATATGGGCTCCCTGTGGGAGCCCGAATTATAACTTAGTTCAATATGAGGAATATTCTTTAAAAATCTTCTTTTTTTTTAGATCCACTGGTCAGAATCTTTGGATATTTGGTTTCAGCTTTTCTTAGGAGGAGCAGATGCAACTTGTTGAAATCAATTCTCTGGGTTGATATTTAGGCTACCATGTCAGGTGAGCGCCCTCAGACCCCTTGGGGCCTCTTGTTTAAATTAAGTTGTTTCACAATCATGTGGAAAACAAAGGCAATTGGTTATTACAAGTAACTTTGGTTAGACATTTCAAAGGTTAATGATCTAACTGTTTATTCACCTGATTACACAATACAGTGGAACCCTGTTAATTGAATAGCCACTTTGCCAATGAAAATTATTCAATTAACGGGAGTATTCAATTAGCAGGGATTGTGTCATCTTCCTGTATCCTAGAGATAAACTTAGCATTTAATCTATTATATCCTGTTTGACAGAGCTCCATGAGCTCTGTCAAACAAGATATAATAGATTAAATGTTCGTATTGGATGTACTGAAGCCAAATAGGTCTATAAATAAAGGAAAATGGGGAGAGTCAGAGTAATTTCTCGACATGTTACAAGATTTTTTATTCAATTAACAGGAGTTTACTCTATAAATTATATTCAATAAACAGGTCAAATTTGTACTGGAGGTATGGTAAATGGTTTTGTGTTGGGAAATTATATTCAATTAACAGGGATATACAATTAAGAGATATCCAATTAAGTGGGCTCCACTGTACAATTTAAACCTGACTTGTACCACTTTAAAAATGAATGATGATCGACTACAAAATATAAAACATTGACTACTGCAATAGTCGACTAAGCAAATAATTACGACAGCCCTAATGTATGAAAAAAAACTTACACATTTTTAAATGTAAATTTTGCAGAGGAATATACAACAACTGTTTATGAGAAAATTGTCCTCATAATCATTGTGTGAGATAGCTTGGTTTTGTCAGTTTTTTAAAAGTTTTTCAAAAAATCATCTAACACTTTACACAAAACATCCATTCCAAGTTTAACTTTTAATCTGCTGAGTATTTTGTGAAGTATTATTCATTAATTCTGGTCATGGCTGCTGTGAACCAGCCATGACTAGATTTGCTGAAAAATTCATGACAATGTAACATGAGAAATCATTTATTACAAAGTTTTAATTTACAGGAGAAAATTTGTTTAATATCGCTCAAATTATACTTTATTTAGTCGCAAAAGATTTCCTGTCATTAGAAGGAAAATATCTGCCAGCAGCATGCAAAGAGTTTAGTCTTATTATAGTATTCTTTTACAATAAGGTAATGTATGGCCCCCTCATTTGAACAAACTAATCTTACATGTTTTCTACTGTGTCTAAGTTTGTACCTGTAGGTTTGGAAAGTGATACTTATATGATTTTACATACATCATTCTTTTGTTGTTTTTAGCACCAATTCCAGGTAATCTCATTCCGATGGCTGTTCCACTTCGAAAACCAAGAATGGATCAAGGACTGAAAACATCTGTGTCAATAACTTCCTCTGGTATGATTTCATCTCCCACTCGACTCCAGCCTCAAGTTACAGCTGCTGGAAATGTTGCCATGGCTTCTGTGCTTCCAGAAGAAGATGAGGAAGAGGCTACTGCTAAAAGAATTCCAGAGCTCTCAAAACAGGTAATGCTAACTCTCTCCATACTGATGTCAAAGTACCCAAAATTTCAAACAGTGCACATTTTTCCCCATAATGCAACTAGGAATTTAAGCGCTTCAATCTTGTTTAACAGTGTTCATTGAGATAGTTTTCTGGTAATGTGTCTGATTATCCCTGTTTTTATATATACAGTGGAGATCACTTAATTGGATATCTCTTAACTGAATAACCCTGTTAATTGAATATAGGTTACAGAGTAAACTCCTTTTAATTGAATACAAAAATATTGTAGCCTGTCAAGAAATTACACTAAATCTCCCCAGTTTTCCTATTGGCCTCAATACATCCAATACAGGCATTTAATCTATTATATCTTGTTTGACAGAGCTCATAGAGCTCTGTCTAAGTTTATCTCTATAATACGGGGGTGCTTTGGCGTTGTGGTAACCGGTTCTCATCAGATCACCAAAGTTTAGTAACGTTGAGCCCAGTTAGTTCTCGGATGGGTGACCATCTGAGCGACAGATTCAGTATCCCACGTTATGTCCTTGGGCAAGGCACTTAACCCCAATTGTCCACATGGGGGCATGATGACGCCGTGTACTAAGGTGTTCTGCACGTCGATGGTGTGCATGTCTTCAACCAATCTAACCGTGCCTGTGCTGCAGTGTGGAGTTACGATGGTGGGGAGCTGGCAGCTGCTCATCGTTGTCTGGTGGTTCTCTCCGGGTGCTCCGGGTTCCTCCACCTGTAAAACTGTCACGGTCACGATTAGCCATTGTGCATAAGTATGTGACCTTGAACACCAATAAATAATATAATAATAATAATAATCTCTGTAATACAGGAAAGTGATACAATCTCTGTTAATTGAATACTCCTGTTAACTGAATAATTTTCATTAGCAAAGTGGCTATTCAATTAACAGGGTTCCACTGTATATATTTTTTTAGTGTTGGTATTCAATTAACTGGGTATTACTGTTGTAGGGTTCATACTGGCTATGAAAACACCTGGAAATCTATGAAAAATATAGTTTCACAGAGTTCCCTCTCAAATGAAAAGTCTTTGAATTGTTGCCGATTCCTAAGTGTTTGAATTTGTTTCTATCCTTAAAAAGTACTTGATTTTTAACCATCGTCCTTGAAAAGGTGAAGTCTCTTGCCCAAGGACACAATGTGGTTGCCACAGGTGGGATTCGAACCAAGGACCTCTCGGCTTGCAGCCTGCGCCTCTACCTACTGATCAACTCTCTTTAAATGGATTTCTTGTTGTTTAGCAGTGACTTCTAAACATTAAAAGCAAGAACACCCCTCCCCCAACCCAGACCCCACCCTCTCATCGGCCCTGGAATCTATCCAACCTGGATTCACGATACCCCCCCCCCCCCCTTCTTTATTATTGATGCAGGGATCAGAATCTTGTGTATGTTTGGAGGGGGGGGGGGGGGGGGGCGCACAGTCTTTTAGGTCATATTGGACGGGGGTAGTCCAAACCCAGTAAAAATCAATCAATCAATCAAACCCAAGAAATCCGGACTACTGTGCCAAACCGAAAGTAGCATGCCCCTGGTTTCACACGGTGTCATTTTCGCCTGTAGGCGTACTTGTGTCACACAAACAATCAAAGCCTATATGGAAGTCTGTAGCACCCAATTACTAAGGGCTGTTGTCGGCAAGTCATGATAAATTTGGAATACTGGTATGGCACTTATTATTACTATTAATTAAATAATTTGCGTCACAACTACAATACATGTATGTTTTATTTATTCACTAATTCACTAATGCATTTTGAACAAGACTTGAGTTTTATTTTGAACCATCATCACAACTAACTGATATTCTAACTTCATTAAAACACACCTTCTGCAAAGGCAAGTCATGCAAATGCAAATTTTACCTATTCTCAAATGGACCATCCCAGTTACGTCACTTGTGCATTGTTGCAAAATGGACGCTCTTCCAAAAATACACACAAATTCCCATAGAGAATTAAAAAATTTGTTCATATAATTTTTGAGTGAGCTAAAATCACAGAAATGTAATGACGGTGAAGTTAAATATATTACACATAATCAGGAGCTGAAAACTAAAAGATATTTCTTGATTTTGTATTATTCCAGAGTTTATTTACCCCTGGGGGGTTATGGAAAAGACAATAGGTAATTTGTCTATTGTCTTCAGGACCTCCTCATGGTAGCATGTTAAGGGCACCTGTTCTGAGATCAGAAAAGTCAGAAACAGGTCTTTAATAGTTAATGGTGATGTCGCTTGGCACTCTACAATAAATTGTAACAAAACAAATACATCTAAACAAAATATTATTTGCTGCAAACTGAAAATGAAGCCTTTTTGTTAGCACCCATGAACAAAGCCATGATTTCATCAGTGAAGCTATGATTTTAGAAGTGAGACAGTTAATCATTAGCTATCAAGTTTTTTGAATTATGAAATAAGAATAATATTCTTTAAAATTGCCATTCATTCATTGTTGCTGTATAATTTTTATGCTTGTAGATTTTACCATCAGTAAACATTGAAGGTGAATCAACTCCCCAATCTGAGAAGGTCAGAAGAGTTACCTCCCCTGATTTGTCTCCTGTTCATGTTCAGTTTGAGGAGCAATATTATCCATATAACGAATCTGGTGAGGTGAGTACATGTCATAATTTTAATTTGTAGATTTGGGATATCCCATTTCAGCTTAGGTATCTATAATGACTTCTTTGTGTCATTTTTCTGGCCATTTTTTTTTGTCTGTTCTTCCATCCATATGTATATCCATTCCAAAAATGTGTCCTATCTACTCCAGTAATTTTTGTTATGTCCCGAAGGAGGATTCTGAGGTATCTAGTGAAGCCATCAATCTGTCCATCTGTCCTTCCATCCATCCATCAATCTGTCCATCTGTCTGTCCATGCATCTGTCTGTCTGTCCATACAAACGTTTTGCATTATAATTTCAAAGCTGTTGGTCAGTTTTGGATCTCCTTTGGTATGTTGATAGACCTGCATGGGGAACAGATATGCATAAGGAATGGGTTCCGTCCAATAATGGCTCTTTTTCAATTTTTTCACTTAGAAAAGTGTTTTGTTTTCAATCTTTCAACTTAGAAAATTTTTCTCTCCCACAATACCTTCAAGGCTACTTCGAACATGTCAACAGGTGGTGGGCAGTGGCCCACGCTTTGTGAAAGCCTTGTTTACTTACTCATTGTGTGGATATAGTGATGATCTCTGTCCATATGTCTGTACATCCATACATCTGTATGTACATATGACATTTTTATACCCCCGACTTAAGTCGGGTGGCATATAGTGATTGAAGTGTGCATGTGTCCGTCCGTCCATCTGCGTGTGTGTGTCAAACCAATAACTTGAAAACTGTTAGGGCCACAGTCATCAAACTTCACACAATTATAAAGGACCATGGGAGGATGTGGCACACACCATAGTCGGGTTCGTACCTTCAAGGTCAAGGTCACATTTCAAGGTGACACTAAAAATTGGTCAATATTCGTGCCTCAGCCATAACTCAGAAACGAATCATAGTACAATTGTTGAACTTTTTACAAATGTTAAGGACTGTCAGAAGGTTATCACGTATAATAGTTTCCGCCGCATCTGCAAGGTGAAGGTCACAGGGGGGGGGGCATGTGTTACCTTAGTAACATTCTTCTTGTTTTCAAGATATTATTTTGAAACTTACTACACTTCTTAACCCTTAAAGTCCCATTTCCAATTTTTCTGACCTCAGAACAGGTGTCCTTAACATGACATCATGAGGAGGTCCTGCTTACAATAAACAAATTACCTAGGCAGTAGTTTCTAGTCAAGTCTTGGCTGCCTGATCTGGCAGAGTGCTAAATTTGTTTTGGCTATTAAAATTTGTACACATATCTTTGCCTTGTTACAGTTTATGGGAGAGTGCCTGTGGGCACTCTCCCATACATTGTAACAAGACAAGTCGTTACAGACTAAATGATATCACTTAAAAGATAATATGAAGCATATCCACTGAGTATGAAGCCTTCAAGTTGCAGTACCTTCACCTTGGAATAAAGCCCAAATATGGGCTTCCAGCACTCTACCAATTAACAGACAGGCAAGACTTAACTAGAAATCACTGCATAGTCATTAGATGTATAGAGACTATGGAATGGTGGTAATTCAAGATCCTTTACCAGACCCTTAAGGGTTAAGTATAGTATTTACATGAGAAAAATACAAGCAGTTTGAAGTCTTGACCCCAGGTGGTCCAAATGGTGCCACTTGAAAATATTACTAATATAGGGAATCTTTAAATAGTCATGAATTTATTTGAAATTTTTTGTTTTCTGATGGAAGACTCCCTTGATATATAAATCAAAACGTTTATAACCGTATGCTCTGATATTCAAGCTGGGTCTGAAAATGTGCATAAAGATTTCAGAACTTTGATTCAAGTCTATGGGATTCTGGTGGTATCACTTTTGTCACATCAGAGTTTGTATCTGGTGAAAGGCTCTTAGGGTATATAATTTGAAATTTTTAAGGTATGCTCAGATGGTATGGTACTGTCTGTAGATGTGCATAAAATGGTTTCAGATTTTTATGTTATATGGCTCCGCTGATACCACTTTTGTCAGTAGAGAGTTGGTTTCTGGCAAACGGTTTCTCAGGTACATAATTGAACCGAAAATGCAGGAATACTCCATTGTGTTTTTTACACACAAATGACTCTTATTTTGTAACATGAACTCAAGTGTTATCATATCACCTTTTTTATAACCAAAGGTCACATTAATATTCCTTTTTCTTTCATTTTTTTGGGGGGGAGGGGTATAGCTGGGGGAATTAAGCCAGAAATAATAAAATATGTTTATCAGCCCCTCCTGCATGGTCATTTTGGGAGCCTCATGCTCTTTCTATTACTTCTGAAAACTGAAAAAAAAATTAAATTAATTGGTTTGTGTCAGATTACTTCCACAAGTTAATAAAAGAATAAAATACATCACTTCCCACATTATTCTGCAGATTATGAAGCCTTAACTGGTTAGAGTGCTGGAAGCCCATATTTGGGCTTTATTCTGAAGTGCAGGTACTGCAACTTAAAGTCTTCAAATTCAGTGATTGTGCTTCATATTATCTTTGTAGTGATATTATTTAGACTAATAAAATTTGCCTTGTTACAATTTATAGGAGAGTGCCCATAGGTACTCTCCTATAAATTGTAACAAGGCAAAGACATATGAACAAATTTTGGTGGCCAAAAATAATTTAGCACTCTACCAGTTAAGGGTGTGCGGTAGCTCATTGGTTATGGCATTGGACTTCAAATCAAAAGGTCGATGGTTCGATCCTGCCAGGGGTAACTGGGTTGCGTCCTTGGGCAAGGCACTTAATCTTGATTGCCCACGTGGGAGCACGGTGGCACTGTGTTCGAAGACATACTGCACGTCGATGGTGCACTTGTCCTCAACGAATGCTAACCCTATGTGTGGAGTTAGTACATTGGGGAGTCTGGCAGTTGCTTGCCATTGCTTAGTAGTTCTCTGGTTACTCAACCACCTGTAAAACTTTCCTTCATGCTGTGACCCTGGCTATCGAAAGTGTCATCAAACCCCAATAAATAAATAAATAAATGAAGCCTGTAAGGCAGCCCTGTCATGAATTGATGAAAATTCAACAGAGTCTTTTGTCAAGAAATGATAAGCAAGAAGACTATCTATTTATACAGCAATATATTGTGTTAACAAGAGTCAGGAATGTACCTCTGCTGGGGTAAGAGTATTTTTATTCTGGTTTGTAAATTTGCTTGCTATGGGTAAAGAATTAAATGAGAAATCATATGCCATGGTTTTATGGTGAAAACTTCAAACTTTAGCCCTTCACCTAACGACTTGGCTGCATTCACTTTCGTATTTTACAAGTTGAGCAGTTTTTAAAAAAAATGTTATTAAAAAAGTTTCAACAAAACCGTATCATGTGACACCTTATTGGAGCAATCTCGATGAGCTCGTTCCAATGAGAGGTCACATAATATGGTTTTGGTGAATTTTGTTTTTAAAAGTTGAGAAGAAAAAATAATTAAAATAAATTTTGATATTGTATGCATTTGTTAACCCTTTACCCAATGAACCCCTGCATCCGCCTGCGTAATATGCAAATTGAGCAGTTGAAAAAATTAAATTTTTCAAAATATTTCAACAAAACCATATCATGTGACCCCTCATTGGAATGAGCTCATTGAGCTCGTTCCAATGAGGGGTCACATGATATGGTTTTGTTGAAATTTTTTGAAAAATTAAAAAGAAATGATATTCAAAATAATAAATTTTGATATCGTCGGCGTTGGGTAAAGGGTTAAAATGTTAAGTGTTGGGTAAAGTGTCTCAGAAAAAAGAAATTTCACAGTGTAGAAAGTTCTAAGATGAGAGGGTGGTACTTGGGAAGCCTTTGCCTTCATTTTTTTACCATAAGATTTTGATTATGTTGTGTTCTGTCATTATCTAGGCATCAGTTAGGAGTGAAGCTTCAGATGATGAAACAGAGGAAGGTTCAGAAATTGTTCTTCCTGGATATGAACCCAAACAACCATCTCAGTACCATGGTCCAGAATTTCCTCCTAGCATACCTTCTATGGAAAAACAGGTGCCATTATCTGATGTGCTTGCTGAAGACATCAGACGTAAAGACATTGTTGAAAATAGAGCAGTGGATTGGTAAGTTCAGTAATCAACATTTTGCCAAACTCTTTTCAAAATGCAAAAAATGTTCAGAATTTTCATCTTAGAACAAGAACATATTTCCCCCAATACAAGTAAAAACGTCTAGACAAAATACAATTCTGTATTGAGGGTAGCAACCACATGTGTGGTCATTTGATTCAGAAAGAGAGTATTTTTTACCTGCACTTAGAAAACTCGATCATTTTTAGCTCACCGAAGGGAGCTTAACTTATCACCGGCCGGCTGTCGTCGTCCGTCATCGTGAACATTTTTCAAGCGACTTTTTCTCTGAAACCACAGGTCCGATTTTCACGAAACTTCATGTGGATGTTCATTACTATATGGCAATTCAGGTTTGTTTAAATGAAATGGCCAGGTCCCATGGGGGCTCTGTATGGGGCTTAACTCTGATAGCACCATATGAATTATAGAAAAATTATTAAAAAAAACTTCTTCTCCAGAACCAGTGTGCAGAATCTTTTGATACTTAGTATGCTGCATCTTGGTATGGGTCTGATTCAAGTTTGTTCAAATCGGCCCCCTGGATTCATATTTGGGCTCACTGTAGAAGCCAAAATTCAAACTTAGTGCATTTCAGGCAAATTTCTTAAAAAATCTTCTTCTCTAGATCCAGCAGGCAGAATCTTTCGATATTTGGTATGCAACATTGTGGGGTGGATCTGATTCAAGTTTCCTCAAATCGGCCCCCTGGATTCACATTTGGGCTCAGTATAGACGTCCGAATTCGAACTTAGTGCATTTCAGTCAAATTTCTTAAAAAATCTTCTTCTCCAGATCCAGCAGGCAGAATCTTTTGATATTTGGTATGCAACATTGTGGGGTGGATCTGGTTCAAGTTTGTTCAAATCGGCCCCCCTGGGTTCATATTTGGGCTCAGCATAGGAGCCCAAATTTGAACTTAGTGCATTTCAGGCAAATTTCTTTATAAATCTTCTTCTCAAGATCCAGCAGGCAGAATCTTTTGATATTTGGTATGCAGCATGCCTAGGGGGGTGAGATTCAAGTTTGTTCAAGCCGAGTCCCTGGGTTCATATTTGGGCTCACTGTGGTAGTCCGAATTATAACTTAGTTCAAAATGAGGAATTTTCTTTAAAAATCTTCTTCAGATCCAGCAGTCAGAAAGTTTTGATATTTGGTATGCAGCATCTTTAGGGGGTGAGATTCAGGTTTGTTCAAACCATGTCCCTAGGTCCATATTTGGGCTCACTATGGGAGCCCGAATGATAACTTACTTCAAAATGAGGAATTTTCTTTAAAAATCTTCTTCTTCAGATCCAGATGTCAGAATGTTTTGATATTTGGCATGCAACATCCTTAGGGGGTGAGATTCAAGTTTGTTCAAGCCAAGTCCCTGGGTTCATATTTGGGCTCACTGTGGGAGCCTGAATGATAACTTAGTTCAAAATGAGGATTTTTCTTTAAAAATCTTCTTCTTCAGATCCAGCAGATGAATGCTTTTGATATTTGGTATGCAGCATCCTTAGGGGGGTAAGATTCAAGTTTGTTCAAGTTCCATAAAATTTGTCTCTCGTGACTTCATTCCTTTGTGGTGTTGATGAACCATGTCCAATTGAATGTGACCCCAGATACTTCTTTGAACCACTTTGTTTGAATCACTTTGCCCGGTGAGCGAGTAAGGCCCCTTGGGGCCTCTTGTTTATGTTTCTTACCCATCAGTACACAAAAATACTTACAAAATTATGATGCTGAAGGATTTTATTTTGGGAGTTGTTCTCCTTTGTTGAAAAATATTCATGTTTGACTTTATTTCTTCACACAGAGTTGGGGTATAGCATGAACAGTCTTGTTTGCCTCAAAAACAGCATATGACTACTCATTGGAATGAGCTAGATGAGCTTGTTCCAGATTTAAATGGCAATTTTTAGCTTAACTTGACAAAGTCAAGATAAGCTATTGCCATCACGCCTGCGGAAGTCTGTTAGTCTGTTCACATGTTCCTTTAGCACAGACTACACCCCGTAGTTCTTATTCGATCGTCACAAAATTTTGTATGCAGGTTTGGGGTCATGTCTAGATGAGAACATCCCCTTTTGGTCGCGCCCAGTCAACCGTGATGGCTGCCCGAACCCAAAACCTGAAAACCTTTAGAACAGTCTACAGGTCGTATTTATGGAGGGATTTCATTGTAACTGGGTAGGATGCCTCTGTATAATATCTAGATGAGAATGTCCCCTTTTGGTCATGATCTGTCAACCATGATGGCTGCCCAAGCCCGAAACCCATAAACTTTTAGCACAGTCTGCAGGTCATATTTAGTATGGAGGGATTTCATTGTAACTTGGTGGAATGACTCTGTATGATGTTTAGATGAGAACGTCCCCTTTTGGTTATGATCGGTGAACCGTGATGGCTGCCCGAGCCCAAAACCCGAAAACCTTTAGCACAGTCTGCAGGTTGTATTTATGAAGGGGTTTCATTGTAACTTAGTAGAATGCCCCTGTATAATATCTAGATGAGAACTTCCCCATTTGGTCACAATCTGTCAACCGTGATGACTGCCCGAGCCGAAAACCGAAAAACCTTTAGCACAGTCTACAGGTCATATTAAAAGAGGGATTTCATTGTAACTTGGTTGGTTGACTCCATATAATGTCTAGATGAGAACGTCCCCTTTTGGTCGCGATTGGTCAACTGTGACGGCTGCACAGGCCCGAAGCCCCAAAACCTTTAGCACAGTCTGTAGGCCGTATTTATGAAGGGATTTCATTGTAACTTGATAGGATGACTCATTTTGATAATTTCACTCTAAATTGGTAACTTTCGTTGATGTACATTAACTGTGAGGGCCACCTACATTAACTGTGAGGGCCTCATTAACCCACCCCTCAATTCTTTAATACAGTCTCTACCTCATATTGTTTTTATTGAAAACAATAGCATACAGGGAACAGAAATTAACATATTCCCAATTATCACAATTCTTGTCTTATTTCATAATCCTTTCATAAACATTGAACATTATCCTTTTCTTCAAATATAACACACAGACAAGTTAAGCTATAGTGTCATTGACACTTTCATTGTGAGTAGCACTGATCATATTTGACAGTAATGTTGACAAGGGTTAAATGAATGATATGTGCTTTTTGCAACAAAATATTGGAAACTGTTTTGAGAGCCTTTTTATACAGTTTCCTACATAGCAGCATTCCATCAGTATAAACAAAAACACCTGAGACGATTCTCCACTCCAGAATGAAATCTGGCTCTAAAACAGTTTCCTTTTAACCTTTACATAGCATGTCTACTTGACAACACTAGCAAAATGTTTTGGGGGTAAATATATTCTTGCCTATTGGTCAACTTTCTCTCAGTTTTGAGATGAGAGAAGGAGGCTTTTTTTCCTTTTTAGCTTAACTTGACAAAGTCAAGATAAGCTATTGCCATCACGCTTGCGGACGTCTGTTAGTCTGTGAGACTGTTCACATTTTCCTTTAGCACGCACAGGCTACACCCCATAGTTCTTGTCTGATCGTCAGGAAATTTCATATGCAGGTTTGGGGTCATGTCTAGATGAGAACGTCTCCTTTTGGTCCTGATCGGTCAACCGGTATGGCTGCCGAGCCCAAAACCCGAAAACCATTAGCACAGTCTACAGGTCGTATTTATGAAGGGATTTCATTGTAACTTGGTAGGATGCCTCTGTATGATGTCTAGATGAGAACGTCCCCTTTTGGTCATGATCTATCATCCATGATGGCTGCCCAAGCCTGAAACCCAAAAGCTTTTAGCACAGTCTGCAGGTCATATTTGATATTGAGGGATTTCATTGTAACTTGGTAGGATGACTCAGTATGATGTCTAGATGAGAACTTCGCCATTTGGTCACGATCTGTCAACCATGACGACTGCCCAAAACCCGAAAACCTTTAGCACAGTCTACAGGTCATATTTATTGAGGGATTTCATTGCAACTTGGTAGTATAATGTCTAGATGAGAACTTCCCCTTTTGGATGCGATTGGTCAACTGTGACGGCTACAGTGGCCCAAAGCCCGAAAACCTTTAGCACAGTCTACAGGTCATATTTATGAAGGAATTTCATTGTAACTTGGTAGGATGACTCTTAATAATGTCTAGATGAGAACATCTCCTTTTGGTCTTGATCATTCGGCGGTGGTGGCTGCCCGAGCCCAAAACCCGAAAACCTTTAGCATAGTCTGTAGGTCATATTTTTGGAAGAATTTCATCGTAACTTGTTAGATGGACTCCATATAATGTCTAGATGACGACATCCCCTTTTGGTCGTGATTGGTCAACTGTGACGGCTGTAGGGGCCTGAAGCCTGAAAACCTTGAGCACAGTCTACAGGTCATATTTATGAAGGGATTTCATTGTATCTTTGTAGGATCACTCCAGATGATGCAAAGATGAGAACATCCCCTTTTGGTCACGATCATTCAGCCATGATGGCTGCCCGAGCCCAAAACCCCCAAAACTTTGTATTTGTGAAGGGATTTCATTGTAACTTGGTAAAATGACTCAGTATAATGTCGAGATAAGGATGGCCTCTTTTAGTTGCAATGAGTCAACCGTGATGGCTGAAGCCCAAAAAACCCTTTAGCACAGTCTACAGGCCATATTTATGAAGGGATTTCATTGTAACTTGATAGAATGACTCGTTTTGGAGTAATTTCACTGTAACTTGGTAACTTTCGTTGACATATGTTAACTGTGTGGGCCACATACATTAACTGTGAGGGCCACACACATTGAGGGCCACATACATTAACTGTGAGGGCCACATTAACCCACCCCTCAGTTCTTTAGTACAGTCTACACCTCATATTCTTTTTATTAAAAACATAGCATACAGGGAACAGAAATTATCATATTCCCAATTATCACAATTCTTGTCTTATTTTATAATCCTTTCATAAACATTGAACATTATCCTTTTCATCAAACACAACACACAGACAAGTTAAGCTACAGTGTCATTGACACTTTCATTTAAGCACACCTGACTGAAAATCAGAATGAGCTATAGTGATCACTCACCATCCGTCCTGTTTTGACATTGCATTTTGTTTTTGTTCAAATCAACTTGCCAACTCAGATACAAATTTGTTCAAATTAAGCCCCTTTGTTCATATTTGGGCTTGCTCAATACAGGTGCTCGAATTTTAACTTAGGGCAGTTATTCCAACTAAAAAATTTTCTTTTTTTTTGCCACCCAAATATTGCTTACGACTGTCCATTATAACATGCTTGACAAGCTTGTTCCAGTGAGAGATTTTAAGTTATGACAGAAAGTGAAAAAATGATAAAATTTGCCCGTCAATTTTGTGAATATTGTTGATCAGATTCAGCTATTACATTTGGTAAAGGGTTAATTACCTCCAGGTTGTCATGTAATTTCTTTTTTGATTACCAGTTAGAATGCGCACTCTAACTAAACTGCATGGTTCATAATGAAAGAGAACAATAGATGCTGTTTGGAAACGGTGATGTTCATTTCATCTAATTTGTCTTTAATAAATATTTTGTAGGATAGAACAAGAGTTGATGGCAAGAATAATATCAGAGATGTACCCAGAAGGACATGTGGATCCTGTACCACCCAAAGTTGCAGAAATCAGTCAGGTATCATCCAATGAATCAGATGCACCAGCCGATGATTCATATATGGGTAAGTGTACAATTAGAGATTTTTGGAGAATTTTCTCCACCCTTCCCATAAGTATTTCAGTTTACTGAGATAACCTCTTATTTAAAATATGATCCAGCAAATAATACCTTGGTTGGAAGCTCTATAGCGAGCACATTGATATAAACAATGTTTACACTTAGGTTGCATTCATGATACAGCCACTGATGCTGAAAAGGATGTAACTTTTAACCTGCTTAGTATTTTGGTTGAGTTTTTTTCAAAAATGAGGCCTATAGTTTGAAGAAGTTGGTGTGTGAGCAGATGGGCAGGCAGGTGGACAGGAAGGTAGATGGGCAGGTGGATTAGTGCAATAACTTCAACAAATATCCATGGGTTTGGTCAATATTTGGTATGTGAAACCTTTGAAATGTCTTGAACAAATATGAAAATGGTTGGGGTTTAACCCATTTAGTCTGTGAGATTTTCTTAACATCTTGACTGAGTTTGGAACCTGGTGCAGTTTGGCTATGCTGAGCGGTGGTTATGACCCTTAATTAGTTAATTTTGGCCTGTTTTCAGCTTGTTAGCATGATCACTTGAACTGATATTAATTGATTTGGTCAATATTTGTTATGCACAACTTTCTTGATGTCTTGCTTCAGTTCAAAAATTGGTGTGGTTCAGCTGTACGGAGTGGAGTTATGGCCATTAATTAGTTACCTTTTGACTATTTTCAGCTCGTTAGCATGATAACTTTAGCAAATATTGATGGATTTGGTCATTATTTGGTATGTGAGACTTTCTAATTAGCATCTTGAATGAATTCGAAAACTGCTAAATTTGATATAAAATTTTCATGAAAATTGAACCCAAGAAATCAGTGATCCAAAAGTTGATTTAATTTACATAGGAAAATTTAGTTAAATTGTACTTATTTTAGTGACAAGATATTTTCTGTCCTCAGCTGGAATATCAGCTAGCGGCGTGCAATAAATAAATAAATTAATCGGTGGATTTTCAAACATTTAGACAATATTCATGAATAGTTTTGTGTGCTTTTGTTTTTATATTTTTATCTTTAAATGCCTGTATGTTTTGGGTTATTTTTCTAAATGCAAATATAATTTATTCTGATAACACTTACCAGAACTTAGTCAACTAGTGAAAGGTTGTAAGAATTTAACAGCAGATTCAAAAGATTGATTACTAATCCCAACAAATTACAAATTACTCAGCTGCCATGTAGTACATTGTGTTCAGTAAATTGGATATAGCTTATTTGAAGAACCCTGTTAACCCATTACCAAATGAAATGCCTGCATCCTCCAACATAATTTTCAAATTAAGCAGTTGAAAAACTATATTTTAAAAAAATTTAGTTGTGAAGAGTTTGTTGAAATCTATTACTAAAGGTAGTATGGAATTCTGCTGTAGTTGTTCAGATTTTTGTCACAGTCTTGTTTTAAATTTTAAAAAAAGGGAATTGGTAATCTATTACATGCACAGGAATGCAATTGTTTCCAAAGACAGTTAACACTATTTACACTTAGTTTGCACTACAACTGAATGATTATTGGCAGAAATGGAAATCACTTCCGTGAGCTCTACTCATACGCAGGTGGCATCTATGGAATGCCATATAGCACTGTAGTTTTTTTGTTATATTGGCTTAATTTGGGGAGTTGTGGAGAAGGTATCAATATTTAAGCATTTGGCCTATAGTACTACATGTATTGAGTAGAGCAGCCAGCTGGTCTTGGTCAGTGGTAGGTATGATAAATATAGAAATTATTTTAAATTTCCATTTTCTGTAACCTTAGATGCTTGGTACAAATTTAGATGTCAAAAAATGATATTTGATAATATTGTTTATCAGTTTGTTTAAAATTGATAAAAATAATTTAGTCAAATATATATTTTTCAACTCTTCAGTTTATATCAAGCGCTTCTGAGGATACAGTTGATTGCTCCAATGTAATGAGTAATTTACCTTCTGAAAATGTAAAAATAAATATTTTTATACTGTACCAATGACCCAGACATAGCTGGTGCTAACTCTTAAAATATAGGGCCAAACACAAATTTTGCCCCCCAATCCCCAAAATTTGCATCTAAAACTAAAGAAAACATGTCCTGAAAGGCCCTCCACACTTCGCCCCTACTGCGCATGCACAGTGTCAAGGACGTTCCGAAATTGGCGCCATTAATCATTCTAAGTTTGGCCCTTCATCAGTTAACATCTGACTGATCTTTGTGCTTATAAATCTCAGTTTAAATGATGCCAGACACATAAATATTAGTGAAATGGTGATTCTAAGGAGGATAGAGAAGGAGGAGAGGAAAAGAATGTGTGACAGAATATTATCAGGGCTGTAACTTAAAATTTTTTAATGAAATTATGTTAAGTTACCTATTTTCAAGGCAGCAGCCATTTTGTTGTCATTCTGATTATTTAGTTACACTGTTTTTTAAGTGTTTTCCTCTCTCCCTGTCCTTTAAGTTCCCCCTTGCTATTCTCCCATGCTTTTGGCATAGTTTTTGTAATTATTATTACTAAATTTTCTTGGGAGTTTTAGCTGAATAACAGAATGAATTCTGTTCTTTCCCCATGTTTACGTCTTCACCTACGGGTGGTTAGGCGTTGTGTTCTGCATCTACCATCTGATGTTCTGCAGTTTCTTCCCTGGAAGTCTCTGTTTTGCATCAGATAGTGTATTTTTGGTAACTGATTTCGGGCCTGGGTGCCTGGAGTCTTATTTTAGTGTTTTTACACTCATTGTTTACATTTACAACAGCCCTCTGTGTGAGGGGGGGATTTCTAAAAAATAATATCTTTATGTTATTTTAATCATAACTAGATACATTATTATTGTTCGTAAGTGTTGAATAAATTGTTTAAAATATTTTTAAAATTTTTGTCCACACTTAGGCTTGGGATCCATTGGGGCTCAACGTTACTTTTCAGAAACTTGGGCTGTTCTGAAAAAATATTTCTTCAAAATATTTTGATTTCAATTATTTTTTCTATATTAATGGATCATATTATTATTATGTATTTTGATTGCCAGGGGTTAGTGCGAGTACCAGGACTTGTTTTCTTTTCACATTGAAAGGATATTGATCAATTGTTTTAAGAGGAAGTCTTCCTCTGACTTTATTATCATTCTATATGTGGTCAGTGTACTCGCATTAACTCCTGTTCTGTATCGTATGATTTCGATGACAATATGGGAAGCGTATGTCACGGTATGTTGTTGGGGATTTGGACACTCCGGTCCTTTCCCCGCAGGGTCACTCTACTTTATCAATTTCTATTTCAGACGATCAAGATTAGGGTGATGTATCTGTGATGTCTTCCAACAGTGTGCCTCCGTCGTCACAATTAATGAAGGGCTAGCGGAAAAGTGCTCATGTAAATACGCCAATTGCCTAAGAGGACCCTAGTAGGTTCGACGGCCTTTGACGTCCGCTAGCTCGCCCGGTGTAGCGTCCATTCACCGAATGGATCGGCAGCCGGGTTCGTCCGTTGCGGTCTAGAAGGAATTTTGGGGTGATGCGAGCACTATAAATTAACCTAATGCACACCCAGTGACGGCGGATCGGAGGGAGAACGCAGGAAGCCTTTTAGTCCAGTTCATAGCTCGTTCCGGTCCATCCGGACGGCAAGCGAGAGAGGCCCCTCTCTCGTTCAACAACATCTGGCCCCAGATGTTGTGGTACAAATGTGTCGCAAGCGGAGCATACGTCCGTCGCTCGGGACGCTCCGTTGTATAGGCAGTCCGCTGAGACTGCTAAGGCTTCCTCTTCTCATCAGCGCACACGACCGCACCTTGGCTGCGTGACCGCCGATATATTACCAGCTTCGCCGATCAAGGATTCTTCGGCGACCAGGTCACACCATCCGGTAGCCAGGGACATGAGGCCTGCAGACTCTGGACGTTCACATAGGTAGTGTGCGGGAGTCAACGTACACGGAGCTTCCGGCGGCAATGCATCGTAAGACCGCTACTGCACAGGCCTCGGGAACGGACGTGCTTTCCTTAATAGCACAGTTTATCGCAGCATCCCAGCATCAACTGAATCTGTCGCATATATTTTATCCGACGATGCTGGGTCGGGACGCTCCGCGGAAGCGGGTACGGACGTCCGAAAGTTTCATCCGGTCCGACGGGATACCGAAAGGGATTCGGAGGATTTCAAGCTTTCCCTTTCGGAACAACATATGCTGTTGTGTATGTCATCTGACTTGGTCTTCTACAGCTTCTTTCGTCGGACCAGAATGCTGCGATGCCGGATAAGAAACTGATAGCGTCGGTGGACTTAGAAATTTTTGGTTCGGTTCAGGGACATCGTCCCTCAGTTCCGACATAGTCCAATAATGTCACACAAACTTTCGAATTATTGAACGACGCTATATATATTATTATTTTATGCTTGCTATCCAAGCATTTCTGGTTTCTTGTTCGAAGAGTTATGGAGATGTCTTTCAAAAGTGTGCCTCTGTCGTCATAGTTAATGAAGAGTTAGCGGCAATAAGTGCTCATGGAATATGTCTATCGCCTACGGAGTGACATTCGCTAGCTCACCCGGTGTAGCGTACATTCATCGAATGGTTCGGCTGCCGGGTTCGTCCGTTGCGGTCTAGGAAGGAGATTTGGGTGATGCGAGCACTTTAATTACTTTAGTACTCACCCAGTGACGGCAGATTGAGGACAGATCGGAGGAAGCCTGTTAGTCCGGTTCCTGGCTTGTCCAGGTCCGTCCGGGCTGTGAGCGAGAGAGGTCCCTCTCTCGCCCAACAACATAGGGGACCGCATGTTGTGGTTCAGATATTTTACATTCGGAGCATATGTCCGTTGGTCGGGACGCTCCGTTATATTGACAGTCCGAGAGACTGTCTTTAATGCTTCCTCATCCTCACAGCAGGGCACACGACCGCACATTGGCTACGTGACCTCGAGTATCCGATCAGTTTCGGCATTCAGTGATTCCACGGCGAATAGGTCGCGCCATCCGGTAGCCAAGGGACACGAGGCCTAGTCACTCCGTTCGCTCGCATATTGGAAGTATGCACGGGGTAACGATCACGCACCTTCCAGTGGCAATGCATCGTAAGACCGCTTCTCCTCAGGCCTCAGTGATAGACGTGCTATCCGAGTTAGCACAGTTGTTTCGCAGCATCCCAGCAATTGACAGTTTCTCGGTCGATTCAGGAATTATCCGACGGCGCTGGGTCGGTGCGGTCCGCGGTTGCATCAGCTACGGACGACCGAACGCTTTATAGGGTCCGACAGGATTGCGAAAGGGATTCGAAAGATTTCAAGTTTTCCCTTTAGTAGTATCGGAAGATGCCTTTCATATCTTCTGGCATTATCTTCCAGTGATTATTATTTCGGACTTCATTGCTGCGATCTTGGATAAGAGACTTATAGCGTCATTGGACTCGGATTTTTCGATCGGTTCAGGGACATTGTCCCTGACTTACCGACGCAGTCCAATATTGTCATTACAACATGTGTTTTATTTTTCGACGCTATATATATATATATATACAAGCCTGCTACTAAGCATGATAGTTTAGTTTCTTGTCCGCGTTGCTCATTTCTGCCATTTTATCATTTATACAAATAGTTTATTTTGGCAGAGCAGGGCATACCGAGAGTTCATATGCGTCTAGACGGTGTGATTAAAGACTGCATATATTCTTTTTCGCCGTTTATGTCTTTTCCAATTTCAATGTTGGGAACGACATTATGTATAGTAGACTTAACTTAGACGCTTTATTATACGTAATCCGCCTTACTGAGGCATTATCATTACGTCTTCAAGAAAAGATTTACGGGATATTATTCTCAATGTAATTTCTTTTGAGGGCAGTAGTTTGTTCACGTATAACTCCGCCCTTCAGTGGCTGATTGGAGTTAGTTAGACGTGACGCAGCCCTAGCTACATCCACACGCGTGGATAGTAGGGTTAAGAACTCTCTCAGAGTCGCTTCGTTCTCGGAGGAGCTTCTCTTCGACGGCAACTTTTCGGCAATCCATGAATTGCTCGATTTATACGTTCTCTTGTCTATCTAGTGTTACAAGAGATTCAGACTGGGGCAAACATTCGGTGGTTGACTCAGAGAGTGCCGCCGCAGTTGCCGGACCCGAGTGTGGCTGTTATGACGGTTGCCAGTCAAACAGATTGGGATATAATACTGATCCCTACGGATTCGAAGTGCCAGGGTCTTTGGGTTCCGCAGTCTTTTAGCAATCAGTTTAACTTCCGCGGAATAATTTTTTTTAGGCTTGCTTTATGTCATTGCATGAACATTATTCAGAAACGCATGCCCAAATTCCTGTCCTTTAATTCGACAGTAGTGGCATATCTCCGGAACCAGGGAGGCACTCTTTCGTTTCCGTTATTCAATTTAATGGAAAGAATCCGTCTGTTGGTTATAGTACACCAAGTTCAGTTTTGGTCCGTCATATTCCGGGTCATCTGATTGTTTTATCGGACTCCCGTTCTCTTACGGGTCGCTTGTTGCTGTCAGAATGGACTCTCAACAAACAAGTATTCAATCAGATTTGCTATCTATGGGAGCGCCCAATGATGATTTATTTATGACACAGCTTGCTAATCAATTGCAGACGTATGTGTTGGCTTGTCCAGATCTCTGAGCTAATATTGTTAACGCTCTATTGATCTATAGGACGGAATGATAGGATACGCGTATCCTCCGGCGTTGTTGTTTTAGCAGGTATTGCTGAAATAAACAACCACAATACATTTCTGTTGATAGCATCTCTATCTTCACAGAGATCATGAGTAATTTACTCTCTTGTCTACTGTGGGTCTTAACGTGAAATCTTCCTCTATGTGAGGATCTTTTTCACTGGGTAAATCGTGTCATCTTTATCACAACCAGCAAGGTCGCAACCTTCATGTATTCCGTTGTGTGGTCCGTATTGCATTGTAAGCACTGTACTGGACGAGCTTTGGACGCGATTTCTTACTATAGGAGATCCTCTTCTTCGCTATTCTATGCGGCTAAAGTGGAGGCTCTTCCGTCGTGGTGTAGGGATCATTATGTTCACATTGTTGATCCCTCCATACTACTCATTGCTATTTTTTAGTATACTTGTTTCACAAGATTTACTGCAGCCTGTTATTATTTAGGTTATAGGTTTATGTTACCTCATACCTATGCACTCTACGATAGTTTACAATTGAGTCTTTTGTCTCTTTATCTAAGTCAGTTAAGTAACTTTTTGATAAATAGACTTAGAATCTTTAGATTAAATTCCTACACGGATTTTAACTTCGGTTCTTATTTAGCTAAGTAATCATTTGAGCCTCTGGAAACAGTAGTTTTCAAATTCTGACCTTTTAGACAGTAATTCTGTTGGTTTCTCTTTTACTGTAGAGTCAGTGAGTTTCATGCACTATCGATGGATGATTTTCACTTTCATAGTTTCGGAATCAATACTTCCGTTACTATTTAGGTTGGATTGTTGCATAAGAGTTAGGCTCCTATTATCCGGAACCTATTATTTTAAGGTCCTTCCGTCTTCGTATGGGCATAGGCCTTTACTCTTTCCGGGTACAGTTTATGTATTTATAAACAGATATCTGTTTATTACAAAGGGCGTAAGCTTCTTCTGTCTTTGATGTCTAGTAGGACGTTACGCTCCATTTTATTGTTAATGGATTCTATTAACTATCGGTACTGCTTATGGTATATCATTGACTTAGCAGTTGTGCTTAAGATTTCGGCTCATGAAGTAAGAGTTCTTCTACTTCTTGGGCTTACATTAATAGTGTCGCTATTATAGATTTTTGAAGGCCGCTCATTGCGCTCAGCCATCCACATTCATGAATTTTATCTTAGAAATATCGAGTCCATTTCTGGAGGCCTCTATTGTTAGGTCTATTATCTACTGCTCAGAATGTCATTCACTTAACAGTTGCTACTATAGCTAGGTAGGCTGTCTGTTTCGGCAGTGTCTCCGTTCGGCTGCCCTCTTCGCTCTGGGCTATTGACCCAGGGCAAGAAAAAGGGGGGGGGGGAGGGTGTTCCCTTGGGTCACCTGTTTTACTATGAAAACAAGGGGATACCTCCTCCGGAGTTAGTAATTCTGAGCTGTTATTGGGATGGTTGTTTAGTGACAAGTTTAGGTTGTTAAAATTCATTCAAGTCTTAGTTTTTAAAGTATAGCTTTTGAATATTGCATATGTCAACGGACATGATTATGCAATCCTCAGACACTTTTAGGAGTATAAGAGTCTCTATTCTCTAGACTTACTTTATTTATTGGCTTACTTTAAAAATTATTAGTATAAGGATTATATTGGATATTAATAGAGTACATGGATGTATGAAGCTCAATTTTGGAAGGTGTTGTATCTTTCTAATTTATCATAAATAAGAAAGATACATGTAAGGCCTATTACTTCTTTTTCCCTACAGGGGATGACTCTATTTTATTTTATTGAGCGTATTCCATTTTACTCTATGTCCTTGGCCCTCCAGCCTTTTTACTATTCAGCTATGTCTGGGTCATTGGTACAGTATAAAAATGTTAAAAAATTTATAGTAATTTATATATTTTTTATACTTACCAATGACCCAGACGGGGATGGCCCTCCCAGGAGTTGGGAACTCTTGCCTCCCCGCTGAGTACATAGCGCTTACCAGGCACTGGTTATTAGAATGATTAATGGCGCCAGTTTCGAAACGTCCTTGACACTGCGCATGCGCAGTAGGGGCGAAGTGTGGAGGGCCTTTCAGGACATGTTTTCTTTAGTTTTAGATGCAAATTTTGGGGATTGGGGGGCAAAATTTGTGTTTGGCCCTATATTTTAAGAGTTAGCACCAGCAGCTATGTCTGGGTCATTGGTAAGTATAAAAAATATATAAATTACTATAAATTTTTTAACTTTTTAGGCTTGCTTTATGTCATTGCATGAACATTATTCAGAAACGCATGCCCAAATTCCTGTCCTTTAATTCGACAGTAGTGGCGTATCTCCGGAACCAGGGAGGCACTCTTTCGTTTCCGTTATTCAATTTAATGGAAAGAATCCGTCTGTTGGTTATAGTACACCAAGTTCAGTTTTGGTCCGTCATATTCCGGGTCGTCTGATTGTTTTATCGGACTCCCGTTCTCTTACGGGTCGCTTGTTGCTGTCAGAATGGACTCTCAACAAACAAGTATTCAATCAGATTTGCTATCTATGGGAGCGCCCAATGATGATTTATTTATGACACAGCTTGCTAATCAATTGCAGACGTATGTGTTGGCTTGTCCAGATCTCTGAGCTAATATTGTTAACGCTCTATTGATCTATAGGACGGAATGATAGGATACGCGTATCCTCCGGCGCTGTTGTTTTAGCAGGTATTGCTAAGATAAACAACCACAATACATTTCTGTTGATAGCATCTCTATCTTCATAGAGATCATGAGTAATTTACTCTCTTGTCTACTGTGGGTCTTAACGTGAAATCTTCCTCTATGTGAGGATCTTTTTCACTGGGTAAATCGTGTCATCTTTATCACAACCAGTAAGGTCGCAACCTTCATGTATTCCGTTGTGTGGTCCGTATTGCATTGTAAGCACTGTACTGGACGAGCTTTGGACGCGATTTCTTACTATAGGAGATCCTCTTCTTCGCTATTCTATGCGGCTAAAGTGGAGGCTCTTCCGTCGTGGTGTAGGGATCATTATGTTCATATTGTTGATCCCTCCATACTACTCATTGCTATTTTTTAGTATACTTGTTTCACAAGATCTACTGCAGCCTGTTATTATTTAGGTTATAGGTTTATGTTACCTCATACCTATGCACTCTACGATAGTTTACAATTGAGTCTTTTGTCTCTTTATCTAAGTCAGTTAGTAACTTTTTGATAAATAGACTTAGAATCTTTAGATTAAATTCCTACACGGATTTTAACTTCGGTTCTTATTTAGCTAAGTAATCATTTGAGCCTCTGGAAACAGTAGTTTTCAAATTCTGACCTTTTAGACAGTAATTCTGTTGGTTTCTCTTTTACTGTAGAGTCAGTGAGTTTCATGCACTATCGATGGATGATTTTCACTTTCATAGTTTCGGAATCAATACTTCCGTTACTATTTAGGTTGGATTGTTGCATAAGAGTTAGGCTCCTATTATCCGGAACCTATTATTTTAAGGTCCTTCCGTCTTCGTATGGGCATAGGCCTTTACTCTTTCCGGGTACAGTTTATGTATTTATAAACAGATATCTGTTTATTACAAAGGGCGTAAGCTTCTTCTGTCTTTGATGTCTAGTAGAAGGACGTTACGCTCCATTTTATTGTTAATGGATTCTATTAACTATCGGTACTGCTTATGGTATATCATTGACTTAGCAGTTGTGCTTAAGATTTCGGCTCATGAAGTAAGAGTTCTTCTACTTCTTGGGCTTACATTAATAGTGTCGCTATTATAGATTTTTGAAGGCCGCTCATTGCGCTCAGCCATCCACATTCATGAATTTTATCTCAGAAATATCGAGTCCATTTCTGGAGGCCTCTATTGTTAGGTCTATTATCTACTGCTCAGAATGTCATTCACTTAACAGTTGCTACTATAGCTAGGTAGGCTGTCTGTTTCGGCAGTGTCTCCATTCGGCTGCCCTCTTCGCTCTGGGCTATTTGACCCAGGGCAAGAAAAAGGGGGGGGGGGGGGGGGGGGAGGGTGTTCCCTTGGGTCACCTGTTTTACTATGAAAACAAGGGGATACCTCCTCCGGAGTTAGTAATTCTGAGCTGTTATTGGGATGGTTGTTTAGTGTGAAGTTTAGGTTTTTAAAATTCATTCAAGTCTTAGTTTTTAAAGTATAGCTTTTGAATATTGCATATGTCAACGGACATGATTATGCAATCCTCAGACACTTTTAGGAGTATAAGAGTCTCTATTCTCTAGACTTACTTTATTTATTGGCTTACTTTAAAAATTATTAGTATAAGGATTATATTGGATATTAATAGAGTACATGGATGTATGAAGCTCAATTTTGGAAGGTGTTGTATCTTTCTAATTTATCATAAATAAGAAAGATACATGTAAGGCCTATTACTTCTTTTTCCCTACAGCGGATGACTCTATTTTATTTATTGAGCGTATTCCATTTTGCTCTATGTCCTTGGCCCTCCAGCCTTTTTACTATTCAGCTATGTCTGGGTCATTGGTACAGTATAAAAATGTTAAAAAATTTATAGTAATTTATATATTTTTTATACTTACCAATGACCCAGACGGGGATGGCCCTCCCAGGAGTTGGGAACTCTTGCCACCCGCTGAGTACATAGCGCTTACCAGGCACTGGTTATTAGAATGATTAATGGCGCCAATTTCGGAACGTCCTTGACACTGCGCATGCGCAGTGGGGGCGAAGTGTGGAGGGCCTTTCAGGACATGTTTTCTTTAGTTTTAGATGCAAATTTTGGGGATTGGGGGGCAAAATTTGTGTTTGGCCCTATATTTTAAGAGTTAGCACCAGCTATGTCTGGGTCATTGGTAAGTATAAAAAATATATAAATTACTATAAATTTTTTAACTTTTCAAGAGTTTCTGTGACTTTAAAATACATTGCAGAAAAACATGTTCTCTAATAATGAAATATGCTTAATACTGAAATCTTATGTGGAGCTTTGCAGTCTTTGAGCACTAGGATGGTTTGAGTGAATAATTAAACAAGATGATTTTTTTTTATATTTATTTCAGTCATGGATGCTATTGGCAGGAATGGGCTTCAAGTTTTCATTGATGCTGGACAACCTGTTGACAACAACCTTGTTAATGCTCTGGTACAAGAAGTTCTTTATGAAAAGATGTCATCAATGCTCGGTCAGAAACAAGATGAGAAAATTTCTGAAGTGCCGAAAAGACCTGGTTCACCTCAGAAAACAAAGAAAAAACCAGACAGACCAGCCACTAACTTTGAGGTAGGATAATGCAGAAATATGCACTAACGTATATTGCATGATTCTGTCGGCTTTTATGACAATATTGAAAAGTAGTGCCTGTTCTGGTTCATCATCATATGAATAATATAAGGAGGTGTCTAAAAAATATGTTGTATTTATTTTTGTCTTTTAACTCTTAACCTGCTGAGTATTTTCATTTCATCAACTCTAGTCATGGTTGCTTTACAGCAGCCATGACTAGAGTTGATGAAAAATTCATGAAAATATGACAAGAAATCATGGGTCAAAAGGTCAATACAATTTGCAGGGGACATTTTAGTTAAATGTGCTCAAATTTTACCTATTTTAGTGGCAAGAGATTGCCTGTCCTGGGCAGGAATATCCATCATCAGTCAGCAAGGAGATAAAGTTTCTTAATAAATAAATTTTTAGAGTGATAAGGCAGCTGTATATACACATACATGGAAGAATGTCATTATTGGATTGTCGGAAAAATAGATTATATGTCCTGAAAACATGCAACAGAACCCTGTTATTTATTTATTTTTTTATTTATTTATTTATTAGCTCAACTTTGACATAGTCAAATTTGAGGTTATGTCATGGCCTGTCGTTCGTCTGTCCAGCCGTCAACAATTCAATACAGCTCAGGCTAGAGGCTGTATTTATGAACCGATCTTAACAAGACTTCTTGGGTACCATTGTTATCACCATGGGATGAGAACGAGTGTTTTTGGGTGCAGTCCAAAATTCAAGATGGCAGCCATTTTGTACCAAAATTAGTGAAATCAGTATTTTTATACTGTACCAATGACCCAGACATAGCTGGTGCTAACTCTTAAAATATAGGGCCAAACACAAATTTTGCCCCCCAATCCCCAAAATTTGCATCTAAAACCAAAGAAAACATGTCCTGAATGGCCCTCCACACTTCACCTCTACTGCGCATGCGCAGTGTCAAGGACGTTCCGAAATTGGCACCATTAATCATTCTTAGTTTGGCCCTTCATCAGTTAACATCTGACTGATCTATGTGCTTGTAAATCTCAGTTTAAATGATGCCAGACACATAAATATTAGTGAAATGGTGATTCTAAGGAGGATATAGAAGGAGGAGAGGAAAAATGTGTGACAGAAAATTATCAGGGCTGTAACTTAAAATTTTTTAATGAAATTATGTTAAGTTACCTATTTTCGAGGCAGCAGCCATTTTGTTGTCATTCTTGTTATCAAGTTACACTGCTTGTTCAGTGTTTTCCTCTCTCCCTTTCCTTTAAGTCCCCTCTTGCTATTCTCCCATGCTTTTGGCATATTTTCTGTAATTTTATTACTAAAATTTCTTGGGAGTTTTAGCTGAATAACAGAATGAATTCTGTTCTTTTCCCCATGTTTACGTCTTCACCTATGGGTGGTTAGGCGTAGTGTTCTGCATCTACCATCTGATGTTCTGCAGTTTCTTCCCTGGAAGTCTCTGTTTTGCATCAGATAGTGTATTATTGGTAACTGATTTCGGGCCTGGGTGCCTGGAGTCTTATTCTAGTGTTTTACACTTATTGTTTACATTTTCAACAGCCCTCTGTGTGAGGGGGGATTTCTTGAAAATAATATCTTGATGTTAATTTAATCATAACTAGATACATTATTATTGTTCGTAAGTGTTGCATAAATTGTTTAAAATATTTTTAAAATTTTTGTCCACACTTAGGCTTGGGATCCATTGGGGCTCAACGTTACTTTTCAGAAACTTGGGCTGTTCTGAAAAAATATTTTTTCAAAATTTTTTGATTTCAATTATTTTTTCTATGTTAATGGATCATATTATTATGTATTTTGATTGTCAGGGGTTGGTGCGAGTACTAGGACTTTGTTTTCTTTTCACATTGAAAGGATTTTGGTCAATTGTAATAAGAGGAATCTTCCTCTGACTTTTATAATCATTGTATATGTAGTCAGGGTACTCGCACTAGCTCCTGTTCTGTATGTGATAATTTCGATGACAACATGGGAAGCGTGTGTCACGGTATGTTAGTGGGGAATTGGACATTCCGGTCCTTTCCCCGCAGGGTCACTCTACTTTATCAATTTCTATTTCAGACGATCAAGATTAGGGTGATGTATCCATGATGTCTTCCAAAAGTGTGCCTCCGTCGTCACAATTAATGAAGAGCTAGCGGAAAAGTGCTCATGTAAATACGCCAATTGTCTAAGAGGACCCTAGTAGGTTCGACGGCCTTTGACGTCCGCTAGCTCGCCCGGTGTAGCGTCCATTCACTGAATGGTTCGGCAGCCGGGTTCGTCCGTTGCGGTCTAGAAGGAGTTTTGGGGTGATGCAAGCACTATAAATCAACCAAATGCACACCCAGTGACGGCGGATTAGAGGGAGAATGGAGGAAGCCTTTTAGTCCGGTTCCTAGCTCGTCCAGGTCCATCTGGACGGTGAGCGAGAGAGGCCCCTCTCTCGTACAACAACGTCTGGCCCCAGATGTTGTGGTACAAAATGTTTCGCATTCGGAGC
Organism: Pictodentalium vernedei; assembly: GCA_031216915.1. Taxonomy (NCBI): domain Eukaryota; kingdom Metazoa; phylum Mollusca; class Scaphopoda; order Dentaliida; family Dentaliidae; genus Pictodentalium; species Pictodentalium vernedei. The sequence continues at coordinate 401,500,995 of CM062292.1, read as the reverse complement.
ATACGTCCGCCGCTCGGGACGCTCTGACATATAGTCAGTCCGGAGAGACTGTCAATAAGGCTTCCTCATTCTCATGGTAGCGCACACGATCGCTCTTGGCTACGTGACCTCGGATATCCAGTCAGCTTCGCCAATTGGAGAATCATCGGTGACCAGGTCATACTATCCGGTACCCAGGGACACGAGGCCTGCAGACTCCGGACGTTCGCATAAGAAAGTGTGCGGGAGTCAACGTACACAGAGCTTCCGGTGGCAATGCATCGTAAGACCGCTACTGCACAGGCCTCGGTGACGGACGTGCTATCCCAAATAGCACAGCTTATCGCAGCATCCCAGCAACAACTGAATCTGTCGCATCATGTATTATCCAATGATGCTGGGTCGGGACGCTCCGCGGAAGCAGGTACGGACGTCCGAAAATTTCATCCGGTCCGACGGGATGCCGAAAGGGATTCGGAGGATTTCGAGCTTTCCCTTTCGGAACAACATATGCTGTTGTGTATGTCATCTGACTTTATCTTCTACAGGTTCTTTCGTCGGACCAGAATGCTGCGATGCTGGATAAGAAACTGATAGCGTCGGTGGACTTAGAAATTTTTGGTTCGGTTCAGGGACATCGTCCCTCAGTTCCGACATAGTCTAATAATGTCACACAAACTTTCGAATTATTGAACGACGCTATATATTATTATTATATGCTTGCTATTACCAAGCATTTCTGGTTTCTTGTTCGCAAAGTTACGGAGATGTCTTTCAAAGTGTGCCTCTGTCGTCATAGTTAATGAAGAGCTAGAGGCAATAAGTGCTCATGGAATATGTCTATCGCCTAAGAGGTCCCTTGTAGGATCGACAGAGTGACATTCGCTAGCTCACCCGGTGTAGCGTCCATTCATCGAATGGTTCGGCAGCCGGGTTCGTCCGTTGCGGTCTAGGAAGGAGATTTGGGTGATGCGAGCACTATAATAAATTTAGTACTCACCCGGTGACGACGGATTGAGGACAGATCGGAGGAAGTCTGTTAGTCCGGTTCCTGGCTCGTCCAGGTCCGTCCGGGCTGTGAGCGAGAGAGGTCCCTCTCTCGTACAACAACATAGGGGACCGCTTGTTGTGGTTCAGATATTTCGCATTCGGAGCATATGTCCGCCGCTCGGGACGCTCCGTTATATTGACAGTCCAAGAGACTGTCGATAATGCTTCCTCATCCTCACAGCAGCGCACACGACCGCACATTGGCTACGTGACCTCGAGTATCTGACCAGTTTCGTCATGCAGTGATTCCACGGCGAACAGGTCACGCCATCCGGTAGCCAAGGGACACGAGGCCTATACACTCCGTTCACTCGCATAATAGAAGTATGCACGGGGTAACGATCACGGAGCTTCCAGCGGCAATGCATCGTAAGACCGCTTCTCCACAGGCCTCAGTGATGGACGTGCTATCCAGGTTAGCACAGTTTATCGCAGCATCCCAGCAATTGACAGTTTCTCGGTTGGATCAGGAATTATCCGACGGCGCTGGGTCGGTGCGCTCCGCTGTTGCATCAGGTTCGGACGACCGAACGCTTTATAGGGTCCGACAGGATGGCGAAAGGGATTTGGACGATTTCGAGTTTTCTCTTTCGGAACAACGGAAGCTGCCATACATTTCTTCCGGCATTATCTTCCAGTGGTTGTTCCTTCGGACTACATTGCTGCGATGTTGGATAAGAGACTTATAGCGTCATTGGACACGGAATTTTGGATCGGTTCAGGGACATTGTCCCTGACTTACCGACGCAGTCCAATAATGTCATTAGAACATTTGTATTATTTATTGATGCTATATATATATAAGCCTGCTACCAAGCATGATAGTTTAGTTTCTTGTCCGCAATGCTCATTTCTGCCTTTTATCATTTCTAGGAATAATTATTTTGGCAGAACAGGGCATACCGAGAGTTTATATGCGTCTAGACGGCGGGGTTAAAGACTTGAAATTATCTTTTTCGCCGTCTATGTCTTTTCCAACCACAATGTTGGAAATGACATTGATGTCTAATAGACTTAACTTAGACGCTTTATCATACGTAGTCCACCTTACTGAGGCGTTATCATTACGTCTTCAAGAGAAAGAATTCCGGGATATGATCCTCAATGTGATTTCTTTCAAGGGCAGTAGTTTGTCCACGTATAACTCCGCCCTTCAGTGGCAACCTGGAGTTGGTTAGACGTGACGCAGCCCTAGCTACATCCACGCGCGTGGATAGTAAGGTGAAGAACTCTCTCAGAGTCGCTTCGGTCTCGGAGAAGCTTCTCTTCGACGGCAACTTTTCAGCAATCCATGAATTGCTCGATATACAGGTTCTCTTGTCTATCAGGTGTAGCAAGAGATTCAGACTGGGGCAAACATTCGGTGGTTGACTCAGAGAGTGCCACTGCAGTTGCCGGATCCGAGTTTTATAATTATGACGGTTGCCAGTCAAACAGGTTGGGGTACAATATTGATCCCAACGGATTCGTAGTGCCAGGGTCTTTGGTTTCCGCAGTCTCTAGGCAAGCACTTATCTTCCACGGAATAATGTTTTTTAGGCTTGCTTTATGTCATTGGATGAACATTATTCAGAAATGCATGTCCAAATCCTGTCCGATAATACGACAGTAGTTGCGTATCTCCGGAACCAGGGAGGCACTCATTCGATTCCGTTATTCAATTTAACGGAAAGAATCCTTCTGTTTGTTATAGTACACCAAGTTCTGCTTCGGTCCGTCATATTCCGGGTCGTCTGATTGTATTACCGGACTCCCTTTCACGTAAGGGTAGCTTGTTGCCGTCAGAATGGACTCTCAACAAACAAGAATTCAATCAGATTTGCTATCAATGGGAGCGCCCAATGATTATTTATTTACGACACAACTTGCTAATCAATTGCAGACGTATGTGTTTGCATGTCCGGATCTCTGAGCTTATGTTGTTAACGCTCTATTGATCTAATAGGACGGAATGATAGGATATGCGTATCCTCCTGCGCTGTTGTTTCAGCAAGTATTGCTAAGATAAACAACCACAATACATTTCTGTTGATAGCATCTCTGTCTTCACAGAGACTGTGGGTAAATTTACTCAGATGTCTACTGTGGGACTTAACGCGAAAACTTCCTCCATGAGAGGATCTTCTTTCGCTGGGGAAAATCGTGTCATCTTCATCACAACCCGCAAGGTCTCAACCTTCACTTATTCCGTTGTGTGGTCCTTAGTGCATTGTAAGCATTGTACTGGACGAGTTTTGGACGCGATTTCTTACTGTAGGAGAACCTCTTCTTCGCTATTCTATGCGGCTAAAGTGGAGGCTCTTCCGTAGTTGTTGTAGGGATCACTATGTTGATATTGCTGATCCCTCCATACTAGTCATTGCAACTTTCTAGTATACTTGTTTGACAAGATCTACTGCAGCCTGATACTATTAAGGTTATAGGTCTATGTTATCTCATACCTATGCACTCTATGATAGTTTACAATTGAGTCTTATGTCTCTTTATCTAAGTCAGTTAGTAACTTTTCGATAAATAGACTTAGAATCATTAGATTAAATTTCTATATGGAATTTAACTTCGGTTCTTATTTAGTTAGCTAAGTAATCATTTGAGCCTCTGGAAACAGTAGTTTTCAAATTCTGACCTTTTAGACAGTAATTCTGTTGTCTTCTCTTTTACTGAAGAGTCAGTGAGCTTCATGCACTATCGGTGGATGATTCTCACTTTCGTAGTTTCGGAATCACTACTTCCTTTACTATTTAGGTTGGATTTTTGGTTAAGAGTCAGGCTCCTAATAAATATCCGGAACCTATTGTTATTAAGGTCCTTCCGTCTTCGTACGGGCATAGGCCTTTACTCTGTCCGGTTAGAGTTTACATATTTATAAACAGATATCTGTTTATTACTACGGACGTAAGCTTCTTCTGTCTTTGATGCCGAATAGAAGGACGTTACACTCCATTCTATTGCTATTGGATTCAATTAACTATCGGTATTGCTTATGGTATATCATTGACTCAGCAGTTGTGCTTGAGATTTTGGCTCATGAAGTAAGAGTTCTTTCTACATCTTGGGCTTACATTAATAGTGTCGCTATTATAGATTTTGAAGGCTGCTCATTGCGCTCAGCCATCCACATTCATGAATTTTTTATCTCAGGAATATCGAGTCCATTTCTGGAGGCCTCTTTTGTTAGGTCTATTATCTACTGCTCAGAATGTCATTCACTTAACAGTTGCTGCCTAGGTAGGCTGCCTGTTTCGGCAGTGACTCCGTTCTGCTGCCCTCTTCGCTCTGGGCTATTTGATCCAGGGTAAGAAAAAGGGGGGGGGGGGGAGGGGAAGGGTGTTCCCTTGGGTCACCTGTTTTACTATGAAAACAAGGGGATACCTCCTCCGGAGTTAGTAATTCTGAGCTGTTACTGGGATGGCTTTTTAGTGAGAAGTTTATGTTTTAAAAATTCATTCAGGTCTTAGTTTTTAAAGTATAGCTTTTGAATATAGCACGTGTCAAACGGACGTTATTATACAATCCTCAGACACTTTTATGGAGTATAAAGAGTCTCTATTCTCTAGACTTACTTTATTTATTGGCTTACTTTAAAAATTATTAGTATAAGGATTATACTGGATATTAATAGAGTACATGGATGTATGATGCTCAATTTTGCAAGGTGTTGTATCTTTCTAATTTAACATAAATAAGAAAGATACATGTAAGGCCTAATACTTCTTTTTCCCTAGAGGGGATGACTCTATTTTATATAATTGAGCGTATTCCAACTTGCTCTATGTCCTAGGCCCTCCAGCCTTTTTACTATTCAGCTATGTCTGGGTCATTGGTACAGTATAAAAATGTTAAAAAATTTATAGTAATTTATATATTTTTTATACTTACCAATGACCCAGACGGGGATGGCCCTCCCAGGAGTTGGGAACTCATACCTCCCCGCTGAGTACATAGCGCTTACCAGGCACTGGTTATAAGAATGATTAATGGCGCCAATTTCGGAACGTCCTTGACACTGTGCATGCGCAGTAGAGGTGAAGTGTGGAGGGCCATTCAGGACATGTTTTCTTTGGTTTTAGATGCAAATTTTGGGGATTGGGGGGCAAAATTTGTATTTGGTCCTATATTTTAAGAGTTAGCACCAGCTATGTCTGGGTCATTGGTAAGTATAAAAAATATATAAATTACTATAAATTCTTTAACTTTTTGTACAGAAGGTCTCTATGAAAGTTCTGATTTGAATAATTTTTGTATGAATGTTTAGAAACATGGAATACATCACATATAATACATGTTTTTCTCTCGAGCAGAAATTATGCAAATTAGATGAACTTTGATTTATTAAGTGCTACTTATACACAATAAGTGCACATTTCAATACAGCTCTGGCTAGAGGCATCTAACTGCCACCCACCTTTACAATACTTTACCTGTACATTTGTTACAGGCTACAGTCAGTATTTAATTACAGACCTTTACAGTACTTTACATGTACCTTTGTTATCAGGTCATTACCTAGATCTGTGTCATTGCTGTGTCATATACCATACATGTATACTATACATGTACATGTCCTACACAAGTTGAGCTACAGTGTCATTGACACTTTCATTTGGATGGTGGTAGCCGGATGAGTAACTGCCATGCTGATCATCGTATTAACCACACACAAGCAGAGTTAGCATCTGTTGGAAGATATGTGTTCCATTGATATGTAATACACCTCAGCACACTGTGCTGTCATGCTTTCATTTGGGCAGTTGCAAATAGTTGTATTGTCCAAGAACACAGTGTGAATGATGTAGGTCAAGATCGAAGCTACTCTCTTTTGATCTGAATTTCAAGGTTTTAACCGATGAGCCATGCCTTTGCATGCTGCCCACTGTGGTCCCACTTTGGCAATTCTGAATAATTAAACTTTTTTTCGGTTCATGCGTTTTCAGATAAAACGATTGGCTCACACGATTCTGTTTTTTCTTTTCATAACTCAATGAAATGAAAAAAACACAATTAGGTCCACCCCCAGCCATGCCCCTAAAATACCAGTCTTCGGAGTTGCAACATGGTGTCAAATCAATAGAAGTTAGAACATTGGCACGTTCTAAATCTGAAAAAGAAAAAGAAATTTATATTACTAATTTATCACCATGAAATTATGTATAAAATATTTAAATGACCGTGGTGGGTCAATTTTTCTTTTTCTTCACAACTGTATTTATTTCACATTTCAATTTTTATGCACACTGGGTGATCGTCTGCGTTCATCGATTTACCCAAATCGATTGTAAACAATGGCTGGTCACGACGAATACGGCAATTTTGACATTGCTAATTTGAATGAAATTTTTGGAAATCAAAATGATTTTATGTTTATATCTAACTCCACTTTTACAAACTGTGTTTTTCAGTTCTCGGCAAATGGTCAAAACCAAAATACAATGTAATACTGATGGCCTACTTCCACCTACCACGGACGTAACTTTTACATGAAGTGAACAGTTGAATGAAATTTGAGGGAGGCATGGCTTATGACGATTTCTTTGCATTATGTAATTCATTGGTCAATAAAAAATTTAATGACATAAGTGCATTTGACTTGGAAAGTGTGTCAATTGCTACCTGCATTTCAATAATATGCGCCCTCTTTTATGCCAGAAAAATAATATGTCTACCAGTTTTAGTTTTTAAGTCTGTTCGCTGAAGTAGAGGACGACTAACACTATTTATTTATTTGGGTCGCAAACATTTAATTATAAGGAATGATCATTTCTTTTTGTCTACGCCCATTTACACAGTTTGGACTTTGTTTTTTGGGGTTCATAACTCAAGAAATAGACAAAAAGAACCGATCATTCCTTAATTAACCCTTTTACCTAACATGAAAGGCTGATAACTCTTGAAAACAAAATTCTTGAATAACTAATTTTTTTGTGTCAAAAACATCGCTTATGATCCCTCATTGACACAAGCTGAAAGAGCTTGTTTCAATGAGGGGCCATAAGCTATGTTTTTGAGACAAAAATGATGAAAATTGAATTGTAATTTTTGTGAATAATGCTGTCGGTTTTGTCTGTTACATTACGTAAACCAAAGGACACAATGCAAATGACACTGGTCAGGCTCAAACATACATCCCTTCAGTCTGATGTCCAAGGCTTTAACCTTTTACCTAATAAATTGGATTTATCTATTGACTAAAGGGAATTTTTTTATTTGATTGGTTGATAGATACATGGTATGAGACCATATTCATTGAAACCCACGATACGTCCGCCCAGCCACTGACAAATTTCCCATACCCAGTGGAAGCCTTGTTCCAAAATCTACAAATTGTCCATACCCCGTATAATTTTTTTATACTAGTCATATCGGCATATTTTCACAAAAACTCTTTTGCACAAAAATTCCACAGAAACCTGTATGGCTCAACAATGGAAGATAAAAGAGCTCATGCTGTGTGTGTTCGCACATGAAATAGATTGTACTTCTAAAACGGAAAGTCAATAGATAAATTTGTTACCCCGTGTATGATCACGTGGTACAGGTTTTTACCTACCTGAAGCCAGCCGTATCCCATTCGGCCAAATGTCTGATCACGTGGTACGGGTTTTTACCTACCCGAAGCCAGCCGTATCCCATTCGGTGATCAGACACAGGGTAACTAATAGTATCCACTTACGTTATTTCAGTTTGTGCAGTTGATAAAAAATTATTGTTAAATGAATATTTTTTTCATTTGCAGAGTAGCTATTTAACTGGTTGAGGGCTAGACTATTTTCTGTGGTCAATAATTTGTTATTCAAAATTTGTTTTTAACAAATTATTGGAGAGTGCAAACAGGCACTCTCCAATAATTTGTATAAACCAAATTTATAGAAACAAAATATTATTTGTATTTGACAGAATATGAACCATGAGCAAGGAAAAAGTGCCCTCATTTTTTGGAAAACCCTGATTGTGGCTTCTAGCACTCAACCAGTTAACCCTTTTTCTCAATGCAGACTGTATTAAAAATTGTTATTTTAGGCCAAAAAGTTCAAAATCTGTTTCTCAGGACTTCCCACATGGTCCTTTTGGCTGTCGTATGCTCCTTTTTTATAACCAAAGGAAACTTAAAAAAATAAAAATATTTTACCCAAATTAGTAAAACTGATAAATTTGTCCCTTGAGTGCAAGAAGGCTTTGCAATGCTTTAGCACCTTCCATGCTATTCTGTAGATTATGAGGCCTAAAACATAAAACAAACCAAGAACATGAACTTTTGATGGTAAAGAAATAGTTAACAAAAATCAAAAATAAAATAAAAAAACTGCCCACCCACGTGCAATTTTACAAAAAATGGCCTGAGAAACTGAAGATCTACTGTGTGGGGCCTTAAATATTTTTTTTTCAAATTTTTCTCCAAATCCAACGTATGAATCCCTCCCCACCCTGCGTTGGAACAAGCTCATTGAGCTCATGCCAGTGAGGCTTCACATGATATGCTTTTATTGAACTTTTTGGCAAAAATAATGAGGGGGGGTTACAAGTTATGCTTTTGTTGAAGCTGTTTGCAAAAATAATATTTAAAATAATAAATTTTGATGTGTTATGCATTGGGTAAAGGGTTAACAAATGAGCTCGGCCTCAGCACACAGCCCCCACTGTATTCCCACTTTGCATTTGGGATTAAATGTCTTGTTCAAGGACACAATGCAAATGACATTGGTCAAGAATGAACCTTTGCTCTTTCCATCTGAAGTCCTAGTCTCTAACCAATGAACCATTTTGCTCCTAGAACTGTGTTAACCCTTTACCAAATGTAATGGCCAGTGACCCTGAAGGTGCTCACAATTATCCATTGTTCCGAAATATGTGACCTAAAGTACAAATAAATAATTCGGTTCATATCTGGGCTCCTTTGTTTTTCATTACTGGAAATCTGAACATTATTTGTGTGGACGTATCTCAGTACTAGAAAAAATCATCTGACATGAACAACTTTGTCCGGTGAATGCCTCAAGCCCCCTGGGGCCTGTTGGTTTAACTCTTCAGTTAATGAAATGGTCAAATCCGGGCAACACTATTAAAAAAAAATTTCCTTTCCAATTTTATATTTTATCAAATTTGTCTTCAAAATATAAGTTTACGACCAGTAATTGGTATTAGCTGCTTGATTTTGTTCCTATGAGAGGATCACAAGCTTTGTTTTGGAGGGGAAAAATGAAACTATCCCTGAAATTTGTTTTCAAGTGTCATCTGCTATACATGTTGTGCATAGGGTTCATCTTTATTTTGTTAACCCTTTACCTAATGAATCGCCCGCATCCACCCACGTATTATGCAGATTCAGCAGTTGAAAAAGTATTATTTTTCAAAAACTTTCAACAAAACCATATCATGTGACCCCTCTTTGGAACGAGCTCATTGTCACATGATATGGTTTTGTTGAAATTTTTTGAAAAATTTGAAAAAATGGTATTTAAAATGATAAATTTTGATATCGTCTGCGTTGGGTAAAGGGATAACCCAGAAATCCTCAGATTAATTTTACGTCTATAACTACCATATATATGATAAGTTAATGATGAATGACATGAAGGGTCAATTTTATAGTTAGGAAAATCGAGAAAGTGCAAGTGGGTGGAAATATGAAACAGTTTTTGATTGAATGCTAGGAGATTAGGAGCGAGAGTTGGGGAGGGATAACCCAGTAGGGGACTGGGTCAGTGTTGGCCTCCTCATGAGAGGACAGTGACAAATCGGCAGAAGGTCAAAGAATTATTATTATTTTTCATTTAGAAAGCTGAAGATCACTTAACATTGTTTTTACATTATCCCTTTACCCAACTTAACGGCCAAACCTGCCAGCGCTATTCATAAAAATCAATTAATTTTCATTATATTTTCATTTTTTGTCTCAAAGACATAGGTTATGACCCCTCTTTGGAACAAGCTCGTTCCAATGAGGGGTCATAACCTTTGTTTTTGAGACAAAAAATGAAAAAAATTAATTATTCAAGAATTTTGTTTGCATGTGTCGTCTGCTTTTCATGTCAGGTAAAGGGTTATTGTTGGCTGCGTATACAGGCAGGCAACAATGATATAAAAATACTGTCAAGATAAATGCATCCTATCTGTAGAGTTCTCAAGGAACAGTACACTTGGAAAAACCTTTTCAGAGCCATATAAAAGGGACAGTTTGTGGATGTATGGTGACTTAAGGGTCATATAGGATCCACTGTATTAACTTTTATTTCATATTCAATAGCCTTATACTCATGATCAACAAGAAACAGGCAGAATTCACACACCTCAGCCAACACCAAAGACTAGTCCCACTTCTTCACCACAAAGAATGCATTCTCCACAGATAACACCAAGAGGATCACCAACAGGCATGATGATACAGCCTCGCTTTAATGCAGAAGAGATTCCTCCTGCTGCTGGTCCTCCTATACAACAACCAGTTCCTTATCGACCAACATATCCACAGCACAAGCCACATTATGAAACAGAGTCTGAATCAGAGACCATTTCTGAATCTTATGATATCATGGAGGAATTGAATCAACTTGCAGGTAAGTTACCATCATTAATTAATAGACTTTTCTGATTTACAGGGGAAATTTATTTTAAATGTTGATATATACCCGCAGTCATTGAAAATATCCTACAGCTGAAACTCTTAACCCTCTGCACACAGAAGTCAAAATTTCAAGCAGGAAATTTTTTCCCATAATGCAACTGGCAATTTAATCGATTCAGTCTTGTTTGACAGAGCTCATTGAGCTCTGTCAAACAAGACTGAATTGATTAAATTTCTAGTTGCATCATGGGAAAATTTTGCTGCTTGAAATTTTTGTATTTTGACATCAGAGTACTGAGGGTTAAGTTAAGCTCATTTGTAAGTTGTTTTAGTACACCCAACAATTATGGGACCTATTTCTAACTTTAATAGACTTTTGAGACTTCTGAACAGATTCTCAGACTTGCTGTGGAAGTTTATCCAACATGATCACTTTACGAAATATTGTTGTAACTTTTTGACTAATTTCATAAGTTTTGCAAGGTTGAGAGGCATGTAACTCATCTGCTTGCCTAATGGTTCAGTTCATCTCAGCTGGAATAGAATTTGAAATAGCATCGGTTATTACTTGTTTGACTGAGCTCAGAGCACTTGTACAAACAAGATATAAAGAATTATAGTTTAATCCATTACCCAAATTAATAGTAGACAACATTTGCCAAAAACGTTTTTGCAAAACTAAATAAAATTTGTTAGATGTTGAAGAAAGTTTGCATGTGTCATCTGCTCTGCTTATTTGGTGTAGAGTTTACAGGATTTCACTCTTCTATCATCAGAAAATCAGGTTATGAAAAGTACTACAACAAACATTTGATTCTACATTTGGCAAAAGATGCAGTGGTAGACAGTAGGGTGCTGCGAATCTTCGAGATTCGATTCGATATCAGTAATATACGTCTACTTGGAGATTGATCCTGAATCTGTCTCAAGATTTGATTTTTTCGAATCTCTCATGCTTTATGCAATTTGTTGCATTTCGTCCCTGTATTATTTCATACCAAGTTGCTTCACACATAGTTGTTTTTCGTACATATACAAACAAACTGGAGTAAGAGAGTGATGTGGTGACCAAGCCAACTGGCTTCATGGGCTGGTATCTCATGCCAGTGGTCATGGGTTTGATATCTGGTCGGGAGAGATTCCAAGATAACTGAACATTCTCTGGCAACATCAATTGTGGTATTGATGCTGCAACAGTGTACAGCCCTATCGTACTATAAACACAAATATGGATGGAACTCTGGATATAATGAAGAAGAAAAGCAGTAGTGCACAATTTAATATACATCCCTAAACGTATCCCTTCCCCTCGCCTGCCTCCCACACTGTCTCATCTCAGGATATATCACATTTCCATGCACCAAATCGAAGGTACAAAATTGATTTGTGCTAAAGAGGTGAAATTTTGTACGTCTCTGGCTCATATTGTCGAGAAGCAGTTGTTATCACAGATTGAAGAGAATAGTAACAAGCTAAGCCTTTAAAAACTAAAACTTTGTTTAATAGACCTACCTGTTTCAGCGACGGTGCTACAGAGAATATTTATTTATTGGTGTTTAGTCCATCTTGTAAGGTCATCACAGTGTTCCGTAACTTCCGTTTGGTGCAATACAAAATAACTTGTCTGTTAAGATTAGATTTGATATTCAATTTGATATCAATATCAGAGACAAGATTGCATTCGAGATTCAAATCTCTTTTACCCTCTAATTATAGATTTCCAGAGCTTTGGTCGCTATTTTGATCAAAAGATGCATGATCATCTCTCAAAAACACAGAGGATTTAGACTGATCCTAAATTCAATCTTCAACATTAGTTGTTGGCCTTCACATTGAAAGTGAGGTTTCTAACTCATAAGCGTACTTAACCTCACTGGCATTTAACCTGTTACCTAACTTATTAACCAAAACTGGCCAGTACAATTCACAAAAATCACAATTAAAATTTTTTTTTTCATTTGTTGTGTCATAAACATAGCTTATGATCCCTCATTGGCACAAGTCCGTTCCAACATGGTTCATAATCTATATTTGTGAAGCAAAAAATGAAAACATAACTTATGACGACCATTTTAAGGAGCTTGTTCCGGTAAGGGTTCATAAGCTATGTTTTGGAGGCAAAATATGAAATTCATTTTTTGCTCCCAAAACATAGCTTATGACCATCATTAGAATGAGGGGTCAAAAACTATGTTTTGAAGCAAAATTTGATGAAAAACAATAAACTTTGAATGGCAATTACTTTGAATAATTCTGACAGGTTATGGTTATTACATTAATTTTCATCTTCATGGTTGATGATGCAGAGGGAATTTTAAGGCCTGAAAAGGTTAAAAATCTGTTTCTCAAGCCTTCCTGCAAGGTCCCTTTGGCTGCCGCATGTTCTCTTTTTTATAACCAATGCACGCTTAAAAAAATGAAAATGAAATGGTTTATGGCTGATATTTTACCCAAGTTGATAAATTTGTCCCTTGAGTGCACAAAATTGATATATTTGTTCCTTGAGTGCTACAAGACTTTGCAATGCTTTAGCATTGCAAAGCCTTGTTGCACTCAAGGGATGAAATACACCACCACCCATGCTATTCTGTAGATTATGAGGCCTAAACATAAAACAAATCAAGAACATGAACTTTTGATGGCAAAGAAATAACTACAAAAATAAAAAATTAAATAACTGCCCGCCCACATGCAGGTTTACAAAAAATGGCCTGAGAAACAGAAGATCTACTTTATGGGGCCTAATGTTTTTTTGGTTCTTTTTACAGCAAAAAGATTAATTGTGGAACCAAGTCTACCCGTACGACAGTCACATAATGTTGAAACGCCGCTGTCTACACCGTTACCAGAGAAAGAAGAAACACCCAAAATATTATTATCTCCTCCTTCATCTCCTCCTTCCAAATTTAAAGCACCTGATATTCCCGTTGAAATTCAAATGCTACCAGAGATACAGAAACCTCCAGAAATACCAAGACCTGTTATACAACATTCACCACCTAAACCACCCGAACCATTAGAACTGAAAGAAGATGTTATTGCTGATGATCACCTAATGAAACCACCAAGTCCTCAGCCATGGGGAAATCCAGCCTCACCAATTCCTGAAGAAAATCCAAATTACAGAGAGAGAGAAATAGAGACATCACTGCGAAGAAAACCAATGTAATTTCACTAAATCTTATGTTTTGTAATATCCTATAATCTTTCTCAACTATGATCACATCATCATGTCAGACAGTTTTACGAGTTGAGGAAGCTGGAGTACCCAACGCACAGCAGCGGGCAGCTGTCAGACTTCAAACTTACAAAACATGGCACAAGCAGAGTTGCCCGCAGTTGAATTCAAGTGCACAAATGATGTGCAGTATGCCTTAAGACACAATGATGCCATGCCCCTGCTTATATGATTTTATTTATTTTTATGCCCCCCGCCAATTTTGGCAGAGGCATTAAGTGTTTCCCTTATCCATACGTAATATGGTTTCCGGACAATAACTTTAGTTTGACTGGAGGAAATGAAAAAAATTTTATACATCGGTTTATAATCACAAAATATAGATTGGGATTGATAGTGGGCTTAGTCCAATATTACTTTGCAGAGTTATGGTCCTTTTCTGACTTAAAAAACATGTTGATATTTGTTCCCGAATGATAACTTTAGTTTGACTGAATGAAATGAAACAAAATGTATATTATATATATAGGTTTATTACCAAATAATACAGATTGGGATTAATAGTGGGCTTGGTCTGATATTTTTTGACAGAGTTATGGCCCTTTTCCATGTTAGAAGACATGCTGATATTGATTTCTGGATGGTAACTTGAGTTATAGGTGTCCAATTTCAATCAAACTTGGAATATAGCTTATTGTAGACAATATACCAGACAGGTTTGATTTTGAGAGTGAGATTTTGAGAGTGGTGCAATAATTTTTTATCTCAGTTATGGCACTTTTTGTACTTTGTTAACCCCTAAATATAGTTTATCATGAAGCAGTGTCCCATGAACACATTTGATGGCCTGTTGTATTGGTGCTTTGGTTCAATGGAGATAAGATAAGACATTTATTAATTCAATATCAACAAAGAAAAATGACTAGAAACTCATGCTTGGCATTTGGGGGGGGGGGGGGGGGGGGGGAGGGGGGGATGCATGATAATACATAATAGGGATATTAACCCCTAGAAACCTGATGTTGAGTTTACTCACCTCTAACATTGTACAGCTGGATAAACAGGAAGAGTGGTATAACCTTAGCAGTTGTTTCTAGTAAAGTGGCATCTGTCTGAATAAGCAGACAACACTTGACTAGACACAACTGCAACATCACTGATCTTCATAATATTTTGTTAAATAAATTCACTCTCATATTTTTATACTGTACCAATGACCCAGACTTAGCTGGTGCTAACTCCACAAAAACCAGGGCCAAACACAAATTTTGCCCCCCAATCCCCAAAATTTGCATCCAAAACAAAAAGAAATCATGTCCTAAAGGACCTCCATAGTACGACTCTACTGCGCATGCGCAGTGACGCAGTCGTCCCGAAATTGGCGCCAAATATCATTCTCTGTTTGGCCCTTCATCAGTCAACATCTCACTGATCTTTGTGCTTGTAAATCTCAGTTTAAAGGATGCCAGACACGTAATTCTTGGAGAAAATGTGATTCTAAGGAGGATAGAAGGAGGAGAGGAAAAAAGAAGTGGCAAAAAATAATCAGGGCTGTACTTAAAATTTTTTGTTAAAATTATGTTAAGTTGCCTATTTTCGAGGCAAACGCCTCTTGTTGTCATTCTTGCTAATTGTTGCACTGCTTATTCAGTGTTTCCTCTCCCCTAACCTTCTAAAGTCCCCCCTTGCAATTCTCCCATGCTTTTGGCATATTTTTGAGAAGTTTCATTTCTAAAATTTCCCTGGGAGAGTTGCTTGGTTACAGAATGTTTTCTGTTATTTTCCCCATAGTTACGTTTTCACCCATGGGTGTATAACGTTTGTGTTCTGCATCTTCCATCTGATGTTCTGCAGATTCTCCCCTGGGAGTCTCTGTTTTGCATCAGATAGAGTGTAATTGAGGACTGATTCCGGGCCAGTTTTTTCAGTGCCTGGAGTCATGTTTTCTTCTGTGTTTACACTGTTTGTTTTCATTGGCAACAGCCTTTTTTGAGGGGGGCTGTTTGCCTTTGAGGTAGTTTATCTCATTATAAGATACATTTATATTATCCGAAAGTGTCTCATTAATTATTTTATATAATTTTAAAATTTTTGACCACACTTTGCCATCGGATCCATCGGGGCTCAACGTTACTTTTCAGCAACTTGGGCTTCTCTGAAAAAATATTTTTTCAAAATTATTTTGTTTTGCAATTGTTTTTTCATTTATTAATGGATCATGTTATTATGTATCTTTGTGTCA
The DNA here is from genome assembly GCA_031216915.1 of Pictodentalium vernedei. NCBI lineage: Eukaryota > Metazoa > Mollusca > Scaphopoda > Dentaliida > Dentaliidae > Pictodentalium > Pictodentalium vernedei. Next base: position 401,484,987 of record CM062292.1, on the reverse strand, counting down.
GGGGTTTTTGCGAGTAACTAGGACTTATTGTTGTTCCTTCACAATGAAAGGAACTTGTTCAAATTGTAATAGGAAGAAATCTTCCTCTGACTTTCATGATTATTGCATAAATTGTAGTCAGTGTTCTCGCATTAATCCCTGTCCTGTATGTGAACATTGGGATGAGAAACATTGGAAACGTGTGTCACGATATGTTGTTTCTGGAGAAAGAGCGATGCCGGCTCTTTCTCCACAAGGTCACTCTACTCTCTCAGTTTCTATTTCAGAGGAACCAGAACAGGGTGATGTTTCCATGTTATCTTCTTCAAGTGTGCGTCCGTCGTCACAATTAAATACAGAGCTAGCGGCAAAAGTGCTCATGGAGATTAGACAAATGTCGTCCGCTAGCTCGCCCGGTGTAGCGTCCATTCACCGAATGGTTCGGCAGCCGGGTTCGTCCGATGCGGTCCAAGAGGAAATTTTGGGTGATGCGAGCACTATAAAAATAATAGATGCACACCCAGTGACGGCGGATAGTGAACGAGAACGGAGGAAGCCTTTTAGTCCGGTTCCTAGCTCGTCCAGGTCCAGCCGGGCCGCGAGCGAGAGAGGCCCCTCTCTCGTACAACAACATCTGGGACCAGATGTTGTGGTACAAAATGTGTCTTTAGCGGAGCATACGTCCGTCGCTCGGGACGCTCCGTTGTATAAGCAGTCCGCAGAGACTGTTAAGGCTTCCTCTTCTCGCCGGCGCACACGACCGCACCTTGGCTGCGTGACCTCCGATATCTTGCCAGCTTCGCCGATGAAGGATTATTCGGCGACCAGGTCACACCATCCGGCAGCCAGGGACTCGAGACCGATGGACTCCGGACGTTCGCATAGGAAAAGTATGCGGGAGCCATCTGATGCGGAGCTGCCCTCGGCAAAGCAGCGAAAGACCGCTCCTCCGCAGGTCTCGACGTCGGACATTCTAGTGCAGATAGCACAGCTTATCGCAGCATCCCAGCAGCCGACAGAGACGGTGTCGGATCGAGAATTATCCGACGGCGCTGGGTCGGTACGCTCCGCCGAAGCATCGGGGGCGGACGACCGGGAACATCGGGAGGTCCGACCGGATGGTGAAAGGGATACGGATGAATTGGAGCTATCCCTTTCGGAACAACACAAAGCTGCCGTAGACTTCATCCGGCACTTTCTTCCTCAAGTTGTTCCGTCGGGCCAGACTGCTGCGCTTCCGGACAGGAGAATTATAGCGTCATTGGACTCTGATTTTTTCGAGCGGTTCAGGGACATCGCTCCCGAGTTTCCGTCGCAGTCCAATAATGTTGCAAGAACATTTGAATTATTGAACGACGCTATTTTTAAACTTGCTTCCAGGACAGGGAAAGCAGGCTTCTTGTCCGCAAATACTCTCAACCTGCCTTTCATTAATGCAAGGAATAAATTCGACACGGCAGGTCAGGGTATACCGAGAGTTCCTCTGCGTATGGACGACGAGGCGGAAGACTTAGAGCTATCATTACCGTCGTCAGCTTCTATTCCAACCGCAGTGTTGGAAACAGCTATTGCGTCTAACAGAGCCAATTTAGATGCCTTATCTTACGCAGATCACCTTACGAAGGCGTTATCACTGCGTCTTCAAGGGGAAGAGTTTCAGGATATACAATCCTCCTTAAGACTTCTTTCAAGGGCAGTAGCTTATTCCACGTGTAACTCCGCCCTTTCAGTGGCTAATCTGGAGTTGGTTAGACGTGACGCAGCCCTGTCTACATCCACACTAGTGGATTCTAAGGTGAAGAACTCTCTTAGAGTCGCTTCGGTCTCAGGAGATCTTCTCTTTGACGGCAAGCTTTCCGCTATTTATGATAATATTAAAAAGAAAGCTAGTGATTCTCTGTTGTTTAGATCCGCTCCTAAAAGGTCGGATTCAGCAGACACGAATAAGGCGGGCACTTCTGGGTCTTATCCGCCCAAGAGAGGTTCCTATAGAGGTTCCGGTGCGTCCTCTAGCTCTTATTCGAGAGACCGTCAGGATAGCGACTCTCGTTCGGGACGTCCTTCAGGCCGGGACAATCGGTCGGACGCCCCGAGGTCGACGAGGCGAGGTGCGGGTCGTGGAAGACGTGGTTTCTCCTACCGCAGGCCTCGCAGATCCAGGAGGTGATGGCTCAAACCTCTATCGCGTTCCGGTTGGCGGAAGGTTGTCGAGTTTTTCTCAAGAGTGGGCGTCGATTACGGACGACCCTTGGGTGAGAGGAGTGACTTCGGAAGGTCTAAAGATATCCTTCAAACGAAAGCCTCCATTAACTCGAAGTCCAAAGTGGACTCATCTTCCGTCAAACCCTCAGAAAAGAGACGCTCTGCTATCAGAGGTGCAGTCTCTTTTAATGAAGAACGCGGTAGAGGTCGTAGAAAACCAGGAATCGCTGGGATTCTACAGCCATCTGTTTCTGGTTCCGAAACCAGACGGCTCGTTCCGTCCAGTCATAGATTTGAGCTGGATAAACAAGCTGATCATCGCTCCGAAGTTTTATATGGAGACGATTCGATCGGTCAGAGCGAGTATTCGGGTGAACGATTATGCAACGAGCATAGATCTCAAAGATGCGTACTTTCACGTCATGGTACATCCGACATTCCGAAAGTATCTACGCTTCGCAGTCCTAGGAGTGGTGTATCAGTTCCGGGCCATGTGCTTCGGATTGAATCTAGCACCCTGGGCTTTCACTCGAGTAATGAACTCGGTAATGATTTACTTCCGAGCTCATTCGTCTGCGGTAACGTCGGCCTACCTGGACGACATTCTTCAGAGGTACGGCAACGAGTTAACGCTTCAGAACGATGTTCAGAATCTTCTTCTATTGCTCCGACGTCTCGGTTTCATAGTAAACGAGGAGAAGTCGGATCTGGTGCCGTCCAAGTCATTCACTCATCTGGGAATGAGCTTCGAGACGCACAACAATCTCGTTCGTCTGCCGTTAACCAGAGCGAAATTAGTCAGTTGTTACGCTCGCTATTGTCTAAATACAGACAAAGTCACAGCGAGAGAATTTATGAGACTGATAGGTCTGTGCGGAGCCGCTGCGGATCTCATTCCGATGGGACGGCTACGCACACGGCCTCTTCAAATTTTCTTGACTCAGAATTGGAGTGTGAAAATTCATTCGCTCGATGTAGACGTTCTCTTGTCAGATCAAGTGAAACAAGAGATTCAGACTTGGGCAAACATTCAGTGGTTAACTCAAGGAGTTCCGCTGCAGTTGCCGGATCCGAGTTTTACCATTATGACGGATGCCAGTCAAACAGGTTGGGGTGCATCATTAATCCCAACGGATTCGAGATGCCAGGGTCTTTGGGATCCGCAATTCCTGTGCAAGCACATAAACATCAAGGAAATGATGTCAATTTGGCTTGCGTTACGTCACTGGATGGACATTATTCACGATGCTCATGTCCAAATCCTATCCGACAATACGACAGTAGTGGCGTATATACGGAATCAGGGAGGCACTCATTCAGTTCCGTTGTTCAATCTAACGGAAAGAATCCTTCTGTTTGCGTTGGAACATCACGTTCTTCTTTCGGTCCGTCACATACCGGGTCGTCTGAATGTGCTAGCAGACTCCCTTTCTCGAAAGGGTCGCTTGTTGCCGTCGGAGTGGACTCTCAACAAACAAGTATTCAATCAGATTTGCTACCAATGGGAACGGCCAATGATAGACTTATTTGCGACACATCTCAACAATCAGTTGCAGACGTATGTGTCCCCGTGTCCGGATCCAAGAGCATTTGCTGTAGACGCTCTATCGATCCCTTGGGACGGAATGATAGGATATGCGTATCCTCCAGCGCCGTTAATTCAACAAGTATTGCTAAAGATAAAACAATCTCAATGCAAGATTCTGTTGGTAGCATCTCTGTCGCCACAGAGACCGTGGATAAATCTACTCAGGTGTCTGTTGTGGGACCTACCGCGGAAGCTCCCTCCACGAGAGGATCTTCTTTGGCAGGGGAAATCGCGCCAACTGCATCACAACCCGCAAGGTCTCAACCTTCACGTTTTTCCGTTGTGCGGTCCTTCTTGCATGGCAAGCACTTTACAGGACGAGCAGTGGACGCGATTTCTAACTGTAGGAGGACCTCCTCTTCGCTAAACTATGCGGCTAAGTGGAAGGTTTTCCGTCGTTGGTGTAGGGATCATTCTGTTGATATATTTGATCCCTCTATACCAGACATTGCTAACTTTCTAGTATACTTGTTTGACGAAATCAAACTGCAACCGGTTACTATAAAGGGTTATAGATCTATGTTATCTGATACCTATGCACATCATGATAGTTTACAAATTGGATCTAATGTCTCTTTATCGAAATTGGTTAGAAACTTTTCGATAAATAGACCCAGAACTCTTAGATTAATTCCTAAGTGGAATTTAGCTTGGGTTCTCCTTAAATTGAAGGAAAAGCCATTTGAACCTCTTGGGACAGTAGATTTCAAATTCTTATCTTATAAGACAGCTTTTCTCTTAGCTTTCTCTTCTGCCAGAAGAGTCAGTGAGCTTCATGCACTATCGGTGGATGATTCTCATTATCGTAGTGTTGGGAACACTATCACCTTCACTACTAACGTCGGTTTTTTAGCTAAGAATCAGGCTCCTAATAAATATCCGGAACCTATTGTTATTAAGGCTCTTCCGTCTTCAGACGGGCGTAGGCCTTTACTCTGTCCTGTTAGAGCACTACGTATCTATAAACAGAGATCTCAGTTCATCAGAAAGGGACGGAAACGTTTCTTTCTGTCTTTGATGCCTAATAGAAAGGACATTTCAGTCCATTCTATTGCTAGATGGATTCAGTTAACTATCCGTACTGCGTATGAAGATTTATCTTCTTCTCAGCAGTCTGTGCTTAAGATTTCTGCTCATGAAGTAAGAGCTCTTTCTACTTCCTGGGCTTATGCTAATAGTGTTGCTATTACAGATTTAATGAAGGCTGCTTATTGGTCTCAGCCATCCACATTTACTAATTTTTATCTCAGAAATATTGAGTCCATTTCTGGAGACCTGCATTGTTTAGGTCCGTTATCTGTTGCTCAGAATGTCGTCCACTAAACAGTTGCAACTATAGTTATGCAGGCTTTCTGTTCCGGCAGTGACTCCGTCCGGCTGCCCTCTTCGCTCTGGGCTATTTGACCCAGGGCAAGGGGAAGGGGGGGGGGGCGGGTGTTCCCTTAGGTCACCTGCTTTATAGTGAAAAGCAAGGGAATGCCTCCTCCAAGACAGTATTTCTGAGTCGCTTCCGGGATGGTTTTAAAGTGTAATATTAATGTTTAATTTCATTCATGTCTTATTTTTAAAGTGTAGCTCGGTGTGAAGCATTTGTATATGTCAAGTGTCAAACGGGCTTTAATATACAATACTCGGACACTTTTAAATGATTATAAAGAGTCTCAATTCTCTGGACTACTTTATTTATTGGCTTGTTTTAAAAATAATTAGTATAAAGGTTATACTGGATATTAATAGAGAACATGAATGTTATTGTGCTCAATTATTAAGGGTAGTGTATCTTTCTAATTTAAATATTAAATAAGAAAGATACATGTAAAGCCTAATACTCCTTTTCTCCTTAAGGGGTTACCTCTTTATTTTATAATTGAGCTTATTGGATTTTCCTCTATGTCCTAGGCCCTCCAGCCTGTTTACTATTCAGCTAAGTCTGGGTCATTGGTACAGTATAAAAATGTTAAAAAATTTATAGTAATTTATATATTTTTTATACTTACCAATGACCCAGACGGGGATGGCCCTCCCTGAGTTGGGAACTCTTGCCTCCCCGCTGAGTACATAGCGCTGACCAGGCACTGCCAGTAAGAATGATATTTGGCGCCAATTTCGGGACGATTGCGTCACTGCGCATGCGCAGTAGAGTCGTACTATGGAGGTCCTTTAGGACATGATTTCTTTTTGTTTTGGATGCAAATTTTGGGGATTGGGGGGCAAAATTTGTGTTTGGCCCTGGTTTTTGTGGAGTTAGCACCAGCTAAGTCTGGGTCATTGGTAAGTATAAAAAATATATAAATTACTATAAATTTTTTAACTTTCCAGGCTTGTGTGAGTTAAGTGTCCTTTAAATGGAGTCAGTTGCCCCTCATATCCTAGCCTGGAAATAATCAATCTGCCATTTGCAATGAGGTCCCCAGAGGGGGAATTTGCTGATGCTATCCCATGCAGTAGGCCAACTTATCCTCTGAGTACCTACTTCTGTTTAGGCCTGAGACCTTGATTCAGATTGAGGTTCACAGAGGGTAAACTTAGTGATGCTACTCTGCTACAAATTCACCCTCTGAGGACCTCATTCTGCAGATGACAGTTTGCTTATTTCCAGGCCTACTCATGTCACTGACTGATGCCATCCCCAAATCTTAAACCTTTGCCCAATTCAGACGATATCAAAATTTATTATTTTAAATATCATTTTTTTAAAAATTTCAACAAAACCATATTATGTGACCCCTCATTGGAACGAGCTCGACGAGCTTGTTCCAACAAGGGTTTCACATGATATGGTTTTGTTGAAGTTTTTTGAAAAAAAAAAATTTTTCAACTGCTGAATTTGCATATTACGCACACGGATGCGGCCGATTCGTTGGGTAAAGACTTAATATGAGTCTACTGTACTTTATATAAAGTGGCTATCACAAAGCCAAAAAGGCTGTAGACGTTCACACTTTTTCTGTTTTCTAACTTACACATTTACACAATAAAGTGGCTGTACCTAAAATGGAAAGTTATTTTGCAAAACATATTTTTGTCTTCAAACATACATGTAGCTTATGACTGGCTTTGGAATTGGCTCAACAAGAGAACAAGAATTATAAGTGAAATTTTAAAGAATTCTTGAACTGAGTTATATTGTTGATTTAATATATATAAAGTTTTGTTTTGTTCTTTTTCTTTTTTTTTTATTTATTTATTTATGTGGGGGGGGGGGGGGGGGGATGTTATTTATTTTTTATTTTTTTTTAATTAATTTTTCTATTTTGTTGTTCTTCTCAATCCTTCATTTGGTTGCAGGGATTAACTTTTCATCCAGCATTTCATTGTTTATAGGATTTTGTCTATAAGCCCTTCAAAATAGCTGACACTTGCAAAGCTAAATTTTGAGTAACTTATGACACATCATTGGGATGACCTCAATGAGCTCATTCCATTGAGAGGTTATAAACTGTGTTTTCGTGTCAAAAAATGGAAAGAAAAACTTGAATGATAATTTTCATGGATAGTGCATGCCAGTTTGAGCTGTTACTTTGGGTGAAGGTTAATTGCTGTTGTCTAAAGTATCTGTGTGAAATAGAAATTACTTTGTCATATTGATGATAACACCTATACTCTCCTTTACTACAGACCTCAATAAGATTCATAGAGCTCACCTCCATTTAGAAACAATTACTTTTTGTGTAGTTTTAAATGTCCTTGGTTAAAATTTGCAAGACCTTTTACCCTCTTTTCACAGGGTTATGTCCGTAGCAGCACATGAAGAGTATGCCTCTCTTGAGCATCCTCCCAGTCCTCCACCCAAACAGATACATAGAAGCCCATCACCTGTCAGAAGATCAAGAGCAAGAAGTCCTTCACCATCAGAATCAGAAAGCTTTCCCACCGAGAGCTTTTCTGATACTAACAATGATTTGTTGTCAGAGGGGCAGTGGCTGATCAGTCGTAGTGAAGGAGAAGTGCAAGGTTTTCCTGTTGATTATGGTAAGTCTTTTTATCACATGACTCGTCCGTTTTGTTCACTTTAAAACATTTGATATTTTGCTTTCATATTAATCAATGATAAATAAAGCCTTCCGTCGGTTTCATTGGTCTATTTCAAAACTAGACAATTTGATTGGCTGAACAAAATACAACTAGGTCATATTTTCATAATTTGCATAATTGGGGTTGAAAGATTTCAATGGTCAATTTCAAATATGGACAGTTTGATTGGTTGAACAAAATACAACTGGGTTACATTTGCATAATTTGTGTAGGGAGAATTTTCGTTATCTGTCTTATTTAGGTTGGGTTATATTGCATTAACCCTTTACCTGACATAATGACACAAACCGGCCAGTGCTATATACAAAAAAAAGTTTTCATTTTTTGCTTCCAAAACGTAGGTTATGACCCCTAATTGGAACGAGGATGCGCTCGTTCCAATGAGGGGGTCATAACCTATGTTTTGGAAGTAAAAAATGAAAAATGTTTGTTATATGATGATGTTTTTTCCAAGTGTCGTCTGCAACACATGTTAGATAAAGGGTTAAAAACTCATACTAAGTTGTTAATTTGTGCATATGTGTGTCATATGATAAATTGAATATGAAATAAGTGTTTTTCTCATATGATATTTTTGAAACTCATCCGAATTTTCTGTTTGGGGCTTGCCAGAGGCTTGCCCAAATGGAAAATTCTTTGACTAGTTTCATAAATATCATGTAGAAAAACAATCATTTCATATCCTCTATTTATCACATAATCACCATCGAATAGCCCATTCAATAAATATTGTCTGCAACATGTGTAATAAACACATGCAGTCAGAGGTCATGGTGGGAAACCTTGATTTAAAATGTGAATTCATCCAGTTCACCTTTAAAGGTCTATTTCAGGCTTTTACAATCAACGAGCTTGTTCCAGTAAGGGGTCATAACCTATGTTTTAGAGACAAAAAATGAAAAAATAATTAAAAGTAATTGGCGAGTTTTTGAGAATAGCGCTGGCCGTTTTTGGCCATTTCGTTAGGTAAAAGGTTAATAACAAACAAATTCTGTATACATTAAATAATATAAGACTCTATCACTTAATTTTTCCTGTCTATTTGGTCTCTGAGTTTTAGTTCAACTTTCTCTAATTTTCAGCTGTAAATCAGCAAATGGGGCATCCAAGGAGAAATCATGTTAATAATGTTAGTGTGGCCAGTACTTTGAAAGATACAGATGATTTGGAATATGTGAGTATGAAACTGTTAGTTCATTCAAGAATTATTTTTAACTTGTTCACTTCCTTGCCTTGTGTACACAGTGGAACCCTGTTAATTGAATAACCACTTTGCCAATGAAAATTATTCACTTAATGGGAGTATTCAATTAACAGGGATTGTGTCACTTTCCTGTATTCTAGATATAAACTTAGCATTTATTCTTTTATATCTTGTTTGACAGAGCTCCATGAGTTCTGTCAAACAAGATATAATGGATTAAATGCCTGTATTGGATGAACTGAGGCCAAATAGGTCTATAAAACTGGGAAGAGTCAGGGTAATTTCTTATCAACCTACTCACAATTGTTTACTTCAGGCTTGCACTACAGTGGAAGTCCCTAACTCGGATATAATACTCTCTAATAAGCCAAAACTGGGTCGAGTGCAACCGGCGCAGACCCAGTACGGAACGCTCTCTCCCAAGTACAACTCCACGACTTCCGTTGCCAGTGCGCATATACCGTCTCTAAAGACTCATTCTTTTTATAATCCGCTTCGTGTCGAGATGTTTTTGCACGCTTATCAGTGTTCCACCAGCTCGATGTTTGATGATTCCTGATTCATTATACCACAGTGTATCCTTTGTATTCTCAGGAACAGTGTTTTTTTTATATTCTCTTTTCTATTATATGTCCATAATGTATATTTATTTGATCTCTCTCGAGTCGCGCGCAAATTTCGTGTGCCACGCGGTTCGGACTTAGATTATTTCACAATTATTGTTAATGCTTTTTTTGCAAAATTTTCTAATTGTGTTAGAGTTAGGTTTCAGCAGGGTACCACTCCTACAGTGTTTCTTCTTTCTTTTGAGAGTAGTCTTCCTGTTGTGTGGTTCCCGGTCGACCGTCTGGGGTCTTTGTTTCTGTCACCTTTCTCTCTTCTTTGGGGGGTGTTCTGTTTTCTGATTTCACCTTCTCTGCTCCTCTCACCTCTATCATGCCCAGGACAATTCCTTGTGGGCAATGTCTGCTGCCAAAGCATGTGGACGATGTGCATTCGTCGTGTTCCTCCTGTAATGGGTGTTCGGCCGAGCAGCCATGTGGTGTCTGTGGAACATGGTCTTCCACCTTCTGGGCGTCAGTAACATCGTTCGTTCTCGTGGCCGTGCTTCCCGCTCCCGCGGGAAAGGAGAACGTGATCGTTCGGGGCCTCCCGAGCCGACTTTGTCTGGTGAGAGTTATTCCTCCTCCGTGGTGGATGTGCAGTCTTTTTCTGTGGTGGATACTGCGGGAGCCGTTGAGTGTTCTGGTGAAGAGATGCCTGGTTCCGGGACTACGGTCCCCCTCCAGTCGACATCTGAGGCTGTCACTAGGGTTGTGACTCCTCCTTCGGAGCCGAGCCGGTGTGCTCTCTCCACTATTTCACCAGCCTCAACGACTCTCGACGTATCTACTACTACTGCTGGTCCGTCTGCTTCGTCGTCTGTTTCAGCCGGCCTCGGCTTTTCGCTGCAGGGGACTGCAGGAATGTCCGATACTGTAGACGTGGGATATCGGCCTCAGCCTTCCCTGACTTCAACTCGGCAAAGTCGGAAGGGGCTGCCGGCCGAACCCATCTCTGTGGTCTCTTCGCCGTCGAGCACCACAGTTGTGTCTTTGGATTCGGATGTTCGTAGTGGAAACACTATGAACTCCGTGGCGTTTCCGTCTACTCATTCTGGCCACACGACCAGTTTTGGGGGACCAACGCCTTTTGTGCAGCCTGGACTTTCTGCCCCGCAGAGGTCTGCGGTGACTCTCATGAGTTCTCACCATATTGATCCTCGGGGTGCATCATACCCCTATACACGTCTCCCTTTAGATGTTTCGGCTGCCGCCCGTCGTCCCGCATCGGGTGTTTTGGAGGATCGTGACCCTTCGCTGGTTAAGAGGGTCAGAGGTGAAGCCACTTTGCCGGTTCGCTCCCCTGTCGAACCGGTCGGTACGGGCAGTGAGCTTAGGGAGGCCCTCTCCTTACTCACTCAGGTTCTTTCTAAGAGCCTTCCTGTTGCTTCCAGCGAGGCTATGAGTGGTTTCCAGGCGCCTCCTATGGCGCCGCCTCCCGGGATTGGAAACAGGCCGGTTTCTGATTCCTCTGGTGTTCCGACACCATGGGAGGCGTCGGCTGGTTTGCCCACGATGGGCTATGTGTCTTCCGACTCTGGGGAGGAGTCCGACATGCTTGAGGTCGAGGGCCAGCAGTCTTCGGACTTGGGGGCAGCTCTTGACTTTGTCTTTGGGTTTCTGCCAGATCTCAAACCTGCTAACCAGCCGACAGTGTCAGCCTGGCCGCGATCATCGGTCGCGCGCCAACAGCCTATGGAGCAACCTGCTTCTGGGCGCCTTCGACCGTGCCAGTCGGTACAGGTGGTTGAAGCTTTTTCAGCATTGGATTTCAAGCTGAATTCCAAGGCTTTGAAGACTTCGTTCTTCACCAGGGTTGACACCTTTTTGCCTCCTGTGCGTTATCGTTCCTACGATTCCGCCAATCCGTCGGTCTGCCAGACTTTGACGGTTCTGGATCAGGACTCCACTTCCCTCGGGCTTTCCAAGCCCAAGTCTGCCGTCATTCCAATGACGACTCTGGAGTCCACGTTGGGCTTATCTAGAGAGATGCTTGGCATGCTTTCTCTCTCGGATCACGTCGTCTCAGCTTTGGCTGCTTATCTGCCTCCAGATAAGTTTGACGAGGTACAGGCTCCTTTGCGTGTGCTGTCCAAGGCGCTTATGCACCTTACTCACACGCATGCCTGTAACACGGCTAATTTGGAATTGGTTTGAAGGGACGCTGTGCTGGACACAGGACGATCCCTTCCCGAGGAGCAGCGTGCTGCTCTTCGATCTGCTTCTTTGGCATGTCCGCAACTTTTCCATGGTTCCGTGTCGACGGTCCGGGATGACGTCCTACGTCATTCCAAAGATCAGCTGCTGTTTCGTCAGCTTCATCAGCCTTCTCGGGGAGGCAAGGGCCGTTCCAAGCCTAACAAGTACCCTTCTGCTTCCTCTGTGAAGCAAAAGGCTGGTCCTTCTGCCGCCGCCTCTACTTCTTACTCACGGGGTAAAGGTAGGGGTCGGCAGACTCAGGATTCTTCTTTAGCAGAGGAGGTGGTTTCTCCTCTCGCGGGCCTCATCGGGGCTCGAAATGAAGGTCCTCACCTCGACTCGTCCCAGGTTGGAGGAAGGATAGCAGAGTTCGCAGACCATTGGACCACCATCACATCCGATCCATGGGTGTTAGATGTTGTTTGGTCCGGGCTGCGCATATCCTTCCGACGACACCCCACTCTGTCAAGGGTGCCTCTTCCAACCACAGTTCCTTCAGACGTTTTACGTCGGGAACTTTTGTCCACGGAGATTGCCAATCTCCTAGCAAAGGGGGCGATCGAGGTCGTCAAGAACGTTCAGTCAGTGGGTTTCTATTCCCACCTGTTCTTGGTGCCGAAGAAGGACGGCCGACTCCGACCGGTTATCGATCTGAGTATCCTGAACCAGTCTATCATTGCTCCCAAGTTCAGCATGGAGACTTTCAGGTCGGTCCTCCAATCAATTCACCAGGGAGATTTCACAGCCAGCATCGACCTGCGAGACGCTTACTTCCACTTTCCGATGCATCGAGCGTCACGGGAGTATTTCAGGTTCGCTTTTCTGGGGCGAGTTTACCAGTTCAAGGCCATGCCTTTCGGCCTCAACCTGGCTCCTTGGGTGTTCACCAGACTGATGTCGCATGTGATAGCGTTCCATCGCACACAGTCCAGGGTGACTACTTCGGCATATCTGGACGATATCCTCCAGAGGCATTCCAATGCTGCCTTACTGGAATCGGATGTCGCCACTCTGTTGAGCTTGCTCACGTCGCTAGGATTCAGAGTCAACGAGGAGAAGTCGGACCTGGTCCCTTCTCAGTCGTTTTGTCATCTGGGGATGTCTTTCCAAACCAAATTCAATTTGGTGGCGGTTCCCCAGGCCAAGGCTGTGATTCTCTCAGCTTTTGCTCTGACTCTGTCCCAGTCCAGGTCCGCGACTGCTCGGAGTTTTCTCCGGCAGATCGGTCTCTGCGGTTCGGTGACGGATCTCATTCCTCTAGGTCGGCTGCGTGTCAGACCTCTCCAACACTTTCTGCTCAGTCGTTGGAGGCCGAATGTAGATTCTCTGGATCAGGTGCTTCCGTTTCCGGACTCTCTGTATCCTCACCTTCTTCCCTGGACAGATGTTCAGTGGATTTCGCAGGGTGTTCCACTGGACTTACCCACGTCCGATCGCATTCTGACGGCAGATGCCAGCGATCTCGGATGGGGTGCGACGTTGGATCCTCTCGGTCTTTCCCTACACGGGATGTGGGACCAGGATCAAGCAGCTCTACACATCAACCAGAAGAAGCTTCTTGCTCTTCTTCTGAGTTTCAGACAGTGGATCCCTCACCTGTCGAATCGCCAGGTCCTTCTACTATCCGACATTTCGACAGTGGTTGCTTACATTCGGAACCAGGGCGGCACGCACTCGGTTCCGATGTACGAGTTAGCTCGGGATCTTCTACTGCTCGCTCAGGATGTTCACGCCGGAGTGGTTGTTCGTCACATTCCCGGTCGTCTGAACGTCCTAGCCGACTCCCTGTCCCGACAGGGCAGGGTTATTTCCACCGAGTGGATGCTTCACAGGGCTGTGTTCCAGTCGCTTTGCGATCTCTGGGGACGTCCCCACATCGACCTCTTTGCGACTCGTTGGAACCATCAGGTGGACACTTTCGTGACCCCGTGTCCAGATCCTCTGGCTTTTGCCGTGGACGCTCTGTCACTCGATTGGAACGGTCTAGTCAGCTACGCCTTCCCGCCGGTTCCGATTCTTCCTCAGGTTCTCGCCAAAATTCGAACCTGCAGTTGTCGAATCATTCTGATCGCTCCCCTGTCGCCTCAGCGGGTTTGGATCAATCAGCTCCGCTCGCTGATGGCGGCGGTTCCGGCACATCTCCCGCTACGTTGCGACCTTATTTGTCAAGGTCGCCCAAGGAGGTTTCACTCTACCCGACTTCGTTGTGCCTTCACGCATATCTTTTGTCAGGTCCTGTCTCCTCCGTAGAGGTTTTTCGAGACGAGCAGTGGAGTGCATTTCTTCTTCAAGGAGGCACTCCACTGGTTTAGCTTATGCAGCTAAATGGAAGGTCTTCTGTCGATGGTGTGCTGATCACTCTGTTGATTATGCCAATCCTTCGATTTCACAGATTGCGGAGTGTCTGGTATATCTGTTTGATTCTCGGGGTCTCCAGCCTGTTACCATCAAGGGTTACAGGTCTATGCTTTCAGAGACTTTTTCTTATGTGGGGAAGCGTCGTATCGGCACTAATCCTTACCTCTCCAAGCTTGTTCGGCACTTTTCTTTGAAAAGGCCTCGGACTTTGCAGCTTACTCCACGATGGAATCTTTCGTGGGTGCTGCTTTGCTTGGGGGGGGGGGGGGGGGGGGGGGGGGTGCCGTTTGAACCTTTATCCCAGGTGGATATGCATTTTCTCACATATAAGACGGCTTTTCTGATGGCATTTGCTTCGGCCAGACGGGTTAGTGAGCTTCACGCCCTCTCGGTTGACCCGGCCTTTTTTAGGAGCTCTCCCAACAGTGTTACTTTTACCACAGATTGCTCCTTTTTGGCTAAGAATCAGTTACCAGATACTACTCCTCCTCCTATCTGTATCAGGGCCCTTCCTTCTGTTGAGGGTACTCGCCCTTTGCTCTGTCCGGTCCGTGCTATTCGCATTTATCTTGATCGGACACGCTTCATACGTTTTTTTCTGTCTCTCATTCCGGGTCGACAGAAGATCTCTCCTCAATCCATTTCTCGATGGATTTGTCTTGCTATTCGTACGGCTTATAGTCGTTTAGCAGCTGACGATTGTATTACCAATCGTATTTCTGCCCACGAGGTGCGGGCACTGTCTACCTCTTGGGCTTTTTCTAACTCCGTCAAGTTGTCGGATGTTATGCAGGCAGCCTACTGGAGAAATGCTTCTACTTTCTCCACCTTTTATTTGCGCCAGTTGCAGGAGCAGTCGGAGGACCTTTTTGCCCTGGGTCCTCTTTCTTCTGCTCAGGCTGTTGTCTGCCATAGCCATTAGGCTTCTTGAAGGTCAGTTTCAGCCTTGTGCTGTTACTGCCCTTTTTCTGTCTGTGTGTCACACAGGCTCATATGTCTCTTTTCATTGTCCTTTACCAATGATTGCGACATTATGGTTGATAAGCCTTGGGACCTCTTCCTTCTACTTCACGGTTCCAGTGCACTGGGGTTATGTGGGGGTTGGTTATGCGATTCCCTCCAGCCTTTTGTCTATTCAGCCTGAAGTAAACAATTGTGAGTAGGTTGATAAGAAATCAAAATTTTATAGTAAATTTCCTTTCTTATTATACCTACCACAATTGTTTACATGGAAGCCCTCCCGTCTTCTTTACGGGTAAAGAATCTTTCCTCCCCGCTGATCACATAACTCTAACGTTTACGGATTCAAAAAGAATGAGTCTTTAGAGACGGTATATGCGCACTGGCAACGGAAGTCGTGGAGTTGTACTTGGGAGAGAGCGTCCCGTACTGGGTCTGCGCCGGTTGCACTCGACCCAGTTTTGGCTTATTTTTTTTTTATTGGTGCTTTTGCACCACTTTTCTTTCCCAACTTGCTTGGGAAAGACAAAAATAGAGAGTATTATATCCGAGTTAGGGACTTCCACTGTAGTGCAAGCCTGAAGTAAACAATTGTGGTAGGTATAATAAGAAAGGAATTTACTATAAAATTTAGATTTCTTATCAACCTACCTTACAATTGTTTACTACAGGCTTGCACTACAGTGGAAGACCCTAACTCGGAAAATATACTCTCTATTTTGATCTTTTCCAAGCGATTTGGGAAAGAAAAGTGGTGCAAAAATACCAAGAAAAAATAAGCCAAAACTGGGTCGAGCGCCATCAGCACGCACCCAGTAGGGGACGCTCTTTTCTTAGTACAACACCACGACTTCCGTTGCCAGTGCGCAGACATGTAGCTAAGGACTAAAGGCCTCCCAACACAACCACGTCTGGTGAGATTTATACCCCCTCCGTGGGAGATGTGCAGTTTTTAACCATGGTGGATACTGCTGTTGTTGAGTTGTCTGGTGAAGAGATGCCTGGTTCCGGGACTATAGTCCCTCTCCAGTCGACATCTGAGGCTTGTCACTAGGGTTGTGACTCCTCATTTGGAGGCTGAGCTTGGTTGCTCTCTCCCCTTTTCCACCAGTTTCAACAGCTCCCGTCGTATCTGCTGCGACTGCTGTTCCGTATGCAGTGTCATTGGTCACCGTTTCAGCCGGCCTCGGCTTATCCCTGCAGGGGTCTGCAGCGATGTCTGGTAGTGTGGATGTGGCGTATCAGCCTCAGCCTTCCCTGACTTCAACTTGGTGAAGTCGGAAGTGGCTGCTGACCGAACACCCTGCTGTGGCCTCTCCGCCGTTGAGCACAGCAGTTTTATCCCTGCAGGGGTCTGCAGAGATGTCTGGTAGTGTAGATGTGGGGTATCGGCCTCAGCCTTCCCTGACTTCAACTCGGCGAAGTCGGAAGGGGCTGCTGGCCGAACCCTCTGCTGTGGTCTCTGAGCCACCGAGCGCCTCAGTTTTCTCATTGGATTCGGATGTTCATGGTGGGGCCACCATGAGCTCCATGGCGTTTCCGTCCCCGCACTCTGGTCCCATGGCCACTTTTGCAGGACCAACGCTTTTTGTGCAGCCTGGACCTTCTGTCCCTCAGCGACTCTCCCGAGTTTCCGCTCTGTAGGTCCTCGGGCTGTGTCATACCCCTATACACATCTGCCTTCAGATGTTTTGGCTGTAGCCCGTCGCCCAGCGTCAGGTGTATTTGAGGATCGTGACCCTTTGCTGGTTAAAAGGGTCAGGAGTGAAGCCACTTTGCTGGTTCGTTCCCATGTCGAACCGGCCGACACAGGCAGTGAGCTTAGGGAGGCCCTCTCCTTGCTCACTCAGGTTCTGTCCACAAGCCTTCCCATTGCTTCCAGCAAGGCTACGAGTGGTTTTCAGGCACCCCCTGAGGTGCCACCTCCTGGGATTGGAAGCAGGCCACTTTCTGATCCCCCTGGTGTGTCTACACCATGGGAGGCATCGGCTGGTTTGCCCATGATGGGCTATGTGTCTTCATCCCTGACGTCGAGAGCCAACAGTCTTCTGACTTGGGGGCAGCTCTTGACTTTGTGTTTGGGTTCCTTCCAGATCTCAAACTGTCAAACCAGCCGACAGTGTCAGCCCGGCCACGATCATCGGTCACGCGCCTACAGCCTGTGGAGCAACCTGCTTCTGGGCACCTTCGACCGTGCCAGTGGTTGAAGCGTTTACAGCTTTGGACTCTAAGCTGGAGTGCATTTCTTCTTCAAGGAGGCACTCCACTTATTTAGCCTATGCGGCTAAGTGGAAGGTCTTCTGTCGATGGTGTGCGGATCACTCTGTTGATTATGCCAATCCTTCGATCATACAGATTGCAGAGTTTCTGGTATATCTGTTTGATTCTCAGGGTCTCCAGCCTGTTACCATCAAAGGGTACAGGTCCATGCTTTCGGAGACCTTTTCGTATGTGGGACAGTGTCGTATCGGCACTAATCCATACCTCTCCAAGCTTATTAGGCACTTTTCATGGAAAAGGCCTAGGACTTTGCAGCTTACCCCAAGATGGAATCTTTCTTGGGTGCTGCTTTGCTTAGGAGGGGGGGGGGGGGGGGGGCGCCATTCGAACCTTTATCCCAGGTGGATATGCATTTTCTCATATACAAGATGGCTTTTCTGATGGCTTTTGCCTCAGCCAGATGGGTTAGTGAGCTTCACGCCCTCTTGGTTGACCCGGCCCTTTTCAGGAGCTCACCCAACAGTGTTACATTTACCACTGATTGCTCCTTTCTGGCCAAGAATCAGATACCGGAAACTACTCTGCCTCCTATCCTTATCAGGGCTCTTCCTTCTGTTGAGGGTAACTGCCCTTTGCTCTGCCCGGTTCGTGCAATTCGCATTTATCTCAATCGGATGCTGTTCATTAGGAAAGGCAGGAAACAATTTTTTCTGTCTCTTATTCCTGGTCGACAGAAGATCTCTCCTCAATCCATTTCTCAATGGATTTGTCTTGCAATTCGCTCGGCTTACGCTCGTCTAGCGACTGGCCATTGTCTTACCAATCGTGTTTCTGCCCACAAGGTGCGTGCATTGTCTACCTCTTGGGCTTATTCTAACTAGTCAAGTTGTTGGATGTTATGCAGGCAGCCTACTGGAGAAATGCTTCTACTTTCTCCACCTTCCATCTGCATCAGTTGCAGGAGCAGTCTGAGGACCTTTTTGCTTTGGGCCCTCTTTCTTCTGCTCAGGCTGTTGTTTGCCCTAGCCATTAGGCTAGTCAGAAAGTCAGTTCCAGCTCTGTGCTGTTACTGTCCTTTTATGTCTGTGCATCACACAGAACCATACGCCTCATCTCTCATTGTCTTTTACTAGTGTTTGTGAAGCTGTGCTTTCATAGGCCTGGGGACCTCTTCCTCTATCCACGGTTCCAGTGCAGTTGGGTTATGTGTGGGTTGGTTATGTGATTCCCTCCATCCTATTGTCTATTCAGCCTGTAGTAAACAGTTGTAAGGTAGGTTGATAAGAAAGTTAAATTTTATAGTAAATTTCCTTTCTTATTATACCTACCACAATTGTTTACATGGAGGCCCTCCCGTCTTCTTATTCTGGTAAGAATCCTTCCTCCCTGCTGATCACATAACTCCAACGTTGGCGGATTCAAAAGAATGAGTCTTTAGCTACGTGTCTATGCAAGTCGTGGAGTTGTACGAAGAGAAGATCATCCCCTACCGGATGTGCGCCGATGGCGCTCGACCCTGTTTTGGCTTAGTTTTTCTTGGTGCTTTTGCGCCACTTTTCTTTCCCAAATCGCTTGGGAAAGATCAAAATAGAGAGTATATTTTCCGAGTTAGGGTCTTCCACTGTAGTGCAAGCCTGTAGTATACAATTGTGGTAGGTATAATAAGAAAGGAAATTTACTATAAAATTTAAATTTCTTGATAGGTTACAAGATTTTTTTATTCAATTACAAGAGTTTACTCTATAACCTATATTTAATTGACAGGTCAAATTTGTACTGGATGTATGGTAAATGGTTTTGTGTTGGGAAATTATATTCAATTAACAGGGTCATTCAGTTAAGAGATATCCAGTTAAGTGAGCTCCACTGTACTATGTCTTTTGAGTAAAGTCTTGGTCACTATTAACTCTTAGCCTCTGAAGTATTTTCTTGGATTTCAGTCGTTTCATTTCTGAGGCATGCTATTTAACACCAGCACCTACATTGTGTCTTATTTCTAATCATTTCACACTTTCTTTTGCGCAACTCAGGCATAAGAGACCAATATTTTTTTCTGGTTACATGCAATAGAAAAATAGGGTCATTTGTTCGGGATTTCTTTTTATTTATATTATTTTATTTCTTATGTAGTCTACAGTCTCTTCCTTTCACAATATAGTGGCCCAAACTGGCCAGTGATATCAACAAACATCGCAATACAGTGGAGTCCTGTTAATTGAATAGCCACTTTGCCAACAAAAATTATTGAATTAACAGGAGTATTAAATTAACAAGGATTGTGTCACATTCCTGTATTCTTGAGATAAACTTAGCATTTATTCTTTTATATCTTGTTTGACAGAGCTCTATGAGCTCTGTCAAACAAGATATAATAGATTAAATGCCTGTATTGGATGTACCAAGGTCTATAACAAAGAAAAATTGGGAAGAGTCTGGGTAATTTCTCGACAGGTTACAAGATTTTTTATTCAATTAACAGGAGTGTACTCTGAAACAATATTCAATTAACAGGTCAAATTTGTATTGGAGGTGTTGTAAATGGTTTTGTGTTGGAAAGTCATTTTCAGTTAACAGGGTTATTCAGTTAAGAGATATCCAATTAAGTGGGCTCCACTGTATAATTTTTTATTTTTCGTCTAAAAGACATAGCTTATAAGCCACCATTGGAACAAGCTCATTGAGCTTGTTCCAATGAGGAGGTAATAAGGTATGTTGTTGAAAATTTATACTTACTCATTTGGGAACCTCAACCATTTCATTTTTTTCCTCAGCCTTAATAATGAACAAATTGATTCACCTCTGCAGTCATAAGCATGTAGTTGTTATCTTATGTAACAAAATGAAACTGACCACCATCTACTACTTTCACTGCTGTTTAAAATAAAGATATCGAGTCAAGATATGTTCATAGATAGGAATTCAGGATTCCAAATGGTTAACCCTTTACCTAACATGAAAAGCAGATGACACTTGCAAACAAAATTCTTATATAATTATTTTTTTTTATTTTTTTGTCTCAAAAACATAGGTTATGACCCCTCATTGGAACGAGCTCGTGGAGCTCGTTCCGATGAGGGGTCATAACCTATGTTTTTGAGACAAAAAATGATGAAAATTAATTGGCGATTTTTGTGAATAGCGCTGGCCGGTTTTGCCGTTACGTTGGGTAAAGGGTTAATCTATGAGAATCAAATCCATTCCTAACAAGAATATTAGAGCAAATGGGATGTCTAGGCTTTATAGGGTAATTTTTATCCCTATCTTAACCCTTAAAGGCCTGGAGATATTTTTATACTGTACCAATGACCCAGACTTAGCTGGTGCTAACTCCAACAAAACCAGGGCCAAACACAAATTTTGCCCCCCAATCCCCAAAATTTGCATCCAAAACAAAAAGAAATCATGTCCTAAAGGACCTCCATACTACGCCTCTACTGTGCATGCGCAGTGACGCAGTCGTCCCGAAATTGGCGCCAATTATCATTTCTCTGTTTGGCCCTTCATCAGTCAACATCTCACTGATCTTTGTGCTTGTAAATCTCAGTTTAAAGGATGCCAGACACGTAATTTTTGGAGAAAATGTGATTCTAAGGAGGATAGAAGGAGGAGAGGAAAAAGAAGTGGCAAAAAATAATCAGGGCTGTACTTAAAATTTTTTGATGAAATTATGTTAAGTTGCCTATTTTCGAGGCATGGGCCTCTTGTTGTCATTCTTGCTAATTGTTGCACTGCTTATTCAGTGTTTCCTCTCCCCTAGCCTTCTAAAGTCCCCCCTGGCAACTCTCCCATGCTTTTGGCATATTTTTGAGAAATTTCATTTCTAAAATTTCCTGGGAGAGTTGCTTGGTTACAGAATGTTTTCTGTTATTTTCCCCATAGTTACGTTTTCACCCATGGGTGTATAACGTTTGTGTTCTGCATCTTCCATCTGATGTTCTACAGATTCTCCCCTGGGAGTCTCTGTTTTGCATCAGATAGAGTGTAATTGATGACTGATTCCGGGCCAGTTTTTTCAGTGCCTGGAGTCATGTTTTCTAGTGTGTTTACACTGTTTGTTTTCATTGGCAACAGCCTTTTTTGAGGGGGGCTGTTTGCCTTTGTGGTAGTTTATCTCATTATAAGATACATTTATATTATCCGAAAGTGTCTCATTAATTATTTTATATAAATTTAAAATTTTTGACCACACTTTGCCATCGGATCCATTGGGGCTCAACGTTACTTTTCAGCAACTTGGGCTTCTCTGAAAAAATATTTTTTCAAAATTATTTTGTTTTGCAATTGTTTTTTCATTTATTAATGGATCATGTTATTATGTATCTTTGTGTCAGGGGTTTTTGCGAGTAACTAGGACTTATTGTTGTTCTTTCACAATGAAGGGACGTTGTTCAAATTGTAATAGGAAGAAATCTTCCTCTGACTTTCATGATCATTGTATTAATTGTAGTCAGTGTTCTCGCATTAATCCCTGTCCTATATGTGAACATTGGGATGAGAAACATTGGAAACGTGTGTCACGATATGTTGTTTCTGGAGAAAGAGCGATGCCGGCTCTTTCTCCACAAGGTCACTCTACTCTCTCAGTTTCTATTTCAGAGGAACCAGAACAGGGTGATGTTTCCATGTTATCTTCTTCAAGTGTGCGTCCGTCGTCACAAATGAATTCAGAGCTAGCGGCAAAAGTGCTCATGGAGATTAGACAAATGTCGTCCGCTAGCTCGCCCGGTGTAGCGTCCATTCACCGAATGGTTCGGCAGCCGGGTTCGTCCGATGCGGTCCAAGAGGAAATTTTGGGTGATGCGAGCACTATAAACATAATAGATGCACACCCAGTGACGGCGGATAGTAAGCGAGAACGGAGGAAGCCTTTTAGTCCGGTTCCTAGCTCGTCCAGGTCCAGCCGGGCCGCGAGCGAGAGAGGTCCCTCTCTCGTACAACAACATCTGGGACCAGATGTTGTGGTACAAAATGTGTCTTTAGCGGAGCATACGTCCGTCGCTCGGGACGCTCCGTTGTATAAGCAGTCCGCAGAGACTGTTAAGGCTTCCTCTTCTCGTCAGCGCACACGACCGCACCTTGGCTGCGTGACCGCCGATATATTACCAGCTTCGCCGATGAAGGATTCTTCGGCGACCAGGTCACACCATCCGGCAGCCAGGGATTCGAGACCGATGGACTCCGGACGTTCGCATAGGAAAAGTATGCGGGAGCCATCTGATGCGGAGCTGCCCTCGGCGAAGCAGCGAAAGACTGCGCCTCCGCAGGTCTCGATGTCGGACATTCTTGTGCAGATAGCACAGCTTATCGCAGCATCCCAGCAGCCGACAGAAACGGTGTCGGATCGAGAATTATCCGACGGCGCTGGGTCGGTACGCTCCGCCGAAGCATCGGGGGCGGACGACCGGGAACATCGTGAGGTCCGACCGGATGGTGAAAGGGATACGGATGACTTGGAGCTATCCCTTTCGGAACAACATAAAGCTGCCGTGGACTTCATCCGGCACTTTCTCCCTCAAGTTGTTCCGTCGGGCCAGACTGCTGCGCTTCCGGACAAGAGAATTATAGCGTCATTGGACTCTGAATTTTTTGAGCGGTTCAGGGACATCGCTCCCGAGTTTCCGTCGCAGTCCAATAATGTTGCTAGAACATTTGAATTATTGAACGACGCTATATTTAAACTTGCTTCCAGGACGGGGAAAGCAGGTTTCTTGTCCGCTAATACTCTCAACCTGCCTTTCGTTAATGCAAGGAATAAATTCGATACGGCAGGACAGGGTATACCGAGAGTTCCTCTGCGTATGGACGACGAGGCGGAAGACTTAGAGCTATCATTACCGTCGTCAGCTTCTATTCCAACCGCGGTGTTGGAAACAGCTATTGCGTCTAACAGAGCCAATTTAGATGCCTTATCTTACGCAGATCACCTTACTAAGGCGTTATCACTGCGCCTTCAAGGGGAAGAGTTTCAGGATATACAATCCTCTTTAAGACTTCTTTCAAGGGCAGTAGCTTATTCCACGTGTAACTCCGCCCTTTCAGTGGCAAATCTGGAGTTGGTTAGACGTGACGCAGCCCTAGCTACATCCACACTAGTGGATTCTAAGGTGAAGAACTCTCTTAGAGTCGCTTCGGTCTCAGGAGAACTTCTCTTTGACGGCAAGCTTTCCGCTATTTATGATAAAATTAAAAAGAAAGCTAATGATTCTCTGTTGTTCAGATCGGCTCCTAAAAAGTCGGATACAGCAGACACGAATAAGACAGGCACTTCTGGGTCTAATGCGCCCAAGAGAGGTTCCTATAGAGGTTCCGGTGCGTCCTCTTGGTCTTATTCGAGAGACCGTCAGGATAGCGACTCTCGTTCGGGACGTCCTTCAGGCCGGGACAATCGGTCGGACGCCCCGAGGTCGACGAGGCGAGGTGCGGGTCGTGGAAGACGTGGTTTCTCCTACCGCAGGCCTCGCAGGTCCAGGAGGTGATGGCTTAAACCTCTATCGCGTTCCGGTTGGCGGAAGGTTGTCGAGTTTTTCACAAGAGTGGGCGTCGATTACGGACGACCCTTGGGTGAGAGGAGTGACTTCGGAAGGTCTAAAGATATCCTTCAAACGAAAGCCTCCATTAACTCGAAGTCCAAAGTGGACTCATCTTCCGTCAAATCCACAGAAAAGAAACGCTCTGTTATCAGAGGTGCAATCTCTTTTAATGAAGAACGCGGTAGAGGTTGTAGAAAACCAGGAATCTCTGGGATTCTACAGCCATCTGTTTCTGGTTCCGAAACCAGACGGCTCGTTCCGTCCAGTCATAGATTTGAGCTGGATAAACAAGCTGATCGTCGCTCCGAAGTTTTATATGGAGACGATTCGATTGGTCAGAGCGAGTATTCGGGTGAACGATTATGCAACGAGCATAGATCTCAAAGATGCATACTTTCACGTCATGGTACATCCGACATTCCGAAAGTATCTACGCTTCGCAGTCCTAGGAGTGGTGTATCAATTCCGGGCGATGTGCTTCGGATTGAATCTAGCACCCTGGGCTTTCACTCGGGTAATGAACTCGGTAATGATCTACTTCCGAGCTCATTCGTCTGCGGTAACGTCGGCCTACCTGGACGACATTCTTCAGAGGTACGGCAACGAGTTAACGCTTCAGAACGATGTTCAGAATCTTCTTCTATTGCTCCGACGTCTCGGTTTTATAGTAAACGAGGAGAAGTCGGATCTGGTGCCGTCCAAGTCATTCACTCATCTGGGAATGAGCTTCGAGACGCACAACAATCTCGTTCGTCTGCCGTTAACCAGAGCGAAATTAGTCAGTTGTTACGCTCGCTATTGTCTGCACGCAGACAAAGTCACGGCGAGAGAATTTATGAGACTGATAGGTCTGTGCGGATCTCATTCCGATGGGGCGGCTACGCACACGTCCTCTTCAAATTTTCCTGACTCAGAATTGGAGTGTGAAAATTCATTCGCTCGATGTAGACGTTCTCTTGTCAGATCAAGTGAAACAAGAGATTCAGACTTGGGCAAACATTCAGTGGTTAACTCAAGGAGTTCCGCTGCAGTTGCCGGATCCGAGTTTTACCGTTATGACGGATGCCAGTCAAACAGGTTGGGGTGCATCATTAATCCCAACGGATTCGAGATGCCAGGGTCTTTGGGATCCGCAATTCCTGTGCAAGCACATAAACATCAAGGAAATGATGTCAATTTGGCTTGCGTTACGTCACTGGATGGACATTATTCACGATGCTCATGTCCAAATCCTATCCGACAATACGACAGTAGTGGCGTATATACGGAATCAGGGAGGCACTCATTCAGTTCCGTTGTTCAATCTAACGGAAAGAATCCTTCTGTTTGCGTTAGAACATCACGTTCTTCTTTCGGTCCGTCACATACCGGGTCGTCTGAATGTGCTAGCAGACTCCCTTTCACGAAAGGGTCGCTTGTTGCCGTCGGAGTGGACTCTCAACAAACAAGTATTCAATCAGATTTGCTACCAATGGGAACGGCCAATGATAGACCTATTTGCGACACATCTCAACAATCAGTTGCAGACGTATGTGTCTCCGTGTCCGGATCCAAGAGCATTTGCAGTAGACGCTCTGTCGATCCCTTGGGACGGAATGATAGGATATGCGTATCCTCCAGCGCCGTTAATTCAACAAGTATTGCTAAAGATAAAACAATCTCAATGCAAGATTCTGTTGGTAGCATCTCTGTCGCCACAGAGACCGTGGATAAATCTACTCAGGTGTCTGTTGTGGGACCTACCGCGGAAGCTTCCTCCACGAGAGGATCTTCTTTCGCAGGGGAAATCGCGCCAACTCCATCACAACCCGCAAGGTCTCAACCTTCACGTTTTTCCGTTGTGCGGTCCTTCTTGCATGGCAAGCACTTTACAGGACGAGCAGTGGACGCGATTTCTAACTGTAGGAGGACCTCCTCTTCGCTAAACTATGCGGCTAAGTGGAAGGTTTTTCGTCGTTGGTGTAGGGATCATTCTGTAGATATATTTGATCCCTCTATACCAGACATTGCAAACTTTCTAGTATACTTGTTTGACGAAATCAAACTGCAGCCTGTTACTATAAAGGGTTATAGATCTATGTTATCTGATACCTATGCACATCATGATAGTTTACAAATTGGATCTAATGTCTCTTTATCGAAGTTGGTTAGAAACTTTTCGATAAATAGACCCAGAACTCTTAGATTAATTCCTAAGTGGAATTTAGCTTGGGTTCTTCTTAAATTGAAGGAAAAGCCATTTGAACCTCTTGGGACAGTAGATTTCAAATTCTTATCTTATAAGACAGCTTTTCTCTTAGCTTTCTCTTCTGCCAGAAGAGTCAGTGAGCTTCATGCACTATCGGTGGATGATTCTCATTATCGTAGTGTTGGGAACACTATCACCTTCACTACTAATGTGGTTTTTTTAGCTAAGAATCAGGCTCCTAATAAATATCCGGAACCTATTGTTATTAAGGCTCTTCCGTCTTCAGACGGGCGTAGGCCTTTACTCTGTCCTGTTAGAGCACTACGTATCTATAAACAGAGATCTCAGTTTATCAGAAAGGGACGGAAACGTTTCTTTCTGTCTTTGATGCCTAATAGAAAGGACATTTCAGTCCATTCTATTGCTAGATGGATTCAGTTAACTATCCGTACTGCTTATGAAGATTTATCTTCTTCTCAGCAGTCTGTGCTTAAGATTTCTGCTCATGAAGTAAGAGCTCTTTCTACTTCCTGGGCTTATGCTAATAGTGTTGCTATTACAGATTTAATGAAGGCTGCTTATTGGTCTCAGCCATCCACATTTACAAATTTTTATCTCAGAAATATTGAGTCCATTTCTGGAGACCTGCATTGTTTAGGTCCGTTATCTGTTGCTCAGAATGTCGTCCACTAAACAGTTGCAACTATAGTTATGCAGGCTTTCTGTTCCGGCAGTGACTCCGTCCGGCTGCCCTCTTCGCTCTGGGCTATTTGACCCAGGGCAAGGGGAAGGGGGGGGGGGGGGGCGGGTGTTCCCTTAGGTCACCTGCTTTATAGTGAAAAGCAAGGGAATGCCTCCTCCAAGTCAGTATTTCTGAGTCGCTTCCGGGATGGTTTTAAAGTGTAATATTAATGTTTAAATTCATTCATGTCTTATTTTTAAAGTGTAGCTCGGTGTGAAGCATTTGTATATGTCAAGTGTCAAACGGGCTTTAATATACAATACTCGGACACTTTTAAATGATTATAAAGAGTCTCAATTCTCTGGACTACTTTATTTATTGGCTTGCTTTAAAAATAATTAGTATAAGGTTTATACTGGATGTTAATAGAGAACATGAATGTTATTGTGCTCAATTATTAAGGGTAGTGTATCTTTCTAATTTAATATTAAATAAGAAAGATACATGTAAAGCCTAATACTCCTTCTCTCCTTAAGGGGTTACCTCTTTACTATATAGTTGAGCTTATTGGATTTTCCTCTATGTCCTAGGCCCTCCAGCCTGTTTACTATTCAGCTAAGTTTGGGTCATTGGTACAGTATAAAAATGTTAAAAAATTTATAGTAATTTATATATTTTTTATACTTACCAATGACCCAGACGGGGATGGCCCTCCCTGGAGTTGGGAACTCTTGCCTCCCCGCTGAGTACATAGCGCTGACCAGGCACTGCCAGTAAGAATGATAATTGGCGCCAATTTCGGGACGACTGCGTCACTGCGCATGCGCAGTAGAGGCGTAGTATGGAGGTCCTTTAGGACATGATTTCTTTTTGTTTTGGATGCAAATTTTGGGGATTGGGGGGCAAAATTTGTGTTTGGCCCTGGTTTTGTTGGAGTTTAGCACCAGCTAAGTCTGGGTCATTGGTAAGTATAAAAAATATATAAATTACTATAAATTTTTTAACTTTTCATACATTTTGCCACACAAAGACAATTAATTATCTGTGGCATTGCAATTGTGCGTAGGCAAGCGTTGGCTGCCTCAGCAGGCAGCCAAGACTCGTCTAGAAACAACTGCTTGAAACAACTGCCAATATACTTAGAATGTACCTTGTAAATTTAGCTGAAGACTGCAAGTTGGGCCACTTGTTCTAATGCAGTAAAAAAAAGACCAAAATTGGAAATAGGCCTTTTAAAACTGTTAGGCACTGTGTGACCTTAGCTGTTTAACCTTTTACCTTATGTAATGGAAATAGACAGACAGCACTATTCACAGAAATCACCAATCAAAATGTATTGTTTATGAAACATAATTGGAACAAGCTTATTATGCTTCTACCAATGAGGGGCCATAAGCCATGTTTTTGAGGTAAAAAATAAGGATTTTTAGTTAACCAGGGAATTTTTTTGATAAATGTAGCCTCCTGGTCACATTAGGTAAAGGGTTGAAGTGCCATTAAACCCCAGTTTTTAGCTTAACTTGGCAAAGTCAAGATAAGTTATTGACACCATGCATACAGAAGTCTGTTAGTGTGATAGTATGTCTGTTTGTTCACATTTTCCTTTAGCACAGGCTACACCCCGTAATTCTTGGGCGATCAGCACAAAATTTCATATGCATGTTTGAGGTCATGTCCGGATGAGCACATCCCCTTTTGTCATGATCGTTCAACAGTGATGGCTGCCCAAGCCCAAAGCCCCAAAACCTTCGGCACAGTCTACAGGTTGAATTTATGAAGATATTTAATTGTAACTTGGTAGGATTACTCTGTATAATATCTAGATGAGAACGCCTCCTTTTGGTCATGATCTGTCAACCATGATGGCTGCCCAAGTCTGAAACCCCAAAACTTTTAGCATAGTCTATAGGTCATATTTCATATGGAGGGATTTCATTGTAACTTGGTAGGATGACGCTGTATGATGTCTAGGTGAGACAGTGCTCATTAGTACCATAGTATTGGTCACGATCTGTCAACCATGATGTCTGCCTGAGCCGAAAACCTTTAGCACAGTCTATAGGTCGTATTTATGTTGGGATTTCATTGTATCTTAATTGGTTGACTCAATATAAAGTCTAGATGAGAATGTCCTCTTTTGGTCACGATCTTTCAACTGTGATGGCTGCCCAAGCCCAAAATCCAAAAACCTTTTGTTCAAACTACAGGTCGTATTTATGAAGGGATTTCATTGTTACTTTGTAGGATGACTCAATATAGTGTCTAGATGAGGATATCCCCTTTTGGTTGTGATGGGTCAACCTTGATGGCTACACAGGCCAGAAGCTCAAAAACCTTTAGAACAGTATACAGGCCATATTTATGAAGGTGTTTCATTGTAACTTGATAGGATGACTCGTTTTGGAATAATTCCATTGTAACCTGGTAACTTTGGTTGACATACAGCTACAGCCCATTAACACTTTCATTTAATGTTTCAGATGTATTTTTTACGAAAAAATTATTGGAATTTTTTTGTTTTTCGCTGTGTTCAATTTAACTCTCTGCATTCTGATGTCAGAATTGCGAAGTTTTCAGCAGCAAATATTTTCCATAATGCCATTTGATTTTTAACAAATATACCTTGTTTGAAAGAGCTCGATAAACTCTGTCAAACAAGATATAATTGGTTAAATAATTATATAATGATGTAATTGGTTAATATATCAGGGGATGGTTATCATTTCTGTTATTAGGATGATGAACTAACAAGAAGTGAAGGAGAATTTCTTTACAAGTCTAATATACCACCAGAAAATGAACCTCTTGTTGCCATGTTGTACAGAATGCAGCAACAGCCTCTCATGTTTGGTCAGATGGATCTTCCCACAAACCATGTACAGAACTTACTTAACACTACAGGCAAAAGCATGGGAGAAATGAGTTTAGGACAGGTACCCCCTGCATCTAGGAGACCAGCTGTGAGGAGACAGAGATCAGATGAAGAAGTTAGAAGATCATCTGACTCAGGTACAGTATGAATTTGGAATATAATATATTTCCAAGGGTATTCATTGTTCTTCACTTTCTGCTTTTCTGTCTGAAGAAATTATGATGTGATCTCATCCAACCTTTATTATGCCCCCGAAAAATTTTCAAGGAGGCATATAGTCGAGGTCTCCGTCCATCTGTCCGTCTGTCCATATGAACATTTTGTATTATAACTCGAGTATCAGTTGTCGGAATTTAATGTTCTTTGGTATGGTGATAGGGCAGCTTGGGGGAACAGATGCCCTCATATCTAGCGTTTTTGTCCACTCATGTTTGGTAGCCTTATGGCCCCTGTTTGTTTTTGGCCTCTGTTTCTGACGAAGGTAAATTGTACCATAGCCTATAGGGCAAAGTGCTGCCCAATTCTTTTTTTAGTTCATTATATTTCTGCAGCCCAGTGCTTGCAGGGGAGGTTGCATGACATTTTAACCTCTACATATCAATATATCCATATAAATATGGATGGCGCAAGAATTATAGTGATTTTGGTTCCAGACCATTTAAAATTTTATCACCGCACCAATCGATTTCAAATTTTATTTGCTTATTACTAATGTCAAAATACAGGTCAAGTTCGATTTGGAGGTTCACAATGACCATTCTTGCAAGTGTTATGCCTCTTTTTGAATTAAAAAATCACAAATTTTCCAATTTTAGCTTTATTCTTACTGTCCAGTGCCTATAGGGGAAGTGCTGCCCGATTTTTTTTTTTAATCCACTATTTCGGTACTGCCCAGTGCTTGCAGGGGAGGTTGCATGTCATTTTAAACTACATATCAATATAACCATATAAATATGGATACCAATTTCAGCTTTATTCTTACTGGCCAGTGCCTATGGGGGAAGTGCAGCCCAATTTTTTTTTTTAGTCCACCATTTCTGTGCTGCCCAGTGCTTGGTGGGGAGGTTGCATGTCATTTTAACCTACTAATATCGATATAACCATGTAAATATGGATGCCAATTTCAGCTTTATTCTTACTGGCCAGTGTCTTATAGGGGAAGTGCTGCCCATTTTTTTTTTTAGTCCTCTGTCCCAATTTTTTCTAGTCCACTATTTCTGTACTGCCCAGTGTTTGCAGGGCAGGTTTGCATGTCATTTTAACCTAATACATATCGATATATTCATATAAATATGGATGACACAAGAATCATAGTGTTTTTTAATTCTGTTCATTCAAAGTTGTTTGGATGAACCAGTTCTCTTCAAACATTCAGAAGTTATTTATTTACATGCAAGTCCAACTTTGCTACCTTCGGGTCATCCACACATGCATTAGTGTTGCTCTTAATGTATTTTAATGACACTTTTGACAGTCATGGTCACCTTGTGTTGGACAGTTTTACAAGTGGAGGAAACCAGAGTTGAAAGAGAGAAACACGAGCAGTGGCAAGCAACTGTCAGACTCCACAGTGTACCAACTTCACACAGGCAAGGTTAGCATTTGTTGAAGACAAATGCACCATCAACATGCAATATGCCTTTGTACACAGTGCCACTGTGCCCCCCTCCCCTCCCCTCCCCCCACCTCCACCCCCACCCCCTGTAAGTCAATAATCGTGACAGAAAATTGTGATAGAGCCCGAAGGAGACTGGAAAGAAAAAACCAAAGGGGAGAGTATCGCTAGTGACAAAGTTCAAGGTAGGGTACCCGAATTGGGCAAAATCTGTTGGAAATATAGGCAATATTGTACGAATCAGACAGAATGAAGCAGGTGTTCACCAGCCCAGCGATGATTGCGTAGATGAAATGAAAATCTTAGTCATACCGGTATGTTGGTCCACAAGAAAACTAGTAAACTTATACCCCCCCTCCCCCTCCCACAAAATTATGTAGTGATTGTAAAGTATGTAACATCATTTCACAGCATTTCACAGCAGGATGTGAGCAATACATCCAAAACAAAACAATTTTCGGTTAAGTGGAGCAGCAAGTGCTGTAACATCATATGTGTATTGGCCTGTAACAAATGTGAAACAGCTGTGTATTTTGAGGAAATATAGAGGCAGTTGAGAGAACATATCATGGAACACTTGCAGGCCATTAGGTTGCACCCAGAGAAACCGAGTTTCCAGCATTTCCATAAGAGGGGGGCACTTAATCCAGGACTTGAAGGTGGCTTTGGTGAAGTGGTGTGAAACAGCTCCGTTGGTTCAAGGAGGGCGAGTGGATCAGAAAATTGGACACCAGATTTAATGGGGGCTGTAATTACAGACTCAATTGCCCCAAATGTATAATTTTCCGCATTAATGCATCCACGTCAGTGTTTTGGCTTCATAACTTTGAATGTCAATGATGTTTTGTTCATTCTTGTGTATATGTTCGAAAGCTGAATTGTAAAGTTCTCTATTTTTCACCAATATGAAGGCTCATAAAGCCAAAAGCTATGGTACAAACGAGCACTGTTTTTTCTTAATGTAAACAAATTATTGTTTCTCAGGCACCTCCCTTGTCATTAAAAATCTGTCCCATCACTTCTTTGGACTGAAAATCTTTTCTGTCACACTGTTTTGCACTTGTAGCACTAAAAATTTTGATGAATTAAGCTAACTTGAGCTCATATATGTCAAACAATATTTAGTTGGTTGAATTTACAACTGTAGTGTGGGAAATTTTCACTTCTGAATACATTTTTTCTACAGAATAGTGCCAGGAGATAAATTATCAATTTCAACTATTTTGATGATTGTGGATAAATGAAAAAAAGCCTCCTTCCCTCATAAAATTGAGGGAAAAATTATCTGAGAAACAAGACTTTTTTGTAAGAGGCCTGATGTTTCTGAACACTGTGCTGGGTGAAAAAGCTAAATTTTGATTTCAAGATGTGGCTTATATGCTTACATGCCTGAAGATTGTTTTGTGTTGATGAAAGCTTTGTTTTTATTTCAGACCACAGATCCAATGTGAACAACTCACCAGTGAGAATTACACATTTTGAAGACCAAAAGCGTCATGATACTCAAAGCCCATCAGATAGCCCAGTTCATCGACGTCAAGTGACAGTATCAACTGGTGGAAGAACATCACCTCGTAAGACCAACTTGGGATATTATTGCAAATGTTTATTTTTTTCTCAGTTTTCTGTTATTATTGTACAAGGATCCTGTTGATTAAATATCTGTTTTGCTGACAAAAATAGTGAAATTAGGCCACACAAAGTAGATCTTGTTTGTCAGACCATTTTTGTAAAATTACATGTGGGTGCCCAGTGGGCGTTTTTTAGCTCACCTGACTGAAAGTCAGGGTGAACTTTTCTTATCACTCTTCGTCCGCCATCCGTCTGTCCGTCATCCTTCGTCCTGCGTGAAGGTGGTGTTTGAGCCTCTTTCTCCAAAACCACTGGCCACATTTTAATTAAATTTCATGTAAGTAGTGGTTATATAGGGGCATTTTGATTTTTATGCAAATTAGGTTTCGGCTCATATTGAGCAGAGGTGTGGGGAAAAAATGGCCAAATTTTTTGAAAATCTTCTTCTAATGAACCACCAGTAGCAGAGACTTGATATGTGGTATACAGAGCCCTTTTGAGGTTTAGAATCAAGTTCAAGAGAAGTTTGTCGGGCATTATTTGCCTTCGTTATGGGAGGGGCAAGAATTTTTGCCACTCCCAAAATTTCTATATTTTTATACTGTACCAATGACCCAGACATAGCTGGTGCTAACTCTTAAAATATAGGGCCAAACACAAATTTTGCCCCCCAATCCCCAAAATTTGCATCTAAAACTAAAGAAAACATGTCCTGAGAGGCCCTCCACACTTCGCCCCTACTGCGCATGCGCAGTGTCAAGGACGTTCCGAAATTGGCGCCATTTATCATTCTAAGTTTGGCCCTTCATCAGTTAACATCTGACTGATCTT
This sequence comes from Pictodentalium vernedei, assembly GCA_031216915.1. Classification (NCBI taxonomy): domain Eukaryota; kingdom Metazoa; phylum Mollusca; class Scaphopoda; order Dentaliida; family Dentaliidae; genus Pictodentalium; species Pictodentalium vernedei. The sequence goes on along the minus strand of CM062292.1, from coordinate 401,451,350 downwards.
TGTGCTTTTAAATCTCAGTTTAAATGATGCCAGACACATAAATATTAGTGAAATGGTGATTCTAAGGAGGATAGAAAAGGAGGAGAGGAAAAGAATGTGTGACAGAATATTATCAGGGCTGTAACTTAAAATTTTTTAATGAAATTATGTTAAGTTACCTATTTTCAAGGCAGCAGCCATTTTGTTGTCATTCTGATTATTTAGTTACACTGTTTTTACAAGTGTTTTTCCTCTCTCCCTGTCCTTTAAGTTCCCCCTTGCTATTCTCCCATGCTTTTGGCATAATTTCTGTAATTATTATTACTAAAATTTCTTGGGAGTTTAGCTGAATAACAGAATGAATTCTGTTCTTTCCCCATGTTTACGTCTTCACCTACCGGTGGTTAGGCGTTGTGTTCTGCATCTACCATCTGATGTTCTGCAGTTTCTTCCCTGGAAGTCTCTGTTTTGCATCAGATGGTGTATTTTTGGTAACTGATTTCGGGCCTGGGTGCCTGGAGTCTTATTTTAGTGTTTTTACACTCATTGTTTACATTTACAACAGCCCTCTGTGTGAGGGGGGGATTTCTAAATAATAATATCTTTATGTTATTTCAATCATAACTAGATACATTATTATTGTTCGTAAGTGTTGAATAAATTGTTTAAAATATTTTTAAAATTTTTGTCCACACTTAGGCTTGGGATCCATTGGGGCTCAACGTTACTTTTCAGAAACTTGGGCTGTTCTGAAAAAATATTTTTTCAAAATATTTTGATTTCAATTATTTTTTCTATATTAATGGATCATATTATTATTATGTATTTTGATTGCCAGGGGTTAGTGCGAGTACCAGGACTTGTTTTCTTTTCACATTGAAAGGATATTGATCTATTGTTTTAAGAGGAAGTCTTCCTCTGACCTTATTATCATTCTATATGTGGTCAGTGTACTCGCATTAACTCCGGTTCTGTATCGTATGATTTCGATGACAATATGGGAAGCGTATGTCACGGTATGTTGTTGGGGATTTGGACACTCCGGTCCTTTCCCCGCAGGGTCACTCTACTTTATCAATTTCTATTTCAGACGATCAAGATTAGGGTGATGTATCTGTGATGTCTTCCAACAGTGTGCCTCCGTCGTCACAATTAATGAAGGGCTAGCGGAAAAGTGCTCATGTAATACGCCAATTGCCTAAGAGGACCCTAGTAGGTTCGACGGCCTTTGACGTCCGCTAGCTCGCCCGGTGTAGCGTCCATTCACCGAATGGTTCGGCAGCTGGGTTCGTCCGTTGCGGTCTAGAAGGAATTTTGGGGTGATGCGAGCACTATAAAATTAACTTAATGCACACCCAGTGACGGCGGATCGGAGGGAGAACGGAGGAAGCCTTTTAGTCCGGTTCATAGCTCGTTCCGGTCCTTCCGGACGGCAAGCGAGAGAGGCCCCTCTCTCGTTCAACAACATCTGGCCCCAGATGTTGTGGTACAAATGTGTCGTTAGCGGAGCATACGTCCGTCGCTCGGGACGCTCCGTTGTATAGGCAGTCCGCTGAGACTGCTAAGGCTTCCTCTTCTCGTCAGCGCACACGACCGCACCTTGGCTGCGTGACCGCCGATATATTACCAGCTTCGCCGATCAAGGATTCTTCGGCGACCAGGTCACACCATCCGGCAGCCAGGGATTCGAGACCGATGGACTCCGGACGTTCGCATAGGAAAAGTATGCGGGAGCCATCTGATGCGGAGCTGCCCTCGGCGAAGCAGCGATAGACTGCGCCTCCGCAGGTCTCGACGCCGGACATTCTTGTGCACATAGCACAGCTTATCGCAGTATCCCTGCAGCCGACAGAAACGGTGTCGGATCGAGAATTATCCGACAGCGCTGGGTCGGTAGCCGGGGACTCGAGGCCTGCAGACTCCGGACGTTCGCATAGGAAGTATGCGGGAGTCAACGTACACGGAGCTTCCAGCGGCAATGCATCGTAAGTCCGCTACTGCACAGGCCTCGGGAACGGACGTGCTTTCCTTAATAGCACAGTTTATCGCAGCATCCCAGCATCAACTGAATCTGTCGCATATATTTTATCCGACGATGCTGGGTCGGGACGCTCCGCGGAAGCGGGTACGGACGTCCGAAAGTTTCATCCGGTCCGACGGGATACCGAAAGGGATTCGGTGGATTTCAAGCTTTCCCTTTCGGAACAACATATGCTGCGATGCCGGATAAGAAACTGATAGCGTCGGTGGACTTAGAAATTTTTGGTTCGGTTCAGGGACATCGTCCCTCAGTTCCGACATAGTCCAATAATGTCACACAAACTTTCGAATTATTGAACGACGCTATATATATTATTATTTTATGCTTGCTATCCAAGCATTTCTGGTTTCTTGTTCGAAGAGTTATGGAGATGTCTTTCAAAAGTGTGCCTCTGTCGTCATAGTTAATGAAGAGTTAGCGGCAATAAGTGCTCATGGAATATGTCTATCGCTTACGGAGTGACATTCGCTAGCTCACCCGGTGTAGCGTACATTCATCGAATGGTTCGGCTGCCGGGTTCGTCCGTTGCGGTCTAGGAAGGAGATTTGGGTGATGCGAGCACTTTAATTACTTTAGTACTCACCCAGTGACGGCAGATTGAGGACAGATCGGAGGAAGCCAACAACATAGGGGACCGCATGTTGTGGTTCAGATATTTTACATTCGGAGCATATGTCCGTTGCTCGGGACGCTCCGTTATATTGACAGTCCGAGAGACTGTCTTTAATGCTTCCTCGTCCTCACAGCAGGGCACACGACCGCACATTGGCTACGTGACCTCGAGTATCCGATCAGTTTCGGCATTCAGTGATTCCACAGCGAATAGGTCGCGCCATCCGGTAGCCAAGGGACACGAGGCCTATACACTCCGTTCGCTCGCATATTGGAAGTATGCACGGGGTAACGATCTCGGAGCTTCCTGCGGCAATGCATCGTAAGACCGCTGCTCCTCAGGCCTCAGTGACGGACGTGCTATCCGAGTTAGCACAGTTGTTTCGCAGCATCCCAGCAATTGACGGTTTCTCGGTCGAATCAGGAATTATCCGACGGCGCTGGGTCGGTGCGGTCCGTGGTTGCATCAAGCTACGGACGACCGAACGCTTTATAGGGTCCGACAGGATGGCGAAAGGGATTCGAAAGATTTCGAGTTTTCCCTTTAGTAGTATCGGAAGATGCCTTTCATATCTTCTGGCATTTCTTCCAGTGATTATTTTTCGGACTTCATTGCTGCGATCTTGGATAAGAGACTTATAGCGTCATTGGACTCGGATTTTTCGATCGGTACAGGGACTTTGTCCCTGACTTACCGACGCAGTCCAATATTGTCATTACAACATGTGTTTTATTTTTCGACGCTATATATTTATATATATATTCAAGACGGCTACTAAGCATGATAGTTTAGTTTCTTGTCCGCGTGGCTCATTTCTGCCATTTTATCTTTTTTTACATATAGTTTATTTTGGCAGAGCAGGGCATACCGAGAGTTCATATGCGTCTAGACGGTGTGATTAAAGACTGCATATATTCTTTTTCACCGTTTATGTCTTTTCCAATTTCAATGTTGGGAACGACATTATGTATATTAGACTTAACTTAGACGCTTTATTATACGTAATCCGCCTTACTGAGGCGTTATCATTACGTCTTCAAGAAAAGATTTACGGGATATTATTCTCAATGTAATTTCTTTTGAGGGCAGTAGTTTGTTCACGTATAACTCCGCCCTTCAGTGGCTGATTGGAGTTGGTTAGACGTGAGGCAGCCCTAGCTACATCCACGCGTGGATAGTAGGTTAAGAACTCTCTCAGAGTCGCTTCGTTCTCGGAGGAGCTTCTCTTCGACGGCAACTTTCCGGCAATCCATGAATTGCTTGATTTATACATTCTCTTGTCTATCTAGTGTTACAAGAGATTCAGACTGGGGCAAACATTCGGTGGTTGACTCAGAGAGTGCCGCCGCAGTTGCCGGACCCGAGTGTGGCTGTTATGACGGTTGCCAGTCAAACAGATTGGGATATATACTGATCCCTACGGATTCGAAGTGCCAGGGTCTTTGGGTTCCGCAGTCTTTTAGCTATCAGTTAACTTCCGCGGAATAATGTTTTTTAGGCTTGCTTTATGTCATTGCATGAACATTATTCAGAAACGCATGCCCAAATTCCTGTCCTTTAATTCGACAGTAGTGGCGTATCTCCGGAACCAGGGAGGCACTCTTTCGTTTCCGTTATTCAATTTAATGGAAAGAATCCGTTTGTTGGTTATAGTACACCAAGTTCAGTTTTGGTCCGTCATATTCTGGGTCGTCTGATTGTTTTATCGCACTCCCGTTCTCTTACGGGTCGCTTGTTGCTGTCAGAATGGACTCTCAACAAACAAGTATTCAATCAGATTTGCTATCTATGGGAGCGCCCAATGATGTTTTATTTATGACACAGCTGGCTAATCAATTGCAGACGTATGTGTTGGCTTGTCCAGATCTCTGAGCTAATACTGTTAACGCTCTATTGATCTATAGGACAGAATGATAGGATACGCGTATCCTCCGGCGCTGTTGTTTTTAGCAGGTATTGCTAAGATAAACAACCACAATACATTTCTGTTGATAGCATCTCTATCTTCACAGAGATCATGAGTAATTTACTCTCTTGTCTACTGTGGATCTTAACGTGAAATCTTCCTCTATGTGAGGATCTTTTTTCACTGGGTAAATCGTGTCATCTTTTTCACAACCAGCAAGGTCGCAACCTTCATGTATTCCGTTGTGTGGTCCGTATTGCATTGTAAGCACTGTACTGGACGAGCTTTGGACGCGATTTCTTACTATAGGAGATCCTCTTCTTCGCTATTCTATGCGACTAAAGTGGAGGCTCTTCCGTCGTGGTGTAGGGATCATTATGTTCACATGGTTGATCCCTCCATACTACTCATTGCTATTTTTTAGTATACTTGTTTCACAAGATCTACTGCAGCCTGTTGTTATTTAGGTTATAGGTTTATGTTACCTCATACCTATGCACTCTACGATAGTTTACAATTGAGTCTTTTGTCTCTTTATCTAAGTCAGTTAGTAACTTTTTGATAAATAGACTTAGAATCTTTAGATTAAATTTCTATACGGATTTTAACTTCAGGTTCTTATTTAGCTAAGTAATCATTTGAGCCTCTGGAAACAGTAGTTTTCAAATTCTGACCTTTTAGACAGTAATTATGTTGGTTTCTCTTTTACTGTAGAGTCAGTGAGTTTCATGCACTATCGATGGATGATTTTCACTTTCATAGTTTCGGAATCAATACTTCCGTTACTATTTAGGTTGGATTGTTGCATAAGAGTTAGGCTCCTATTATCCGGAACCTATTATTTTAAGGTCCTTCCGTCTTCGTATGGGCATAGGCCTTTACTCTTTCCGGGTACAGTTTATGTATTTATAAACAGATATCTGTTTATTACAAGGGCGTAAGCTTCTTCTGTCTTTGATGTCTAGTAGAAGGACGTTACGCTCCATTTTATTGTTAATGGATTCTATTAACTAGCGTACTGCTTATGGTATATCATTGGCTTAGCAGTTGTGCTTAAGATTTCGGCTCATGAAGTAAGAGTTCTTCTACTTCTTGGGCTTACATTAATAGTGTTCTATTATAGATTTTTGAAGGCTGCTCATTGCGCTCAGCCATCCATTCATGAATTTTATCTCAGAAATATCGAGTCCATTTCTGGAGGCCTCTATTGTTAGGTCTATTATCTACTGCTCAGAATGTCATTCACTTAACAGTTGCTACTATAGCTAGGTAGGCTGTCTGTTTCGGCAGTGTCTCCGTTCGGCTGCCCTCTTCGCTCTGGGCTATTTGACCCAGGGCAAGAAAAAGGGGGGGGGGGGGGGGAGGGTGTTCCCTTGGGTCACCTGTTTTTACTATGAAAACAAGGGGATACCTCCTCCGGAGTTAGTAATTCTGAGCTGTTATTGGGATGGTTGTTTAGTGAGAAGTTTAAGTTTATAAAATTCATTCAAGTCTTAGTTTTTAAAGTATAGCTTTTGAATATTGCATATGTCAACGGACATGATTATGCAATTCTCACACACTTTTAGGAGTATAAGAGTCTCTATTCTCTAGACTTACTTTATTATTGGCTTACTTTAAAAATTATTAGTATAAGGATTATTGGATATTAATAGAGTACATGGATGTATGAAGCTCAATTTTTGGAAGGTGTTGTATCTTTCTAATTTATCATAAATAAGAAAGATACATGTAAGGCCTATTACTTCTTTTCCCTACAGGGGATGACTCTATTTTATTTTATTGAGCGTATTCCATTTTGCTCTATGTCCTTGGCCCTCCAGCCTTTTTACTATTCAGCTATGTCTGGGTCATTGGTACAGTATAAAAATGTTAAAAAATTTATAGTAATTTATATATTTTTTATACTTACCAATGACCCAGACGGGGATGGCCCTCCCAGGAGTTGGGAACTCTTGCCTCCCCGCTGAGTACATAGCGCTTACCAGGCACTGGTTATTAGAATGATAAATGGCGCCAATTTCGGAACGTCCTTGACACTGCGCATGCGCAGTAGGGGCGAAGTGTGGAGGGCCTCTCAGGACATGTTTTCTTTAGTTTTAGATGCAAATTTTGGGGATTGGGGGGCAAAATTTGTGTTTGGCCCTATATTTTAAGAGTTAGCACCAGCTATGTCTGGGTCATTGGTAAGTATAAAAAATATATAAATTACTATAAATTTTTTAACTTTCCAAACTGAGAGACAGACTTGAACCAAATTTGATAAGAGGGCTTATTGGGTCATAAGTACTTAATTTATGCCCAAATTGTTTTTCCCATCGCCCCATGGGAACTGCAGGAGCTAAAAATAGAAAAAAATTAAAACTCCCATATCTCCAAAACTACACGACACTGAGAATTCTTATTTGGTGTGAAGCTTCCTTAGGACCAACAAAATGGAATGGTAAAAAAAAATTGCTATCGGTTTTATCATAGGGTACTTTTTGGGGACTTTGAAAAAGTGCTGAGTCAGCATTTTTTAACACTGTAGGTAATGGGAAAAACATGCAAGACTTCTTTTCTCCCAAACCACTGCTCCAAAAGCTTTCAAATTTCAAATATAACATCTTTGGAAGATTGTTTCACATGTTTATTGAAATCAATTCCCTGGGTCCATATTTGGGCTCTCTATGGGAGACCAAATGTTTAAATTAGTGCAGTATGAGAAATATTCTTTAAAAATCTTTTTCAGATCTACCAATAAGAATCTTTTGATATTTGGTATGCAGCATCCTTAGGGGGTTAGATTCAAGTTTGTTCAAGCCAAGTCCCTGGGTTCATATTTAGATTGAAAATTTGGAGCCCTGCTCCGGACTTAGAAATTTTGGACCAAAATCTGGACATTTTTTTTTTGTTTTTTTATGCGTTTCGGTCAATTTTAAGACAAAAAATTTTTTTTTTTTTGCACTGAAAATTTGGGGTCCTGAAGGGACTTAGAAAATTTTGGACCAAAATCCGGAATTTTTTTGTTGTTTTTTATGCATTTCGTTGAATTTTAAGAGAGACAAAAATTTTTTTTTTTTTTACACTGAAAATTTGGGGTCTGGATGGGAATTAGAAAATTTTGGACCAAAATCCGGAAATTAGTTTTTTGGTTTTTTATGCATTTTAAGAAGAAAAAACAATTTTAGGCTGAAAATATTTTGTTTGGGAAAAAAATCTGTTTTTTATGCGTTTATCTCAATTTTGGGATGTAAAAGTGCAGGAACTGAAAATAGAAGGAAAATCCTGTGTATTGTGTGGGCACAATCGCTTCATCTAGTTGGTATATGCTTTTCTTAGGAGGGGCGCATGCAGCTTATTCAAGTCAAGTCCCTGGTTTGATATTTAGACTACCATGTCAGGTGAGCGCCCTCAGGCTCCCTGGGGCCTCTTGTTTTATTTTGTTTTTTACTTTTGTAATTATTTCTTTGCCATCAAAAGTTCATGTTCTTGGTTTATTTTATGTTTAGGCCTCATAATCTACAGAATAGCATGGGTGGTGGTGTATTTCGTCCCTTGAGTGGAACGTGGTGGTGTATTCCATCCCTTGAGTGCAACAAGGCTTTGCAATGCTAAAGTATTGCAAAGCCTTGTTGCACTCAAGGGACAAATTTATCAATTTTATAAACTTGGGTAAAATATTTTTATTTTTTCAATTTTGTATTGGTTATAAAAAGAGAGCATGCGGCAGCTAAAAGGACCATGCATGGAGGCCTGAGAAACAGATTTAACTTTTGAGGCCTTACAGAAATATGTTATTATGTTTTATGATCTATTATCCTTTCAGTGATTCCTTATCAGGCCTTGTCTGTCTACACAGGCAGACAAGTCTTGACTAGAAATGGCAGCCAAACCACTGGACACTGGACAGGTTGTGTTGTGGAATTTCAGGAAAACAGGCCAGGCCTTTGACATTTAGGTTATGGTCACAAATTATTTTTTAAAATTCGGCACTACCCTCTTAATTGAATAACCACATGGCTAACGGAAATAAGCAATTTTGCAGACATATTCAATTAACCCTTTACCCAATGTAACGGTCTTGCACCGGCCAACAATATTCTCCAAAATCGCCAATTAATATTTTTATACTGTACCAATGACCCAGACATAGCTGGTGCTAACTCTTAAAATATAGGGCCAAACACAAATTTTGCCCCCCAATCCCTAAAATTTGCATCTAAAACCAAAGAAAACATGTCCTGAAAGGCCCTCCACACTTCGCCCCTACTGCGCATGCGCAGTGTCAAGGACGTTCCGAAATTGGCGCCATTAATCATTCTAAGTTTGGCCCTTCATCAGTTAACATCTGACTGATCTTTGTGCTTATAAATCTCAGTTTAAATGATGCCAGACACAAATATTAGTGAAATGGTGATTCTAAGGAGGATAGAGAAGGAGGAGAGGAAAAAAATGTGTGACAGAATATTATCAGGGCTGTAACTTAAAATTTTTTAATGAAATTATGTTAAGTTACCTATTTTCGAGGCAGCAGCCATTTTGTTGTCATTCTGATTATTTAGTTACACTGTTTTTTAAGTGTTTTCCTCTCTCCCTGTCCTTTAAGTCCCCCCTTGCTATTCTCCCATGCTTTTGGCATAGTTTTTGTAATTATTATTACTAAATTTTCTTGGGAGTTTTAGCTGAATAACAGAATGAATTCTGTTCTTTTCCCCATGTTTACGTCTTCACCTACGGGTGGTTAGGCGTTGTGTTCTGCATCTACCATCTGATGTTCTGCAGTTTCTTCCCTGGAAGTCTCTGTTTTGCATCAGATAGTGTATTTTTGGTAACTGATTTCGGGCCTGGGTGCCTGTTGTCTTATTTTAGTGTTTTTACACTCATTGTTTACATTTACAACAGCCCTCTGTGTGAGGGGGGGATTTCTGGAAAATAATATCTTGATGTTATTTTAATCATAACTAGATACATTATTATTGTTCGTAAGTGTTGAATAAATTGTTTAAAATATTTTTAAAATTTTTGTCCACACTTAGGCTTGGGATCCATTGGGGCTCAACGTTACTTTTCAGAAACTTGGGCTGTTCTGAAAAAATATTTTTTCAAAATATTTTGATTTCAATTATTTTTTCTATATTAATGGATCATATTATTATTATGTATTTTGATTGCCAGGGGTTAGTGCGAGTACCAGGACTTGTTTTCTTTTCACATTGAAAGGATATTGATCAATTGTATTAAGAGGAAGTCTTCCTCTGACTTTATAATCATTCTGTATGTGGTCAGTGTACTCGCATTAACTCCTGTTCTGTATCGTATGATTTCGATGACAATATGGGAAGCGTATGTCACGGTATGTTATTGGGGATTTGGACACTCCGGTCCTTTCCCCGCAGGGTCACTCTACTTTATCAATTTCTATTTCAGACGATCAAGATTAGGGTGATGTATCTGTGATGTCTTCCAACAGTGTGCCTCCGTCGTCACAATTAATGAAGGGCTAGCGGAAAAGTGCTCATGTAAATACGCCAATTGCCTAAGAGGACCCTAGTAGGTTCGACGGCCTGTGACGTCCGCTAGCTCGCCCGGTGTAGCGTCCATTCACCGAATGGTTCGGCAGCCGGGTTCATCCGTTGCGGTCTAGAAGGAATTTTGGGGTGATGCGAGCACTATAAATTAACCTAATGCACACCCAGTGACGGCGGATCGGAGGGAGAACGGAGGAAGCCTTTTAGTCCAGTTCATAGCTCGTTCCGGTCCATCCGGACAGCAAGCGAGAGAGGCCCCTCTCTCGTTCAACAACATCTGGCCCCAGATGTTGTGGTACAAAATGTGTCGCAAGCGGAGCATACGTCCGTCGCTCGGGACGCTCCGTTGTATAGGCAGTCCGCGGAGACTGCTAAGGCTTCCTCTTCTCGTCAGCGCACACGACCGCACCTTGGCTGCGTGACCGCCGATATATTACCAGCTTCGCTGATCAAGGATTCTTCGGCGACCAGGTCACACCATCCGGAAGCCAGGGACACGAGGCCTGTAGACTCCGGACGTTCGCATAGGAAGTGTGCGGGAGTCAACGTACACGGAGCTTCCGGCGGCAATGCATCGTAAGACCGCTACTGCACAGGCCTCGGGAACGGACGTGCTTTCCTTAATAGCACAGTTTATTGCAGCATCCCAGCATCAACTGAATCTGTCGCATATATTTTATCCGACGATGCTGGGTCGGGACGCTCCGCGGAAGCGGGTACGGACGTCCGAAAGTTTCATCCGGTCCGACGGGATACCGAAAGGGATTTGGAGGATTTCGAGCTTTCCCTTTCGGAACAACATATGCTGTTGTGTATGTCATCTGACTTGGTCTTCTACAGCTTCTTTCGTCGGACCAGAATGCTGCGATGCCGGATAAGAAACTGTTAGCGTCGGTGGACTTAGAAATTTTTGGTTCGGTTCAGGGACATCGTCCCTCAGTTCCGACATAGTCCAATAATGTCACACAAACTTTCGAATTATTGAACGACGCTATATATATTATTATTTTATGCTTGCTATAACCAAGCATTTCTGGTTTCTTGTTCGCAGAGTTATGGAGATGTCTTTCAAAAGTGTGCCTCTGTCGTCATAGTTAATGAAGAGCTAGCGGCAATAAGTGCTCATGGAATATGTCTATCGCCTACGGTGTGACATTCGCTAGCTCACCCGGTGTAGCGTACATTCATCGAATGGTTCGGCTGCCGGGTTCGTCCATTGCGGTCTAGGAAGGAGATTTGGGTGATGCGAGCACTTTAATTACTTTAGTACTCACCCAGTGATGGCAGATTGAGGACAGACCGGAGGAAGCCGGTTAGTCCGGTTCCTGGCTTGTCCAGGTCCATCCGGGCTGTGAGCGAGAGAGGTCCCTCTCTCGTCCAACAACATAGGGGACCGCATGTTGTGGTTCAGATATTTTACATTCGGAGCATATGTCCGTCGGTCGGGACGCTCCGTTATATTGACAGTCCGAGAGACTGTCCTTAATGCTTCCTCATCCTCACAGCAGGGCACACGACCGCACATTGGCTACGTGACCTCGAGTATCCAATCAGTTTCGTCATTCAGTGATTCCACGGCGAATAGGTCGCGCCATCCGGTAGCCAAGGGACACGAGGCCTATACACTCCATTCGCTCGCATATTGGTAGTATGCACGGGGTAACGATCACGGAGCTTCCAGCGGCAATGCATCGTAAGACCGCTTCTCCTCAGTCCTCAGTGACGGACGTGCTGTCCGAGTTAGCACAATTGTTTCGCAGCATCCCAGCAATTGACAGTTTCTCGGTCGAATCAGGAATTATCCGACGGCGCTGGGTCGGTGCGGTCCGCGGTTGCATCAGGTACGGACGACCGAACGCTTTATAGGGTCCGACAGGATGGCGAAAGGGATTCGAAAGATTTCGAGTTTTCCTTTTAGTAGTATCGGAAGCTGCCTTTCATATCTTCTGGCATTATCTTCCAGTGATTGTTATTTCGGACTTCATTGCTGCGATCTTGGATAAGAGACTTATAGCGTCATTGGACTCGGATTTTTCGATCGATTCAGGGACATTGTCCCTAACTTACCGACGCAGTCCAATATTGTCATTACAACATGTGTTTTATTTTTCGACGCTATATATATATATATACAAGCTTGCTACCAAGCATGATAGTTTAGTTTCTTGTCCGCGTTGCTCATTTCTGCCATTTTATCATTTATACGAATAGTTTATTTTGGCAGAGCAGGGCATACCGAGAGTTCATATGCGTCTAGACGGTGTGGTTAAAGACTGCATATATTCTTTTTCGCCGTTTATGTCTTTTCCAATTTCAATGTTGGAAACGACATGATGTATAGTAGACTTAACTTAGACGCTTTATCATACGTAATCCGCCTTACTGAGGCGTTATCATTACGTCTTCAAGAAAAGATTTACGGGATATTATTCTCAATGTAATTTCTTTTGAGGGCAGTAGTTTGTTCACGTATAACTCCGCCCTTCAGTGGCTGATTGGAGTTGGTTAGACGTGACGCAGCCCCAGCTACATCCACACGCGTGGATAGTAAGGTTAAGAACTCTCTCAGAGTCGCTTCGTTCTCGGAGGAGCTTCTCTTCGACGGCAACTTTTCGGCAATCCATGAATTGCTCGATTTACACGTTCTCTTGTCTATCTAGTGTTACAAGAGATTCAGACTGGGGCAAACATTCGGTGGTTGACTCAGAGAGTGCCACCGCAGTTGCCGGACCCGAGTGTGGCTGTTATGACGGTTGCCAGTCAAACAGATTGGGATATAATACTGATCCCTACGGATTCGAAGTGCCAGGGTCTTTGGGTTCCGCAGTCTCTTAGCAATCAGTTTTCTTCCGCGGAATGTTTTTTAGGCTTGCTTTATGTCATTGCATGAACATTATTCAGAAACGCATGCCCAAATCCTGTCCTTTAATTCGACAGTAGTGGCGTATCTCCGGAACCAGGGAGGCACTCTTTCGTTTCCGTTATTCAATTTAATGGAAAGAATCCGTCTGTTGGTTATAGTACACCAAGTTCTGTTTTGGTCCGTCATATTCCGGGTCGTCTGATTGTTTTACCGGACTTCCGTTCTCTTACGGGTCGCTTGTTGCTGTCAGAATGGACTCTCAACAAACAAGTATTCAATCAGATTTGCTATCTATGGGAGCGCCCAATGATGATTTATTTACGACACAGCTTGCTAATCAATTGCAGACGTATGTGTTGGCTTGTCCAGATCTCTGAGCTAATGTTGTTAACGCTTTATTGATCTATAGGACGGAATGATAGGATACGCGTATCCTCCGGCGCTGTTGTTTCAGCAGGTATTGCTAAGATAAACAACCACAATACATTTCTGTTGATAGCATCTCTATCTTCACAGAGATCATGGGTAATTTACTCTCTTGTCTACTGTGGGTCTTAACGTGAAATCTTCCTCTATGTGAGGATCTTTTTTCACTGGGTAAATCGTGTCATCTTTATCACAACCTGCAAGGTTGCAACCTTCATGTATTCCGTTGTGTGGTCCGTATTGCATTGTAAGCACTGTACTGGACGAGCTTTGGACGCGATTTCTTACTATAGGAGATCCTCTTCTTCGCTATTCTATGCGGCTAAAGTGGAGGCTCTTCCGTCGTGGTGTAGGGATCATTATGTTCATATTGTTGATCCCTCCATACTGCTCATTGCAATTTTTTAGTATACTTGTTTCACAAGATCTACTGCAGCCTGTTATTATTTAGGTTATAGGTTTATGTTACCTCATACCTATGCACTCTACGATAGTTTACAATTGAGTCTTTTGTCTCTTTATCTAAGTCAGTTAGTAACTTTTTGATAAATAGACTTTGAATCTTTAGATTAAATTCCTATATGGTTTTTAACTTCGGTTCTTATTTAGCTGAGTAATCATTTGAGCCTCTGGAAACAGTAGTTTTCAAATTCTGACCTTTTAGACAGTGATTCTGTTGGTTTCTCTTTTACTGTAGAGTCAGTGAGTTTCATGCACTATCGATGGATGATTTTCACTTTCGTAGTTTCGGAATCACTACTTCCGTTACTATTTAGGTTGGATTTTTGCATAAGAGTTAGGCTCCTATTATCCGGAACCTATTATTTTAAGGTCCTTCCGTCTTCATATGGGCATAGGCCTTTACTCTTTCCGGGTACAGTTTATGTATTTATAAACAGATATCTGTTTATTACTATGGGCGTAAGCTTCTTCTGTCTTTGATGCCTAGTAGAAGGACGTTACGCTCCATTTTATTGTTAATGGATTCTATTAACTATCGGTACTGCTTATGGTATATCATTGACTTAGCAGTTGTGCTTAAGATTTCGGCTCATGAAGTAAGAGTTCTTCTACTTCTTGGGCTTACATTAATAGTGTCGCTATTATAGATTTTTGAAGGCCGCTCATTGCGCTCAGCCATCCACGTTCATGAATTTTATCTCAGAAATATCGAGTCCATTTCTGGAGGCCTCTATTGTTAGGTCTATTATCTACTGCTCAGAATGTCATTCACTTAACAGTTGCTACTATAGCTAGGTAGGCTGTCTGTTTCGGCAGTGTCTCCGTTCTGCTGCCCTCTTCGCTCTGGGCTATTTGACCCAGGGCAAGAAAAAGGGGGGGGGGGGGGGGGGGGGGAGGGTGTTCCCTTGGGTCACCTGTTTTACTATGAAAACAAGGGGATACCTCCTCCGGAGTTAGTAATTCTGAGCTGTTATTGGGATGGTTGTTTACTGAGAAGTTTAGGTTTTTAAAATTCATTCAAGTCCTAGTTTTTAAAGTATAGCCTTTGAATATTGCATATGTCAACGGACATGATTATGCAATCCTCAGACACTTTTAGGAGTATAAGAGTCTCTATTCTCTAGACTTACTTTATTTATTGGCTTACTTTAAAAATTATTAGTATAAGGATTATATTGGATATTAATAGAGTACATGGATGTATGAAGCTCAATTTTGGAAGGTGTTGTATCTTTCTAATTTATCATAAATAAGAAAGATACATGTAAGGCCTATTACTTCTTTTTCCCTACAGGGGATGACTCTATTTTATTTTATTGAGCGTATTCCATTTTGCTCTATGTCCTTGGCCCTCCAGCCTTTTTACTATTCAGCTATGTCTGGGTCATTGGTACAGTATAAAAATGTTAAAAAATTTATAGTAATTTATATATTTTTTATACTTACCAATGACCCAGACGGGGATGGCCCTCCCAGGAGTTGGGAACTCTTGTCTCCCCGCTGAGTACATAGCGCTTACCAGGCACTGGTTATTAGAATGATTAATGGCGCCAATTTCGGAACGTCCTTGACACTGCGCATGCGCAGTAGGGGCGAAGTGTGGAGGGCCTTTCAGGACATGTTTTCTTTGGTTTTAGATGCAAATTTTGGGGATTGGGGGGCAAAATTTGTGTTTGGCCCTATATTTTAAGAGTTAGCACCAGCTATGTCTGGGTCATTGGTAAGTATAAAAAATATATAAATTACTATAAATTTTTTAACTTTCATGATTTTTTCATTTTTTGTCTCCAAAACATAGGTTTTGACCCCTCATTGGATCGAGCTCATTGAGCTCGTTCCAATGAGGGGTCATAACCTATGTTTTGGAGACAAAAAATGAAAAAAATTAGTTATTTAAGAATTTCTTTTGCAAGTGTCGTCTGCTTTTCATGTTAGGTAAAGGGTTAAGCAGATTAATATCCTTACTGTATAATCTAGTGATAAATTGGAGTATTTAGACTATCTTATCTTTTTCAAAATATCAAGCTAAAATGGATAAAATGATCAGATGAGAAGTAATGAGGCCAGCATGGTTTCACCAAAGCAAAAGAATTAACCCTTTACCTAACATATTTGCTAAAACCGACCAGAGCTATTCACAAAAATCACCATTCAGTTTTCATTATTTTTTCAGTTTTTGTTCAAATAGATAGCTTATGACTCCCTCATTGGAATGAGCTCATTCCAGTCAGGGGGTCATAAGTTATGTTTTTGATACAAAAAATGAAAAAAATTGATCATTCAAGAATAGTGTTTGTGATTGTCGTCTGCCTTTCATGTTAGGTAAAACTTTTCAGTGCCTGTGCAGTTATCAGATCAGATTTTACTCCATAATTCAAATGCAATTAGAAGGTTAGACTTTCCCAGAAGATTTGGTAAGTGGTTGGGTGTATGACACTGATAAAAAGCATCATTCTATGAAACAATATGCAGTTAAGTGGATCTCTTTGTATTCCAGGTGATTACACTTTGGTGATTCTGTTCATAATAGTTAACACGCCATTTCAGGTACACATCAGGCAAATAGATCCTTACCCTCTTAGGGTCTGATTCCAGCTTTAGTCAGTTTTTCTATTGGAAGAGCAAGTGATCCGACTTACAATCTCTGTGTTCAGTTATTGGTTAAATTCAAAGTACCTTGGCTGTGTCTTCTAGTAAAGTCTTGGCTGTGTACCAGAAAATAAGCTGAGAAGACATGACTAGAAAGCACTGAAAAGTCCCAATGCTAAGTTTGTTATGTGAGGCAGAAATTGTTGAAAATTGTCTGTCCTTTAAGGGTTAAGATGGATATATCAAATGTGGGTTGACCTTAGGGCCCTACGAAGCTTCGAGATTCAGTTGATTTAGAATCTTCAGTTGGTATTTTGTTCAATTCGAAATCAGCTGTCCAATTTGTTTTCCTTCAAATCTTTTCGAAAGGACTCTGTGCTGGACACAGGCCGATCCCTTCCTGAGGAGCAGTGCGCTACTCTTCGATCTGCTTTTTTGGCAGGTCCGCAACTTTTCCATGGTTCTGTGTTGACGGTCCGGATTGACGTTCTACGTCATTCCAACGATAGCTGCTGTTTCTTCAGCTTGATCAGCCTTCTAGGGTAGGCACGGGCCGTTCCAAGCCTAACAAGTCCCCTCTGCTTCCTCTGCGAAGCAAAGGGGCTGATCCTTCTGCCACCGCTTCTACTTCTTACTCAAGGGGTAAGGGTAAGCGTCGGCAGTCTTGAGGGAAGTCCCAGGATTCTTCATTCACTAGAGGAGGTGTTTTCTCCTCTCGCAAGCCTCGTCGGGGTTCGAAATGAAGGTCCTCACCTCGACTCGTTCCAGGTTGGAGGAAGGATAGCAGAGTTTGCAGACCGCTGGGCCACCATCACATCCGATCCTTGGATGTTAGAGGTTGTTTGGTCTGGGCTGCGAATATCCTTCCAACGGCACCCCACTCTGTCCAGGGTGCCTCTTCCAACCACAGTTCCTTCAGACATTTTACGTCGGGAACTTTTGTCCATGGAGATAGACAATCTCCTGACAAAGGGGGCGATTGAGGTCATCAAGAACATTAGGTCAGTGGGTTTCTATTCCCGCCTGTTCTTGGTGCCAAAGAAGGACGGCCGACTCCGACCGGTTATCGATCTGAGTTTCCTGAACCAGTCTATCATTGCTCCCAAGTTCAGCATGGAGACTTTCAGGTCGGTCCTCCGTTCAATTCACCAGGGAGATTTCGCTTCCAGCTTCGACCTGCGAGACGCTTACTTTCACGTTCCGATTCATTGGGTGTTACGGAAGTATCTCAGGTTCGTTTTTCTGGGGCGAGTTTACCAGTTCAAGGCCATGCCTTTCGGCCTCAACCTGGTTTCTTGGGCCTTCACCAGACTGATGTCGCATGTGATAGCTTTCCATCGCACACAGTCCAGGGTGACTACTTCGGCATATCTGGACGATATCCTCCAGGGGCATT
Source organism: Pictodentalium vernedei (assembly GCA_031216915.1). NCBI lineage: Eukaryota > Metazoa > Mollusca > Scaphopoda > Dentaliida > Dentaliidae > Pictodentalium > Pictodentalium vernedei. The sequence continues at coordinate 401,433,565 of CM062292.1, read as the reverse complement.
CCAATGCTGCCTTACTGGAGTCGGATGTCATTACTCTGTTGAGCTTGCTCACGTCGCTAGGTTTCAGAGTCAATGAGGAGAAGTCGGACCTGGTCCCTTCTCAGTCGTTTTATCATCTGGGGATGGCTTTCCGCACACAATTCAATTTGGTGGCGGTTCCCCAGGCCAAGGCTGTGATTCTCTCAGCTTTTGCTCTGACTCTGTCCCAGCCCACATCCGCAACGGCTCGGAGTATTCTCCGGCTAATCGGTCTCTGCTGTTCGGTGACGGATCTCATTCCTCTAGGTCGGCTGCGTGTCAGACCTCTCCAACACTTTCTGCTCAGTCGTTGGAGGCCGAATGTAGATTTTCTGGATCTGGTGCTTCAGTTTCCAGAATATCTTTATCCTCACCTTCTTCTCTGGGCGGATGTTCAGTGGCTTTCGCAGGGTGTTCCGTTGGACTTACCCACGTCCGATCGCGTTCTGACAGCAGATGCCAGCGATCTCGGATGGGGTGCGACATTGGATCCTCTAGGTCTTTCCCTACACGGGATGTGGGACCAGGATCATGCAGCTCTACACATCAACCAGAAGGAGCTTCTTGCTCTTCTTCTGCGTTTCAGGCAGTGGATCCCTCACCTGTCGAATCGCCTGGTCCTTCTGTTGTCCAACCATTCGACAGTAGTTGCTCACATTCGGAACCAGGGCAGCACACACTCTGTTCCAATGTACGAATTGGCTTGGGATCTTATACTGCTCGCTCAGGATATCCAACGCCGGGGTGGCTGTTCGTCACATTCCCGGTCGCCTGAACGTCCTAGCCGACTCCCTGTCCCATTGGTGCAGGGTCATTTCCACCAGGTGGATGCTCCACATGGCGGGTTCCATCGATCTCTTGTGACTCGTTGGAACCATCCGGTGGACACTTTCGTGTCCCCGTGTCCAGATGCTCTGGCTTTCGCCGTGGATGCTCTGGCCCTCCTTTGGGATGGACTTGTCGGCTACGCCTTCCTACCGGTTCCGATTCCGCCTCAGGTTCTCACCCAGATATGAACCTGCAGTCGTCGAATCCTTTAGATCACACCCGTCGCCTCGGTGGGTGTGGATCAATCTGCTCCGCTCTCTGTTAGCGGCTGTTCCGGCATGTCTCCCTCTACTTCGCGACTTTCTTTGCCACAGTCGCCCGAGGAGGTTTCAAGTTGACCCGACTTCATTGTGCCTTTGCACATGTCTTTTATCGGGTCCTGTCTCCTCCGTAGTGGTTTTTCGAGACACGCAGTGGAGTTGCTTTTCTTCTTCAAGGAGGCACTCACTCCACTGGTTTAGCCTCTGTGGCTAAGTGGAAGGTTCTTCTGTCGATGGTGTGCGATCACTCTGTTGCTTCTGTCACTCCTTCGATCACACCGCTTGCGGAGTTTCTGGTATATGTTTGTTTCTGGGGGTCTCCAGCAATGGGTACATGTCCATGCTCCGGAGACATTTTTTCCTATGTGATACCGCGTTGTTTCGACACTCATCCTTGCCTCTCCAAGCTTGTTCAGCTCTTTTCCTTGAAAAGGCCTAGGACTTTGCAGTTTACTCCAAGATGGTCACTTTCTTGGGTGCTGCTCTGCTTGTGGGTGGGGGGCGTTCACGCCTTTATCCTGGATGAATATGCGTTTTCCCACATGCCAGATCTCTCCTGCATCCATTTCTTGATGGACTTGTCTTGCTATTCGTGCAGCTTCCGCTCGTCTAGCTACTGGTGATTGTATTACCAATTGTTTTTTCTGCCACGAGGTGCGTGCATTGTCTTCCTCTTTTAATAACTCTGTCATGTTGTCGGATGACTGATGTTATACTGGCTGCCTTCTGGAGAAATGCTACATTCTCCTTTTATCTGCGACAGTTGCTGGAGCCGAAAGAGAACCTTGGGGCCCTCTTTCTTTGGCTCAGGCTGTTGTCTATCCCAGCCTTTCAGCTTTTTTCAGGGTCAGTTCCAGCTTTGTGCTGTTACTGCCCTTTTCTGTCTGTGCGTCGCACTTCACCATACGTCTCATCTTTCATTGTCTTTTCTAATGTTTGTGATGCTATGGTTTGATAGGCCTAGGGATCTCTTCCTCTGTCCATGGTCCCAGTGCTATTGAGTTATGTGTGGGTTGGTTATGTGATTCCCTCCAGCCTTTTGTCTATTCAGCCTGTAGTAAACAATTGAGGTAGGTTGATAAGAAGTATAAATTTTATAGTAAATTTCCTTTCTTTTTATACCTACCGAAATTGTTTACATGGAGGCCCTCCCGTCTTCTTATTCGGGTAAGAATCCTTCCTCCCCGCTGATCACATAACTCCTGTGTTGTTCGGAATCAAAAGAATGAAGAATTGATGCATTGCACACTGTGTTACGGAAGTCGTGGATTTGTACTATGGAAGAGCCTCCCATACTGGGTGTGCGCCGATGGTGCTCGACCCAGTTTTGGCTTATTTTTTCGTGGTGTTTTTACACCACTTTTCTTTCCCAAATCTTGGGAAAGATTAAAATAGAGAGTATTTTATCCGAGTTAGGTTCTTCCACTGTAGTGCAAGCCTGTAGTAAACAATTTCGGTAGGTATAATAAGAAAGGAAATTTACTATAAAATTTATACTTCCGCAATATTAATATAAAAAGCATCTGTACCCATGTCACCATCCATGCTAATTCCAATTTCACTTGCCACTACCACTGCTAAAAGCAAATTTAAAGTTCCCAGACAATATCAACGATGAGCTCACTGTTGCTAGCAGCTAGCCCTGTGCAGTGCCCAATACAGAATTCTTGCACCCATTTCAGTTTTTGAACAAAAATCCTTACTGGGTGATATTATATTCTGACTACAGTGTCAAGGCATGCCTTCAACAAAGACATGCCTTGATGATATAGTTGGAATATTTTATGAGTCGGGACTTCAAGATGCCTGTTTTCAATTTGAGTTTGATTTGATTTGAATCATAGACTCAATTTGATTCGAGATTCGATTTGAATTGAAAATATATGATTTGCAGGGCCGTAGTTGACCTGTCAGTAGATTTAACATTTCTTGACCAAATTAATTTTTTTGACTTTCTTGATTAATATTCCTTCAGATCTGATCAGGTCAGAATATTTACCATCATTCTTGGAGTTTCCAGTGTGGTACTAATGATCAGCAGTTACAGATAAGCAAACAAACAGTAAAATAACAGCATTTATACTGTAAAAGCTGAGATACTTTAACCCTTTACCTAACATGAAAAGCAAACGGCACTTGCAAAAAAAAGTTCTTGAATAACTAATTTTTTTCATTTTTTGTCTCAAAAACATAGGTTATGACCCCTCATTGGAATGAGCTCATTGAGCTCATTCCAATGAGGGTTCATAACCTATGTTTTTTAGACAAAAAATGAAAATATAATGAAAATTAATTGGCGTTTGTTGAGAATAGCACTGGCCGGTTTTGGCCGTTATATTGGGTAAAGGATTAAGTTATTGTGATGAATTGACAGCAACATGGTCTGAGGTTTGCAGCTCGGAGCTTATGTTCAACCGAGACATGAAGCATCGAGGTTGAACATACACTCCGTACCGCAAACCTCAGACCATGTTATAGTCAATTCACCACAATAACATATATGTTCCAATAAGACCCTACCCATACCCCAAAACCCACGTCATGAAATGAACAAGTTGACTTTTAACAGTAATAAGTTTAGTAAATAAACCATTTATATACCCACGGCTTCACTGCACAAATAATCAATAAATCAAAAAAAAGGCTGAGGTCACTCCATCTTAGTTCAGATTGTAAACTGATATGTAATTTAAACAATACTTCATTTGGAACATCGTCTGCATGTGAAAAAATGTAGAAAAATTAAGTGGTTTGCAAGTCACGCCTTCAATGGAATAATTGTGAAATGGGCAACGTAATTTCAAATATTTCACATTGTGGCGTCAGATGATGCTACTGGAGTCATAACATAGAATAAACTATGCATGCTCTCATTCATTCAGACGGTGAGGATTTTAGTCTTATTGGAATTTATTACTTTCAAGTTTCATTTACTGGGATTTCAGGGTTTGATTATATACGATAACTTCACAAGTGAATTATGCAATCAACAGTTGGGGCATGTATCTGTGCGTGCAAATGAAGATGCTTTGCCGTGGGTGTAATGGGGACTTCATTGTTTTGTTTTGCTTTTTTTTTAACCCTTTACCTAACATGAAAAGCAGACGACACTTGCAAAAAAAATTCTTGAATAACTATTATTTTCATTTTTTGTCTCAAAAACATTTGTTATGACCCCTCATTGGAATGAGCTCGGTGAGCTCGTTCCAATGAGGGGTCATAACCTATGTATTTGAGACAAAAAATGAGAAAATAATGAAAATTAATTGCCGATTTTTGAGAATAGTGCTGTCTGGTTTGGGTCAGTTTGTTAGGTAAAGGGTTAAATAATATAATTATCGTTAAGAATGAAAAGTAATAAACAGAGTAATCGCTTGACTGGACTGGTTACAAGAAATCATTCGAGGCGAGGGACCAGACTGTAAAACACTCATGTGCATTCACGTACTCATGTTTGTACAACGTCCCTCACCTCTCATGAATTATTTCACGTAACCAGTCCAGTCAAGCAATTACTCTCTATATAATCAGATATTGTCATTCTAGAATAGATCAGACAAAGTAGTTACGGCAAATATTAATATTTATTAAACTGAAGTTGGTTCATGTATATAATAGTAGGCACTGTGTTAAGTTGTCACACCAATTCATCCACTGGCTTAATTTTTCATTTGTGTTTGTTCTTTTTAATACTTTTTCAGCCAAGTCTTCAATGAAGAAACCTCCACAGCCGACTAAGTCACAATCACAGCCAGAGAAAACACAGTCGAAAGTGACAACTCGAGTCATCAATGTTAGAACAAGCTCAGAGGATTATAAAGATTCTTTAGAAGATAAACAAGGTACAGAACATTTTCTATTCTAATTCCTACAGTATAGAAACAGTGGACTGGTCACTTTCCATGCGTGGACAATATTTCCATATATACAATAAGTGCAGATTACTACAACAGTCACTTGATCTGTGTTGTTGTATTCCATTAAGTCGATGAGATGAGATCAGCCAGATCAAATGAGACGCGTTGAGTTTGATCTGGCTGATCTCATCTTCCTCCCCTGAGTTCCAATGTGTTCAATGTGCCAGTAGGCACATTGAACACATTGGAACTCAGGGGATGTCTTGTCAACGAGACGGAATACAACAACACAGATCAGTTGACTGTTGTAGTAATTTATTAGGGCCCCGCCGTGAGGCAGATGCCCTATAGAGATCGCTCTGTCCGTGCGTGCGTCCGTCTGGGCTGTAATCTTTCTCTCTTAATAGATAAGGTTTTGATATTTGACATGTGGGTATATTATCTCAAGACGATGTGTCGCGTACCAAGGTTGCCATGCTTTGACCTTGAACTTTGACCTCAAGGTCAAATTATTCCGTTTTCAAGGGTTCTTTTCTGACAAGTTCGTGTCCGGGCTGTAACTTTTTTCCCTTAATAGTTAGGGTTTTGATATTTGTTATGTGGGTAGATTATCTGAAGACGATGTGTCGCGTACCAAGGTTGCCATGCTTTGACCTTGAACTTTGACCTCAAGGTCAAATTATTCAGAATTCAGGGTTCTTTTCTGACAAGTTCGTGTCCGGGCTGTAACTTTTTTCCCTTAATAAGTAGGGTTTTGATATATGGTATGTGGATAGATTATCTCAAGATGACGTGTCGCGTACCAAAGTTGCCATGCTTTGACCTTGAAGTTTGACCTCAAGGTCAAATTATTCAGATTTTTTTTTTTCTGACAAGTTCATGTCCGGGCTGTAACTTTTTTCCCTTAATAGATAGGGTTTTGATATTTGTTATGTGGGTAGATTATCTCAAGACAATATGTGGAGTACCAAGGTTGCCATGCTTTGACCTTGAACTTTGACCTCAAATTCAAATTATTCAGAATTCGGGGTTCTTTTCTGACAAGTTCGTGTCCGGGCTGTAACTTTTTTCCCTTAATAGATAGGGTTTTGATATTTGGTATGTGGGTAGATTATCTCAAGACGATGTGTCGCATACCACGGTTGCCACACTTTGACCTTGAACTTTGACCTCAAGGTCAAATTATTCCGAATTCGGGGTTCTTTTCTGACAAGTTCGTGTCTGGGCTGTAACTTTTTTCCCTTAATAAGTAGGGTTTTGATATTTGGTATGTGGATAGATTATCTCAAGACGACGTGTCGCGTACCAAGGTTGCCATGCTTGACCTTGAAGTTTGACCTCAAGGTCAATTTATTCAGATTTTTAGCTCACCTGACTGAAAGTCAGGGTGAGCTTTTCTGATCACTTTTCGGCCGTCGTCCGGCGTCCGGCGTCCGTCGTCCATCGTCCGGCGTGAAGGTGGTGTTTGGGTCTTTTTCTTCCAAACCACTGGCCGCATGTTAATGAAATTTCATGTGAGTAGGGGTTATATAGCGGCATTTTGATTTTTGGGCAAATTAGGTTTCGGCTCATATTGAGCAGAGGGGTGGGGCAAAAATGCTCCAATTCTTAAAAAATCTTCTTCTCAAGAACCAGCAATAGCAGAGACTTGATATTTGGTATGCAGCTTCCTTTTGAGGTGTAGACTCAAGTTTGTTCAAGAGAAGTTTGTAGGTCTATACTTGGCGATGTTATGGGAGGAGCAAAAATTTTGGCCCCACCCCAAATTTCTATTTTTTAAACCGAGAGGCCAATTTGAACCAAATTTTATGTGAGGGCTTATTGGGTCATAAGTACCTAATTTATGCAGAAATTTTTTTTCCTGTAGCCCCGTGGGAACCACAGGAGCTAAAAATAGAAAAAAATTAAAACGCCTATATCTCAAAAACTGCACGGCAGTGAGAATTTTTATTTGGTGTGAAGCTTTCTTGGGACCAACAGAAAGGATTGGTAAAAAAAAATTGCTATCGGTTTTATCATAGGGTACTTTTTCGGGACTCTGAAAAAGTGCTGAGTCAGTATTTTTTAACACAGTAGGCAATGGGAAAAAAATAAAGAATTGTTTTCTTCCAAACCACTGCTCTAAAAGCTTTCATATTTTACATATAACATCTTTGGAACATTGATTCACATATTTGTAGAAATCAAATTCCTCGGTCCATATTTGGGTTCCCTATGGGAACCCAAATGTTCAAATTAGTGCAATATGAGGGATATATTTTAAAAATCTTCTTCTTCGGATCCACAAATCAGAATCTTTTGATATTTGCTATGCATCATCCTTAGGGGGGTGAGATTGATGTTTGTTCAAGCCAAGTCCCTGAGTTCATATTTGGACTCCCTTTGGGAACCCAAATTGTAACTTAGTGCAATACGAGGTATATTCTTTTAAAATCTTCTTCTTCGCATCCACCGGTCAGAATCTTTTGATATTTGGTATACAGTATGCTTAGGGAGGTGAGATTCAAGTTTGTTCAAGTCAAGTCCTTCGGCTCATATTTGGTCTCCCTGTGGGAGCCCAAATTATAACTTAGTTCAATATGAGGAATATTCTTTAAAAAAAATTTTTTTTTCAGATCCACCAGTCAAAATGTTTTGATATTTGATGTACAGCATTCTTAGGGGCTGAGAGTGAAGTTTGGTAAAGCCAAGTACCTGGGTTCATATTTGGGCTCACTGTGGGAGCCCAAATTATACCAAAATTTTTATTTTCCAAACCAAAAAGTCGATTTGAACCAAATTTGATATGAGGGCTTATTGGGTCATAAGTACCTAATTTATGCCGAAAATTGTTTTCCTGTCCCCCACGGGAACTGCAGGAGCTAAAAAATTTTTTTCTTTTTAAATGCCCATATCTCCAGAACTACATGGCACTGAGAATTTTTATATGGTGTGAAGCTTCCTTAGGACCGGAAGAAAAAAATGGTAAAAATTTTATCATAAGGTTCTTTTCTAGGACTAAAAGTGCCGAGTCATCATTTTTTAACAGTGTAGCTAATGGGAATAACGTTGAAGAATCTTCTTCTCCCAAAACACTGCTTCAGAAGCTTTTATTTTTGGGCTCCCTATGGGAGCCCATGTATAACTTAGTTCAGTATGAGAAATATTCTTAAAAAATCTTTTTTTTCTGTTACTCCTGTCAGAATCTTTTGATATTTGATTTTTAGTTTTCTTAGAAGCGGCAAATTGAAATTTGTTCAAGTTCTGGTTTATTGATAAAATTGGGCCCAGTAACCAATTCCTGCGTTGAAAGCCCTGTAAAGTGGGCAGTAATAGGCATAAACGATTGACCAAACCTGATATTATAATTATGCCTCTGTAATGATGTAGCCTTAGAAAGTGACCTTAAATTCCAATAAATAAATAGATAAATTATTGAGTACCCAATATGGGGATCTAACATATGAACACTCTGGGTTACTAAGTAGAGAAAACACTTTTATGTTGAAAAACTGATAATAACCACAAGGCAGAATCCCTTGCTATTTTGGTGATATGACTCGGCCAGTATCAGGTGAGCGCCCTCAGGCCCCGTGGGGCCTCTTGTTTTTTTTCTGACAAGTTCGTGTCCGGGCTGTAACTTTTTTCCCTTAACAGGTAGGGTTTTAATATTTGGTATGTGGGTAGACTATCTCAAGACAACGTGTTGCGTACCAAGGTTGCCATGCTTTGACCTTGAAGTTTGACCTCAAGGTCAAATTATTCAGAATTTGGGTTTTTTTTCTGACAAGTTCGTATCCGGGAAAGGATTTTAATCAGATTTTACCTATTGCTTGAAATATTTTAGTATTATGGTTCACATCAGTTTATACCTAACATCGGTTAGTTGCTGCAGGGCCCGCAGAGATGCCCGCATCTCCGTGATATCTAGTTTATTATATGACTATTAGTATTTTAAAATGATCACAACACCTGAAATATCAAATGCAACAAGAATTATATTAGCCAAATAACCATCAACAATTTATGGAATTGGGGAATCCCAAACACGAAGTAATATCAAATGCTCGTTTCGAACATAAACTTGAAAGTCAATACAATGGAGACAAGCCTTGAATTTCAATCTGAGTCTCTTTTGATAACACAGATTCTCCTATGTTTTGTTGGATTCACATCTTGAAAATAGTTGTTAATTGATATTTTGCAATTGTTCAGCATGGCATTTTCAAATAGACCTTGACTTGAATGTTTGTCAATGGAGTTTAATGGAGACGCAATGTATATTTGTCACTTGGCAATGGGTCTCGAGTACGCTTGATTCGCTATAATATTGTAACCGATTCTCATTTCTCTTTCAATAGCTTGCCGTGAAATGCACAAACTGACTTCTGTGTAGAAAAGCATAGAAAAAATCGAACGCATGCATTACAGAATTCCCTGATGTATTTGTGAAATTTGCCAATATATTTATAGGTCACTGGTAGAAATAGCCCATTCACGTGCACCTTGTTTGAGACAGGCATGATAACGATCTGGAAAACTTGACACTCTTGTTTTCCATAGAGCTGGATTTGATGGGCACACTACAGTGGTATTGAGGGGCTATTTATGGTAGTCATATAGTCATATAATAATATTAGATTCCAAACACTAATTACAGAAATAATCATCAAAAATTTAATTAATGAAGCACTGGGTGTGACTCGATGCTTCATTAGGTAAAATTTTGCTGATGATAATTATTATTACCTGTTAAATGCATATGTGGACATCACTACCCACACGTGGATTACAACCAGTCCACGGTGAACGTACTGTAATTATTTGCCTTTTGTCATACTGGAAAGAAATCGTCATATTTTAATTTCTCTGAGGTCCCTACAGCTATATGTGAGTCCCTGTGGGAGTATATCTATATTGGAGCATGCAACATTTTTCACAGAAATAAGAGATAAATCCCATTTCAAAACAGTACTGGAAATATGTTTTTGTTCTTACAGCCATGCGTAAATATGAACAAATTGGAAAATATGACACTATTTGCAATCCATACGAACACTGGAAATATTATTATGCCCCCGACTTGAAAAGTTGAAGGGGTATCTAGTGGAGACCTCCATCCGTCTGTACCAACCTTTTCACTTGTATCTCAGCCACTGCTACTCCAATATGAATGATGTTTGGTGTTGTGATAGAGCATTATGGGGGAACAATACCTGTGTAGCATGAGTTTTTTCCACACATTTTTCCTAGAGTTATGGCCCTTTTTCACTTGAGACATAAGTCTGTCTGTCCATCTGTACCCACATTTTCCCTTATATCTCAGCCACTGCTTCTCTGATTTGAATGATATTTGGTGTTGTGATAGAGCATCATGGGGGAACGATACCTTTGTAGCCCGAGTTTTCTTCCACACATTTTTTCCAGAGTTATGACCTTTTTCACTCTTTCTACTTAAAAACTTTTGCGGGTTGGGGACATTGCCCCACGCTTTGCCCTTTCTTGTTTCTTGTTTTTCTCCACTGGGATGCAATATCCAAAAAGGTATGGTTGGGATACTGCTTGTGCACACCGGTTCGTCCAAAGTAATTTCTCAGAGATGACTGATCGCATTTTATTAGCTTGCAAACTCGTCTTTTCGGAATTTTGAAATTTTTGCTCCCCCTTGGGAACCCCCACAAGCTGAAAACTGAATAAAAAATGAAAATGTTGAAGAATTTGTATCACATATTCCTTGAATATTTATTTATATTTATTTATTTATTGAGGTTTAATGGCACTTTTGACAGCCAGGGTCATCTCATGTCAAACAGTTTTATGGGTGGAGGAATTGTAAGACTCTCTATTGTACTAACTCTGTGCAAGGTTAGCATTGATTGAAGACAGGTGTATCATCGACATGCAGTATGCCTTAGTACACTCTTCGCGGGAACCCCAGGAAGTGAAGCAGTGCCTGTTCACTGCGGTAAACAGGCTCTGTTTTACTGGTAAAATAGGACCCAGTCACCAGTCACCAATGCTTGGGAGGTGCAAACCCTCTCTAAAATGGGCAACATGGCTTATTAACGCTCACCCTTGGTCTTGAGTTGATACTCATTCTGTGGTCATGATTAGCCATGGTGCAAAAATATGTGACTATAAACCCCAATAAATAATAAATCCCCTAGTACACAGCACCGCCATTCCCCTACGTGGGCAATTGGGATGAAGTGCCTTGTCCAAGAACAATTCCTTGAATAACTGTGTATTATTGCCTCAGTATTGCCAATTGCAACAGCAATATGACAGTACTGAGGCAATAATCTAGTGTGATGAAGATGATCTTCTTGTACTTTATAAGTTTGCCTCCTTACCAGAAATAGCAAATGTTTCTCTCTAAATTACTTATGCAATTTTATTTACCTTCAGGTGGGGGTGGTACCAGAATTCTCCTGATTGCAGGCATGTCGATTTGAGGCAAACAGCTGGTTGCGGCACATGGAGGTTACCTAAAATGAAAAACATGCTAACAAAAAATGGGTCACGCCAAATTGTCACCAGTTTACATGAAATTTACACCAAGTTGAATGATCGAGTATGAATGAATGGTAGAATGATGGAGGGGGTGCAGACTACGGTTTTCTCTGACAATCCACAATAAAGGAGGCAGCACCACCCTTGCCTTCAGAGTTTAAAGCCTATTCAATACTCCTTAATATCCTGTTGAACAAGTGTTTATCCAAGCTTTTGTTCCTTAAAACTGTCACATTCTGGTAACATTAAGGCAAGCGTATGACCATATTAAGGCATCATTTTATCTCCCAGCTTTTCAACTTTATTATTAATGTAGACTGCAGTGTATCACTTTCAAACATAATTTTTTCAGGTGCAACAATGAGTGAACTGGGCACAGATACCAAGACCACTGATCAGATGAATTATGAGAATCTATTGCAATCAGGGTACCTATCTCAAACCTTCAGCCAGTCAGATAGTGACCTTCCAAGACAACCACAACGAGAACAACAATTTGGTTTGACTCAAACTCTCAACGAGTCAGAGCATAGTTTCTCTGGACGCCACTACGAAGTGAGAAAATCAGGAATGACAACTCAGTCTACATTCCAGTCTCTAGGTGATATATCAGAAGAGATCAGTGACTCACGGCTGATGAGTCCTAAACGGTTGGGAGCTTCTGGACAATCATTAGGTCTGAGCTATTCCTATGAAAGTGATCCATCTGGAGAAACGCCCAGTTTCAGTGAAGCAGAATTGCGAAAACTGGCAGCAGGATCTAGCACATTCAAGATGTCTGTAACAATACCATCATCTGTTGGTGGTGCTGATGATGATGAGTATTCAGACATGGATGGCACCTACTCAAATGCATAAATTATTTTTGTAATAAAAAGTATATCAGGCTTCGTAATCAGTACCAGTACCTGCCGGGTTTGTGTGGGTTATTAAAAGTGCTTGTAAGTACTTCAATTTTAAACCCAAATTCCAAGCCCTTGAAAATGCTTGAAAATCAGAATTGGTAGGAAAAAGTAGACAAAGCTTCATAATCAGTACCAGTTCTTCAGGGTATGTACAGGCCCTTGAAAGTCCTTAACCCTTTACCCAATGAATTGGCCACTTAATATGCAAATTCAGCAGCTGAAAAAATATTTTTCAAAAAATTTCAACAAAACCATATCATCTGACCCCTCTTTGGAACGATCTCGTTGAGCTCATTCCAATGAAAGGTCACATGATATGGTTTTGCCTGCCACTGTTTCACGCATCATTCACATTGACCGTCAACTTTCCAATGATAAATATCCAGCAATCATGACAGTTATGTGAAAGCAAATGTCATGTTTTTTGTTGTAGGATATGCAGTGTACAGGTACCCTCGAATATGATCAGTAGTCAGAATCACAGTTTTAGAGAAAAGAGCATTCTTAGTTAGTGCACCCTGTCCATTTGGACATTTAAATAAAAATGTTATCCTGTTCAGTGCACAAGCCGTGAGGCTGAACAAGCATTCTCTTTCTCAGCTTTTTTCACTTTGAAAATTTTGGCCAGGGATAGGAGACATCATTTCCCTGGGTTCACTCACTGAAAAAAAAAGCTGTGGAAAAAATCTAGAAAATGGAAGGCAAGACAATCGATGTTTACACAGATTGTAATGCCATTTGGAAACAGGATACAACTCATGTCTGATAAACTGCCGTGTGATAAATTTATTCAATTTTCATTCTTCTGTTGAAGATATTTATTCACTTTCTCAACTGTGCATTAAACAAATATGTCTCTTTTTCATCATAGGCTTGTCACTGTTGTTTCTAATGATACAAGCACTGGTATAGTCTGTAAAGTGAGTACTGCAGTACTGGTGCCATGTCTTACTATCAGTACAGAACTAGTACCGCAAGTGTTGGTTTCATCAGTACTGTACGGAGCCTGAAAATGATAATTATTCATGTAACATAACTGTTTTCCTTATATTCATCAATAGCAATTGGTTTTTGTGCTTAACCTTAGCAGTGGTGTCATGCCAATGGTGCCTGGGAAGTGCCATTTCCAGCAATCTGGGAGGCATTTTTGCCAAAATTTTGGGTCACGCTATGCGCCAACCGATGGTGGCGCTCCACTTAAATGGTCTTACCGATCCAGGACCCCCACCCCACCCCCACCCCACCCCACCCCAACCCCCAGATTTTTGGGGCTGTCCCCAAATATTTTCGGTGAAGGCCTGGGAAGTGCCATTTCCAGCAATCTGGGAGGCATTTTTTGCCAAAGTTTTGGGGCACGCTACTCGCCAACTGATGGTGGCACTCCACTTAGATGATTTTACCGATCCAGGACCCACACCCCCAACTCCCCACACCCACCCACTCCCCACCTCCCCACACCCACCCCCTCACCCCCAGATTTTTGGGGCCCTCCCCAAATATTTTCGGTGAAGGCTTGAGAAGTGCCATTTCCAGCAATCTGGGAGGCATTTTTTTGCCAAAATTTTGGGGCACGCCTACGTGCCAACTGATGGTGGCACTCTGCTTAGATGGGCTTACCGATCCAGGTAAAGGGTTTAGAAACAGGAACATCCCTCTACTAGATAAAAGAATGTTTTTGTACTGGTCAGGAAAATCTGCATGCAGCGATGGAGAGTGAACTGGTCAGTGCTTGATGTCGTAACAGTGGATCCCGTTTCATTGAATATGGTTTCCTAGAGTAACTTCCCCATGAAAACCCTGATAAGTGGATCAGTGCTTGTTTACTGTAGTAAACAAGTTATGTGTTACTTATAAAGTAGGACCCAGTAACCGCCAAGGTGGGGTGGAAGTCCTCTGAAGTGAGCAGTTTAAGTTCAAACGATTGACCAAGTTTGACTTAATAGAGATGTTGTGGGCATGACTTAACCATAGATGCTGAAAGTGACTGATGGGTTTGATTTATATTTTAGTTATCTTGTTTTTTCAAACATTCTTATTTCTCATTGCTTTGTGACAAAATAGTAAGATAGTTTCCAACTTAGGAAACAGAACACAAATATCTTGTCACCTTCTCTTAATCCCCCCCCCCCCAAAACCCTGGGAAGTGAAGCAGTGCTTGTTTACTGTGGTAAGTATGCTGTTTTACTGGTAAAAGGGACCCAGTCACCAATCCTCTGGGTGGATGTCCTCAAAAATGGGCAACATGGGTATAAATAAACAATTGGCTGGAATTGACTTTATCTCCATGCTTCAGTCACGATTAGCCATTGTGCAGAAATAGGTGACCTTAACCCTCTGCACGCTGATGACGAAATTGCAAAGTTTTCAGCAGCAAATATTTCCCATAATGCAGTTTGATATTTAACCAAATATACCTTGTTTGACAGAGCTCAGTGAGCTCTGGCAAACAAGGTATAATTGGTTAAATTCATGTCTAAACAAAACGAAAAATAGAGTGATTGGAGATATTTCTGAAGCACTACCAGGGGTTAAACATAAAAAAAAATAAATATATAAATGAAACATGATTATGGTAAATATAAATGACACATGATTATGGTGAAACAAAGAAAGGTTTGAGAAATTGTGTGGCAGCAGTTTTGTTCACTGTGACTGGTTTCCTTAAAACTAGGTTCCACTTAATTTGGATACTGGTCAGTAGAATGAGCCTTTTAACACTTTACCTAACGAATTGCCCGCATCCGCCCATGTAATATGCAAATTGAGCAGTTGAAAAAATTAAATTTTTCAAAATATTTCAACAAACCATATCATGTGACCCCTCATTGGAATGAACTCAATGAGCTCGTTCCAATGAGGGGTCACATGATATGGTTTTTGTTGAAATTTTTTTAAAAATGTTAAAAAATGATATTTAAAATAATAAATTTTGATATCGTCTGTGTTGGGTAAAGGGTTAACTGGTTGAGTGCCTGAAGCCACTATCAGTGCTTTAAAATAAATGAGGCTACCAGAACAAAGGCCATTTTTCCTTGTTCATGGAGGGAGCTCGGTGACTCAGTAGGTAGAGATGCAGGCTGTAAGCTGAGAGGTCTTCAGTTCGAATTCCACATGCGGCAACCATATTGTGTCCTTGCGCAAGACACTTAATCCCAATTGCTCATGTGAGCACACTGTGGCATTGTTTATTAAGGCATACTGCACGTCAGTGGTGCTCTTGTCTTCAACCAATGCTAACCCTGTTTGTGTGGGGTTATCACGTTGGGGAGTCTAACAGTTGCTTGCCATTGCTCAGTGGTTTCTCCGGGTACTCCGGCTTCCTCCTCTCGTAAAATTGTCCAATACAAGGTGACCCTGGCTGTTGAAAGTGTTGTTAAACCCCAAAAATAAATAATATTTTGTTTATATAAATACGTTCTATTACAAATTATTGGAGTCAAGTGAACTTAACAGTTCACATTTTCATTGCTCACATTTCGTATTCAGTCAAACCAAAATAATACCTTAATAGAAATTTGTTTTATTACAAGTTATTGGAGAGTGCCTATGAGCACTCTCTAATAATCTGTAATAAAACTAATTTTGAATAACAAATTCAGCCCACCAACAGTAATCTAGCCCTCATCCAGTTAATTACATATAAACACCAAATCATTAACCATGCATTTATATGGAATTTGCCCTGTTAACCCTTTTCCACTTCCGAGTACCAAATGGCACATACAAAAACATTTTGTGAATGCGTAAAAGATTTCCATTTTTTGCATAAAATCATAGCTTATGACTCCTGATTGGAATGAACTCAATGAGCTCATTCAAATAAGAGTCCTAAGCTATCTTTGAAGCAAGAAATGGAAAAAGAATGATTGGAGTGGTAATTTTTGTGAACAGCACTGGTTGGTTTTGGCCATTATATTAGACAATGGTTTACTTGGATGTGGGTTACTGAGCCCATCACTGTTAAGCCTTTGCTTAACTGGTAGAGTGCTAAATTATTTTTCAAAGGTGATTTGTAACATGAGTATTTTTTACAAAGATACAATACTCCTAGCAAGAGGAGCCTTAGTTTAGCAAGATTTTGTTCATCAATAATTGTTTTGTTACAATTTATTGGAGAGTGCCTGTTGGCACTCTCCAATAAATTGTAACAAAACAGTTTTATGTGAATATTTCTTTATCTATTGCTGCACAAACGACAAGCTAATGCGCAGTGTAAAGCCACTAAAGTGGCTTACAGCACTTTTCAGTAGAGTCCTGATAGTGACTTCTAGCATTCAGCCAGTTAACTGATTATGGCTATATTATTTTGGTGGTCTGAATTTGTTCATCAAAAGTTGTTTTATTACAAATTATTGGAGAGTTCCAACAGGCACTCTCCAGTAATTTGTAATAGAACAAATTTATATAAAGCAAAAATTATTTGTGTTTGACTGAACATGAAACATGAGCAAGGAAAATGTTGGCTTTTGCTCTGGTACCCTTATTTTTTTAAAAGCCCTGATAGTGGCTTCCAGCACTCAGCCAGTTAACATAGTTGCTATATCCAAACAGCATTATTCACAAAAATAGTATTGAAATTTAATTATTTCTTCTGTCAAATAAGATATCATTGAATAAATACTCAATATTTATCACCCGAATGTCGGAAATAGTTGAATTCTGATCAATTGAATACTCCTGTTAACCCTTTACCCAACGCAGACGATATCAAAATTTATTATTTTAAATCATTTTTTTTCATTTTTTCCAAAAATTTCAACAAAATTATATCATGTGACCCCTCATTGGAACGAGCTCAATGGGCTCGTTCCAATGAGGGGTCACATGATATGGTTTTGTTGAAATGTTTTGAAAAAATAAATTTTTTCAACTGCTCAATTTGCATATTTTGAGGGCGGACGCAGGCGATTCGTTAGGTAAAGGGTTAATTGAATATTTTCACTCACAAAGTGGCTAATTAATTGACAAGGTTCCATTCTACTGATATTCAATTAATAGAGAGCTCTGCTGTAATACATGACTCAAAATGGAAACTTAGAGAATTTAATTATATATTATAGTTATATGTAATATGTACAATTAACATATTTGCACAAATATATGTGTATGAAGTGTAAAAGTGCCTAAATTTCTGTGATAGCTGTTCTTTTGCAAAGTTCTGTTCCGTCCATTTTTCTTTTGTTTGAACAAGTTATTTGAACACTTTTTTCCTGTCTCACTAACTTAATATTGATACAAAAAACACCTGGTTTAAGGTATTTTTTGTTTCTGCCTGTTATTTTAACCATGGTATTTTCAAATTCTTGAATCTCACACATTCCTCTCACCACAAACTTGTCTCTGAGCAAACTCGTATCATTAAATTGAAGTATTCTGTTTGTCAGAGATGGAAAACTTTTAGTGCTTTTTACAATAATAGGGTTCCTGTTGCTCCGGGAATTGAGGAATCTCTGTTCAAGGACCCAGAATTCCTTGAATATTGAAGCCTTCCTTGAAAACCTTTGAGAAATTTGATGTCAGGCAATTAGAGGTGATTCTTTTCAACTATTTTCAGCTTGTATAACACCCTCCTGTGGCTTTAAATGAAACTTTTTCTTTTTGTCAAAATCTCAAACTTCAACTCTGTAAGTATGGTGATAAATCCACAAATGGTGGTTTATCCTCATACCAAAACTTCAGATACATTACATTAAAAACAGAGTTTAACATTTTTGTGATGGATATACATGTGGTAACAGAGTTCCCACAATTCCTTGAAAAATGAGAAATCACTTGCCAAGATCTTGAAAAATCTTTGAATATTAGAATATTTATTGAAAAACCCTTGAAAAATGAGATATCGCGTGATCAGACAGGACTCATTTCAGTAATATTCATCTTTCCACACAGCTGCCCAATAAAATGTCTGCCAGAGAGAATGAGAATCATGCATAAGACTATGGGTATGAACATGCCTGGAAAAAAGTAGTCTGTCATTTACAGCTGGAGGTCCCCAGAGGGTGAATTTGCTAATGCTATGCCATATGGTGGGCTAGAATTCCCCATTATATCCCCTGGGTTCCTCCTTCTCTTTAGGCCTGAGTGCTTGATTCAGACTGTGGTTCACGGAGGGTAAATTTAGTGATGCTTCACTAAATTCACCCTCTGGAAACTTCATTCTGCAGATGACAGTCTGCTTATTTCCAAGTTTGGGTCTGAATGTGACATGACATTGTCCACAGACTCCCTTAGCTCACATGTGCATGTTACTATGTGAAACTCTTGGAGAGTAAGCTCCCTTGAAAACATGCTTGAAAATCCTTGAGTTTCTCATCTCTGACTCCTGAAAGCCCTTGACAGTATACCCAGAAGGTGCTCGAAATCCCTTTGAATTGACTGTTCATTTAAGTGCAAGAACTCCAAGTAATAATGGCTTCCCTTGTATGAATTATAACTGTTTTACAATTTTATCTGTACAATCAAACCTGGAAATAAGCTGTCTGTCATTTGGAGAACAAGATTCCCAGGGAGTGAATTTGTTGAGGCTGTCCCATGCAGGGAGCTAATTTATCCTCTGGGCACCTCTCTGTTCAGGCCTGAGCCCTTGATTCAGATTGAGGTTCACAGAGGGTAAATTTAGTGATGCTACCAGCTGTGCAAGGTTGCATCACCAAATTCACCCTCTGGAGACTTCATTCTGCAGATGACATTGGGCTTATTTCCAGGCTTGGGTACAGTGCTTGATTTATTTTAGTACTTTTAATTTAGTCAAAGGGATTGGTTTTGTTACAACTTATCGGAGAGTGTCTATAGGTAGTCTCCAATAAATACGCTTCCAGACGAATCCACATGAACAAAATCTAGTTGCACCTGCCCATGTACAAATTAAGCAGTTAAAAAAAAGAGAAAATTTCTATAAAAAATTGACAAAACCATATCATGTGGCCCCTCATTGGAATGAACTCACCCAGCCTTTTCCAATAGGGGGGAGTCACATGATATGGTTTTGTTGAACTCTTTTTGAAAAATTTGGCAAAACAGTAATTAAAATAATAAAAAACGATCTCCTATGCATTGGATAGAGGGGTAATGCCAGCACCACCTTTTTTTCAACACAGCCAAAACATGGACTTGGCAAATAGGACTCTGCAAAGCTGTGAAGATTCAAATTGATGGCAACATCAGTGGCCTGATTTGAAATCGCCATCGAATCAGCTTCCTTATTTGTATATTTTCGAATCTGGTAACTCGTGTTTTTTTTTACAAAGAGATGAGCTCTCAGCAGAATCATGTTGCAGATTTGAAAGAATAGATGCCTGTTACTTTTTCTGTTCAGTCCGTTTATTGGCATTCTTGTCTATCTTACAAGTTACATTGTTACAGGAGAACTTATAAAGTGAAGCTTGGGTGTTCTGTGCATTGTAAAATGTACAAGTACGGTTGTAGCAATGTAACCTGTAATCTCTGCACTCACCGTTTTAGGTGTGTTAGGTAGTCCTCAAAACTCTTGAAGCTATGAAAGTATCATTGAATTAATCTCACCCTTGAGATGGCAAACCCTGAAACATAACGCTACAAATATTTAGAACTATTCAAGTCTTGTTTATTTCTTTAACCCTTTATTTCTCACATCTATGCTTTTTGCCATCGACTCAGTCTCGATCTAATTTACGGAACACATTTCATAAGTTTCACTTTACACAGCTTAATCCTTTCAACCCATAATGCATCATTTTTTGCGTATATGAAAAAGTTTGCTATCCATGAGCAAGCAAGGAAATAAATACAAAAGTGGGAAGGGGGATCAGAAATAATTTAATCCCACAGCCTTAATCAAGCCAGAAAATAAGCAGACTGTCATCTGCAAAATGAGGTCCCCAGAGGGTGAATTTAGTGATGCTACCCTGCAGCATCACTAAATTTACCCTCTGGGGACCTCAATTTGAATCAAGGTCTCAAAACAAAACCGAAAAAGGTACCCAAAGGATAAATTAATCCACTGTATGGGATAGCATCAGCAAATTCACCCTATGTATGCAAATGTCAGACTGCTTATTTTCAGGCCTGGCCCTAATAGGGCTGTAGGATTAAATTATTACTGAACCTCACATTAAACACAAAATAGACTCGTTCATTTGCCTGTCAACTGTAGTGTCTAAGACGATTCCATTCAGGGCATCAGGTGTTGAATGGGTTAAAACTTATTGGAATTCCTCTGTGTTTTGATTGGTTATACACTCATTGTAGTTCTTGATTTTTTCTTTCATAAAAGTAAAGAGATAACTGTGACTCTTTGTAGAAACAAAATGTATCATGAATATTGTAATATTCGATATATAATAATTTATATTTTGTTAATAAATAGTTAAAAAACATATTTTATTTTTTGTCATTTTAGGAATTTTATTTTATCATACTTTTCATGAATGTAAATTAAAAAAAAAAAGTATCCCTTTACCTAACGCAGATAATATCAGAATTCATTATTATACCCCCCACAAACAAAGTTTGGGGGGGTATATAGGAATCACCCTGTCCGTTTGTCCGTCCGTCCGTCCGTCCATCCATCCGTCCATCTGTCCGTCTGTCCATCCTTATAAGCGCAACTCCTCCTAAACAGTTTGAAGACTTTTCATGAAACTTTACACAATGGAAGAACTCCATATGAAGATGTGCATGAAGCAATATACTTCCGGTCTGACATTTCCAAGGGGAGATAATCTAACTTATACATTTTAATGTACCAAAAAGGCTACAAATCCCTTTTTAGCGCAACTCCTCCTAAACCATTTGAAGAATTGTAATGAAACTTTACACAATGGAAGAACTCCATATGAAGATGTGCATGAAGCAATATAATTCCGTTCTGACATTACCAAGGGGAGATAATCTAACTTATACATTTTAATGTACCAAAAAGACTACAACTGAGGCGTGGGGGTTATCACTTTGTGAGCTTGCTCACAGTACCTGTAGTTTTAAATATTATATTTTTCAAATTTTTCAAAATATTTCAACGAAACCATTTCATGTGACCCCCTCATTGGAACGAACTGGATGAGCATGTTCCAATGCGGGGGTTACATGATATGGTTTGGTTAAAATTTAAAAAAATATAATTTTCAATATGTAAATTATATGGGCGCTTAGGGTCGATTCGTTTGGTAAAGGATTAAGAGCAGCACAAAGTCTATGTATTCTGGGTGACTTTCTATAACCCTTTACCCAACGCAGAGGATATCAAAATTTTATTATTTTAAATATCAATTTTTTTAATTTTTCAAAAGATTTCAACAAAACCATATCACGTGACCCCTCATCGTTCCAAAGAGGGGTCACATGATATGGTTTTGTTGAAATTTTTTTTAAAATAGTATTTTTTCAGCTGCTGAATTTGCATATTATGTGGGCGGACGTGGCCGATTCATTGGGTGAAGAGTTAAGTATTTGCCTGTAGGTATTATCCAGCCCTATCTGAATAAAAATAATTTTCCATGGTCATTGTCTTGAGAATAAATTAAAAGAAGTAGACATCAGAAGCTTTAATAGTTGATTAAGACTGTTGAGACAAAAATAAGGCCTAAAAAAAGTTAAAAATCTGTTTCTCAGATCCTCTCGAAAGGTCCTTTTAGCTGCCAAATGCACTTTTTAGCTCAACTTTGGCGAAGCCAAATTTGAGCTTATGCCATGGCCTGTCGTCCGTCTGGCCGTCTGTCCGTCAACAATTGGATACGGCTCGGGCTAGAGGCCGTATTTATGAACCGATCTTTACGAAACTTCTTGGGTACCTTTGTTATGACCGTGGGACGAGAACGAGTGTTTTGGGGTTTGGTCCGAAATTCAAGATGGCTGCCAGCTGCCATTTTGTACCGACGATGCAGAAATCTATTTTTTGTACAGAACTTCCATATGAAAGCTATGATTTGAATACTTTTTTGTATGAATATTTAGTAGCATGGGATACATCACATATAATACAGGTTTTTTTCTCATGCGTAAATTATGCAAATTAGACTAACTTTGACGTTTTTTGGTGTTACTTTCAGCACTGTAAGTGCAAATGCCAATACGGCTCGGGCTAGAGGCCGTATTTATGAACCGATCTTTACGAAATTCTTTGGGTACCTTTGTTATCACCGTGAGACGAGAACGAGTGTTTTTGGGTCCGGTCCGAAATTCAAGATGGCCGATGGCAGCCATTTTGTACAAAATTTGGTGCAATCAGATTTTTGCACAGAACTTCCATATGAAAGTGCTGATTTGAATAATTTTTTGTGTGAATGTTTAGTACCATGGGATACATCACATATAATACGGGTTTTTTTCTCGTGCAGAAATTATGCAAATTAGATGAACTTTGATTTTTTCAGTGCTACTTACACACAGTAAGTACACATGTCAATGCGGCTCGGGCTAGAGTCTGTATTTATGAACCGATCTTCACGAAACGTCTTGGGTACCTTTGTTATTACCTTGGGACGAGAACGAGTGTTTCTGGGTGCGGTCCAAAATTCAAGATGGCTGCCAGTGGCCATTTTGTACCGAAATTAGGTCTAATCAGTTTTTTGTACACAACTTCTATATACGGCTCAGGCTAGAGGCCGTATTTATGAACCGATCTTTACGAAACTTCTTGGGTACCTTTGTTATCACCGTGGGATGAGAACGAGTGTTTTTGGGTGTGGTCCAAAATTCAAGATGGCCACCAGCAGCCATTTTGTACCAAAATTAGTGCAATCAGTCTTTTGTGCAGAACTTCTGTATGAAAGTTCTGATTTGAAAATATTTTTGTATGAATGTTTAGTAACATGGAATACATCACATATAGTACGGGTTTTTTTCTCGTGCAGAAATTATGCAAATTAGATGAACTTTGATTTATTCAGTGCTACTTATACACTGTAAGTGCACATGTCAATACGGCTCGGGCTAGAGGCTGTATTTATGAACCGATCTTCACAAAACTTCTTGGGTACCTTTGTTATCTCCTTGGGACGAGAACGAGTGTTTCTGGGTGCAGTCCAGAATTCAAGATGGTTGCCAGTGGCCATTTTGTACCGAAATTAGGTCCAATCAGTTTTTTGTCACAACTTCTACACAGCTCATATTTGTGAACTGATCTTCACGAAACTTCTTGGGTACCTTTGTTTTCACCTTGGGACAGGAATGAGTGTGTTTTGGGGTGCCTTTGTTATCACTGTGCTATGAGAACAAATATTTTGGGGTTCAGTCAGACCCACTCTGGGACTCAAAGATTTTTTTCTAGTTTAGCATCTGACTGTCACCCACCTTTACAATACTTTACCTATACATTTGTTACAGGCAACGGTCAGTATTTATGTACAGACCGTTACAATACTTTATATGTACCTTTGTTATCAGGTCATTACCTAGATGTTTGTCATTGCTGTGTCACATACTATACATGTACATGTCTTTGTCTTGACAAGTTGAGCTACAGTGTCATTGACACTTTCATTTTATAATCAATTCAAACTTAAAAAATAAAAATTAAATGGTTTATGTCTGATATTTTACCCAAGTTAATAAAATTGATAAATTTATCCCTTGAGTGCCACAAGGCTTTGCATTGCAAAGCCTTCTTGCCCTCAAGGGATGATATACACCACCACCCCATGCTATTCTGTAGATTATGAGGACTAAAACACAACAAACCAAGAACATAAACTTTGATGGCAAAGAAATAATTACAAATAATAAAAAATAAAATAAAAAAATGCCCGCCTGTATACAATTTTACAAAAAATGACCTGAGAAGCAGAAGGTCTGCTTTGTGGGGACCAAAGAATGTGTGTTTCTTGGAGTTTCCTGACACTTGATTTTTCATACAATAGTGTCCCCCACGGGAACTCTCGGTAGTGAAGTACTGGTTGGTTACTGTAGTGAACAAGCTGTGATAAAATAGGACCCGGTAACCAATGCCTGGGGTGTAAACCCTATAAAGTGGGTAGCATAGGTATAAACGATTGGCTAAATTGACTTCATACCTATCATGCGGTCATGTTTTAGCCATAGATTTTGAAAGTGACCTTAAACACCAATAAATTAATACTACAATAGTCCAAGCTTCCCCCATAGGAACTCTGGGAAGTGAAGCAATGCTTGTTTACTGTGGTAAAGAAGCTCTGTTTTACTGGTAAAATAGGACCCAGTCACTGATGCTTTGGTTGGAAGTCCTTTAAAAAGGGCAACATGGGGTATAAACAATTGACTGGACTTGACTTTATATCCATGTAGTGGTCACAATTAGCCATTCTGCTGAAGTATGTGACCTGAACACCAATAAATAAATAAATAGTTCAAGCTTCTAACATTTGTGTCAGTTTCACCCTCTGCACACGGATGGTGAAATATCAAAACTTTCTGCATGGAAATTCTTCCCATTATGCAACTTGGAATTTTAGGGAGGGATACTGTGAAAAGCTCTATCCATCTGTCCATTTGTCCATCCATCCATTCGTCCATCTGTCCGAACTTTGTTTATGGCATAACTTGAACAATAGTTAACAGATTTCAATTCTTTTTGGTATATGTCTCTATAGCAACAATGTCTACATCAAGTTCGATGACCACCAATATCCCTTGAAAATTATTAAGGGAGTTATGGCTTTTCGAAGTGGGGAGCGACATATAGGGATTACTTTTGTTGTCTTGCATCGTCCGCGTCGTCGTCCGCGTCACACTTTCTCTTATCTGCCACTCCTCTTTAACCTATGAATGGATTTTGATGAAACTTTCAGTGATTCTTTATCACGTAATGGCATTGTGCACCTCTTATTTTATTTTTTGATCCGCTGTATTTTTTCCAGAGTTATGCCCTTTTCCACTTAGAATTATGTCTGAAATATTAAAATATAGGGCAGGCGACACACGTCTTCCATGGAAGACTCACATCTAAGTGTTATAAAATATCCCGTAAATCTTGTTTATGGCATAACTTGAACAATAGTTAACAGATTTCAATTCTTTTTGGTATATGTCTCTATAGCAACAATGTCTATGTCTATGTCAAGTTCGCTGGCCAGCAATATCCGATGAAAATTATGGGAGTTATTGCTCTTTGTTTGATAAAAAATATCATATAATGCTTGTTTATGGCATAAGTTGAACAATACTTAACAAATTTCTATTCTTTTCAGTATATGTCTCTATAGCAACAATGTCTAGGTCAAGTTCAATGACCAGCAATATCCGATGAAAAAGTATGGGAGTTATTGCCCTTTGTTCAATAAAAAATATGTAATACTTGT
Source organism: Pictodentalium vernedei (assembly GCA_031216915.1). Classification (NCBI taxonomy): domain Eukaryota; kingdom Metazoa; phylum Mollusca; class Scaphopoda; order Dentaliida; family Dentaliidae; genus Pictodentalium; species Pictodentalium vernedei. The sequence goes on along the minus strand of CM062292.1, from coordinate 401,407,955 downwards.
TTATGGCATAACTTTAACAATAAAAACGTATTTCAATTCTTGTCAGTACATGTCTCTGTAGCAACAATATCTATGTCAAGTTCGATGACCAGTGATATCCGATAAAAGTTATGGGAGTTATTGCCCTTTTGTTAAAGAATATCGTGCAATGCTTGTTTATGGAATAACTTAAACATTGGTAACCAAATATCAATTTATTTTGTAAATCTCTCTTTGGGAACAATGTTTACTTCCTCAAGTTTGACACCCTCAATTCCTCCCCCCCCCCCCCTCCCATATCATTTAGTCTTTTTTTTTCTTTGCCTCAAAATGCATTTTGAAGGATTTAGAGTGATTCCATGCAGAAAAAAAAATTGATTCCTATAATCCTCCCACCACCTCCACCTCCATCCCCAGGTAAACACTCCACCCCCCAGCCCCCCACCCCTACTTCTCTTGTCACGTGTCAATTAGCCAATTTTCTTCTTTGCTCCAAAATGCATATTGAAGGATTTAGAGTGATTACATGCAGAACAAAAAGGTGACTCCTATGACCTCCCCCACCCATTCCCTCCCCATCCAGTCATTTAGGCCACTTTTTTTTTTTTTGCTCCAAGATGGGTTTGGGCAGATTTAGAGAGATTTTATGTGGGGAAAAAAAACACCTATGCCCATCCCTCCCCATTTGGAGGGCATGGGGGATTAGCATCAATTGTCCATGCAGGCCTCTTGCTTATTTATTTATTTATTGGGGTTTAAGGAGTCAAAATTTTTCTTATCAAAACATTTCAACAAAACCATATCATGTGATCACTGGAACGAGCTCATTGAGCTCGAAGCTATGAGGTGTCACATGATATGGTCTTGCTGAAATTTTCTGGAAAAATTTGAAACATTTATAATTAAAATAAATTTTCATATCGTGTGTTGGGATAAGGGTTGAGCAGAAGCAATGGATGCTCAATCAAAGTGAAGGGGTGTGGGGAACATGTGTCAAGGATGCACTGCACTGGATTTAACAAGGTTCAGCCCAGAAGGAAAAAAACGTGGATTCACAGTATTTCATTTCTCAGAAATTCAGATTTATTTATTTAATTACTCTTTCAACAGCCAAGGTCACCTTGTGTCAAACAGTTTTACAGGTGGAGTAAGCTGGAGTACCTAGAGAGAACTACTGAGCAACAGCGAGCAACTGTCCGACTCCCCAATGTACTAATTTTCAATTTTTCTAATTTTTCTAATTAACAATCAGGGTTAGCATTGGTTGAAGACAAGTGCACCATCATATGTCTTAGTATAAATAAGTATAGCCACTCTTTATTGGTGTCTATTATGGTATGACCATGGGGTGGTTTTCATTGCCGGGATCATGGTTGGGAAAGTTAGAATGTTCTCCAAAACAGATATTATGCCCCAATTTTAAATTGGTTAGCATTGTTTTTTCATGTTTGTCTCTCATGTTTGTTCCTTGCTTGTCTTTTCTTTTTTTTTTCTTCTCCTGTTCAGTCTTTTATTGACCTTGGTGTCTGAAATAAAGATTTATTATTATTATTATTATTATTATTATTATTATTATTATTATTATTATTATTATATTATTTTTTATCCTCTCACCTGACTGAAATTAAGGGGATGCTTAAGTGATCACTTTTTGTCCACCGTCCGTCGCCCATCCAGCGTGATCTTTACATTATGGACTTCTCCTCCTAAACCCCGGACCAAATTTGATATGCATGGTCCTTATCATATGTCAATTCAAGTTTGTTCAAATGAAGTTGTCATGCTCCATAGGGAGGGGGTGGGGAAAATGCTCCAAAAATTTCTACAAAAATCTTCTCATGAACCAGTGGGTACAATGACTTGATATTTGGTATGAAGCATCCTTTTGAGGTGTAGAATCAATTTTGTCCAAACAAAGTTCTTGGAGCAATATCTGTCTTCAAAATGGGAGCGGCAAGATTTTTGGCCCCACCCCAAATTTCAATTTTCTGAACTGATGGTCCAATTTGAACAAAATATGGTATGTGGAATTACTGGGCCATAAGTAGGTAAAAATGGAAATATAACGCCCATATTTCCCAAACCTCACAGAACAGAACTATTATTTGGTATGAAACATCCTTAGAACCAGTAGAATGGAATGGTCAAAAAATTGCCATCGTTTGTGTCAGGGTGTTCTGTCGAGGGCATTGAAAAAATGCTGAGTCAGCATATTTGCAAATATTTAAAAAAATTTCTTCTCCAGAACCACTGATCAGAATCTTTTGATATTTGATATGAAGCATCCACAGGGGGTCAGATACAAGTGTGTTAAAATGAAGCCCCTTGGTTCATATGAGAACTCATACAGAAGCCTGATTTTTTAACTTACACCAACATGGGGAATGATCTTTAAAAATCCTCTTCAGAACCACCAGTCAGAATGCTTTCATATCTGGTATGCAACATCTTTAGGGGGGTCAGATTCAAGTTTGTTCAATTCAGGAACTTGGGTTAATATTTGGGCTTCCTATGGTAGCCCGAATTTTAACTTTGTGTAGTATAAGGGAATTTCTTTAAAAACCATCTTCTTCAGATTCACCAGTCAGAATGTTTTCACATTTGGTGAACAACATCTCTAGGTGGGTCAGATTCAGGATTGTTCAAATCAGGTCCCTGGGTTAATATTTGGGCTCCCTATTCATATTTGGTATACAACATCTTTAGGGGAGTCAGTTTTAAGTTTGTTCAAATTGAGTGGCTGGGTTAATATTTGGGCTCCCCATGGGAGCCTGAATTTTAACTTTGTACAATATGAGAGAATTTCTTTAAAAATCTTCTTCTTCAGATCCACCAGTCAGAATGCTTTCATATTTGGTATACAACATCTCTAGGGATGAGATACAAATTTGTTCACATCGAGTGCCTGGGTTAATATTTGGGCTCCCTATGGTAGCCCAAATCTCAACTTAGTGCAGTATGAGGGAATTTCTTTAAATTTCTTCTTCTTCAAATCCACCAGTCAGAATGCTTTCATATTTGGTATACAACATCTCTGGGGCTATGAGATTCAAGTTTGTTCAAATCGAGTGCCTGGGTTAATATTTGGGCTCTCTATGGTAGCCCGAATTTTAACTTAGTGCAAAATGAGGAAATTTTTTTTAAAAATCTTCTTCAGATCCATCAGTCAGAATGCTTTCACATTTGGTATACAGCATCCTGGTGGTGGAAGGGAAGGACTCAGATTCAAGTTTATCCAATTTAAGTTCCTATGTTGATATTTGGACTTAGTTTTGCATTACTGGAAATCTGGGCATTATTTCTGTGGTAGCATCCCAGTACTAGAAAAAAATCATCTGACATGGACAACAGAGTTATAAATAATTAAATAACTTCATTCCTCTGTAGTGTTAACTAGCTATAGATGTTAATTAAATTCTTCATTAATCCTTTACCTAACAGCAGACGACCCTTGCAAACAAAATTCTTGAATAATTATTTTTTTAATTTTTTGTCTCAAAAACATAGGTTATGACCCCTTATTTGAATGAGTTCTAATGAGCTCTTTCCAAAGAGGGGTCATAACCTATGTTTTTGAGACAAAAAAATGAAAATTAATTGGCGATTTTTGTGAATGGCAGTGGCTGGTTTTGGCTATTACGTTGGGTGAAGGGTTAAACAACTAATATTATTATTCATCTACTCTAACATAGCTAGCCTTTCGGTGGGAAGATGGTTAAAGTTGAAGAAATACACCAAACCGTCTGAATTGGTCAGCTGCAGCTAAATTTATTTACATTTACAGATAATACAGTGGAGCCCACTTTATTGGATCAGGCCTGAAAATAAGCAGTCTGACATTTGCAGAATGAGGTCCTCAGAGGGTGAAATTGATGATGCTATCCCATACAGTGGGCCGATTTATCCTCTGGGTACCTCTTTCTGTTTAGTTTTGAGACACTGATTCAGATTGAGGTTCACAAAGGGTAAATTTAGTGATGCTACCCTGCTCTGCAGGGTAGCATCACTAAATTCACCCTCTGGGGACCTCATTTTGCAGATGACAGTCTGCTTATTTTCTGACTTGTATTGGATATCTCTTAATTGAATTTAATTAAGTCCTGTTAATTGAATATAAATTCCTCACACAAATTGGTCAGCTGTAGCTAAATTTGTTTACATTTACAGATAATACAGTGGAGCCCACTTTATTGGATATCTCTTAATTGAATTTAATTAAGTCCTGTTAACTGAATATATATTCATCACACAAAACCATTTACCATACCTACCACACCACTTTATCCTGTTAATTCCATTGGTGGTGCGTTGTTCAGTAGGTAGAGGTGCAGACTGCAAGCCGAGAGGTTCTTGCTTTGAATCCCCCCTGCAGCAACCATGTTGTGTCCTTGGGCAAGACACTTCACCCCCATTGCCCAGATGTGGGCATGGTGGCATTGTTACTAAGGCGTACTGCACTTCATTGGTGCTCCTGTCTTCAACCAGTGCTAACCCTGCTTGTGTGGAGTTAGTATGTTGGGGAGCTGACAGTTCCTCTGTGGTTCCCTCTGGGTACTCCAGCTTTCTCCACCCGTACAACTGTTGTGGTCATGATTAGCTATTGTGCAGAAATATGTGGCCTTAACCCTTTACCCAACGTAACGGCCAAAACCGGCCAGCGCTATTTTCAAAAATCGCCTATTAATTTTAATTATTTTTTCATTTTTTGTCTCAAAAACATAGGTTATGACCCCTCATTGGAACGAGCTCATCGAGCTCGTTCCAATGAGGGGTCATAACCTCGGTTTTTGAGACAAAAAATGAAAAAAAAATAGTTATTCAAGAATTTTTTTTGCAAGTGTCGTCTGCTTTTCATGATAGGTAAAGGGTTAAATGGTAGAGTGCTGGAAGCCCATATTTGGGCTTTATTCTGAAGTGCTGGGACCACAATTTAAAGACTTCATATTCTGTGGATGTGCTTCATACTATCTTTGAAGTGATATTATTTTATCTGTTAGGATTTGCCTTCTTACAGTTTATAGGAGAGTGCCTACTGGCCTACTGACACTCTCCTATAAATTGTAACAAGGCAAAGATGCACAAAGAAATTTTAAGGACCAAAAATAGTTTAGCACTCTACCAGTTAAACACCAATAAATAAATAAATTAATTCCATTTTGGTTATAGAGTCAAATACTGTTAATTCAATAAAAAATCTTGTACTATTTTGAGAAATTCCTCCTAACAAAAACTGAATTCCTCTTGTTAGCTCACTTGACTTTCAGTCAGGGTGAGCTATAGTGATAACTCACCATCCATCATCTGTTGTCCATGAACATGGTATTTGCATCCTCTCCTCCAAAACTGCTGAACCGATTTAAGTCAAATTTGATTTGGTTGTTTGTTATGACATCGCTTTTTGACTTTTTTTCAAATCAAGTTGCCCCGCCCCTCAGTAGGGCCCTGTCCAAAAGTATGCCTAAATCTTAAAAAATCTTCTCATGAACCAGCAGTAGCAGAGACATGATATTTGGTGTGAAGCTTCCTTTTGAGGTGTAGACTCAGATTTGTCCAAGAGATGTTTGTGGGGCTATATTTGCCATCGTTATGGGAGTGGCAAGAATTTTCACTCTGCCCAAAATTTATATTTTCCAAACCGCAAGGCTGATTTGAACCAAATTTGATATGAGGGCTTATTGGGTCATAAGTACTCAATTTATGCAAGAAAAAATTTTCCTGTTGCCCCATGGGAACCGCAGGAGCTAAAAATAGAAAAATATTTAAAATGCCCATATCTCCAAAACTTCACGGCACTTAGAATTCTTATTTGGTGTGAAGCTTCCTTAGGACAAACAGAATGGAATGATCCCAAAAAATTTCTATCGGTTTTATCATGGGGTACTTTTTCAGGACTTGATACAGTTAAATATACAACACATATACTGCAAACTACCGGTATCAGAAAAAGGATAATAAACTTGAGTCCGAGTCCTTAATTCAATGTGTAATTTCAGTCCAAGTCTGAGTCCTCAATTCAGTGTGTGATTTCAGTCTGAGTCAGAGTCCTCAGTTCACATACACCCCTATTGGTATAATATGATATCCCTCTTTTCACAAAGATATAGTGTGCTCCGAAAAATTTACGGAGAAATTTCCAAACAACAGAACAGATATACAGGTATTCTTTCATGTTCAAGTTACAGTATAGATATTCTAATCAATTAGTATTTAATCCCCATGAGAACATCAAGATATTGAAACAATGTGTAGAACTATGTGGCTGTCTAAAGTGTTGTTAAACCTCAATAAATAAACAGTACTTATTTACTTTGGTTTGGTAAACAAGTCCTGTCCTTTTGGTAAAATAAAGCCCTGTCACTGACATCTGGGGTTCAAGTCCTCTAAAAAGGGCAGCATAAACTTGACTTCATACTTATGTTGTGGTCGTTGAATAGCCAAAGATGTTAAAAGTGACCTTCAATGCCAATAAATAAATAAGTTTGAAAATCATGGTGATTTGTTTAAATTTCATAGCGGCATTGCCCTTTTTTTGTTTTATTGAAAATCTTAATGATTATGTGATAACCTTAACAGTAAATGTCAGATTTCATTAACCCTTTGAGTCCTAGCAGCTGCATTTCCAGCCAGGAGCAAGATCCGTCATACGGTCATTAAATAGCATGGCTGTTCAGTAAATGTGTGGGATAGACCAATCAATATTTTCAACGTGCAGCCCCGAGGCTGCACGTTGAAAATATTGATTGGTCTACCCCAAATAATGAATATGGACTCTTCTAATTTCTGCCATTGAACTGGCATGGAAGATAACACTAGAGTTCAAAGGGTTAATGTCTAGTCCATTACACTTTTGCAGGTGTGGGGGGATTTCTTCCTTGCGATACTTTTGTTCATGTTCCCTGTGTTTCAATCTTTCACTGGTTTTATCTTTGTAAGATCGCAATTCATTATGATCATTGAATGGTTGAACTTGTGGACCGGGGTATCGTGAAGATGGCCGATAAGGGAGGGGGGGGGGGGGGGGGGGGGGTAAACTTAATTTGTTGAGACAAATTAGGTTTACCCACCCCAACCCCCTCCCCCACCCCACCACCCCCACCCCCACCCCCCACCCCCTCCACCCACCCTCCCAGTACCGGTCATCTTCATGATACCCCTGTCCACAAATAAATAAGCAGACTGTCATCTGCAAAATGAGATCCCCAGAGTGTGAATTTAGTGATGCTACAATGGGGTCCCCAGAGGGTAAATTTAGTGATGCTACCGCTAAATTTACCCTCTATGAACCTCAGTCTGAATTAGGGTCTCAAAACTAAACAGAAAGAGGTACCCAGAGGATAAATTGGCCCACCGTATGGGATAGCATCATCAAATTCACCCTCTGGGGACCTCATTCTGGAAGTGTCAGACTGCTTATTTTCAGGCCTGGTCTCGACTGTGATGGTTCAAGTCCCCATTGATAAAATATCCCAATTACATCATCAAAGAATTCCTTTGTTCAAAGCATGCCTTGATGGTGTAGTTGGAATATTAGACCTTCGGGACTATAGCTCATAAAATCAAAATTTTTTCGGAAATTAATTTTTGGATATATAAAATATGCAAACAGCAGTCGTCACGATGGTTATTTAATTATCACGCACCGTATCGGTATTTTAAATTTGTCATGTTGGGCCCGAACAGCCCGAATCGGGTTATGTAGACTCCCGTTTGAATAGCCTCCTGTGGGTGTGACACAATCGTTGGTATCAAATCTTGTCTCGTTAGAAAATGCATGACTACAAGCAAGGGCGAATCAATATCTACGCCTCCAATCCAGATCAAAATGTCCCGATTGGAAAAATTATTGGGGGAGGGAGTCACCCCCACCCCTTAGAGACGCCCCTGCTTTGGGTCACTTGTTGGTGGGCTTTGGGTATTGACAAAAATATATTTAATGACGCGAGAATTTTTTCTTCTTCTGATAAACAAGGTTATCATTATCTCGTGTCGTTGGAAGATATCTCGGCGAACCAGAATTAACTAGTTTGTGTGACCAACTTAATACAGGACAGAGTTGATTCTATATTTACTTGCAGATAACATTTTGTATCGGGGATATCCCACGACAGTCGAGAAAGTTTGGATGGCCTTTCATATTCAGATCGGAGACAGGGAGCACAGGGGACACGTGCTTCTCCACTCTTTTTCACAGATATGTTACGCGGTTACGCAATGAGTTAAAATGGGCGCATGAAAACGTGTCAATATAGATGCATTCCTGTAATATATTATTTGTAAATTCAAACAACATTTGGCCAATGAATCCCACCTTCGGTCACTTCAGTCAGTTTCTTCAACTTCAATCGTCTTCCAACCTGAAGGCTGGGGGGGTGGGGGTGGGGGTGGGGAGGGGTTAAGTTAAGTAGAAGGGCAAGGCCATATGTGTATCACATCAAGGAACTGTAGTCTGTAGACGTATAATGTTCACTTTGTCATTGTTCTGTTTTGGAGTTAATTACCGAGAGAGTGTGATATAGAAAAAAAAGAAAAAAAGTGGCGACTGTTGTGAAATTGTTTTCGAGTTACCTCCCTTTGACC